>CP136063.1:2919590-3364173 GCA_032622095.1 Siphonodentalium dalli | reverse complement strand
TTAGAGTGATTTGACGATAAACCCTAACAGGACACAAGAAAATAATATACACAATGTATGTAAATAATCACATATAATGTAAATGTGAATTTTTAGCCTGCCAGTGTAATATGAGTCTCAAGTGTCCAGTCCTTCGATTCTGTAAAATGCAGGAGTGTGGTTGGTCACTCGCCTAACCTGAAACCCAGGCGTGTGATTTTGGTGGATATTTCGGGGGTATAAAATGACGAACGAAGACTCAAAATTAAATCAATTTTATCACCATTGTGATTCATCTTGTACACATGTATTCTTCACATTGAAGTAATTAAAACTCCATTCTCGAATTGCGTCATAATGCTTCCGTGGATGTAAGTTGTTATGAAATGCGGTCGGAGACCACGTAACCACGTGAGAGTTTCCTGTTGTGTGAACTCTATCGATGTTTTTTAAAATAATGTTTGATTGCCCCGAACTCAAGTTTCAATTTCTATTCATCTTCACCGTCCATCGGGGCGGCTTCTTTTAGAACGCAACACATGGTACCAAAATTACTTTGCGTTGGTGATGGGGGTGAACGGTGGGATTAATTTAAATATGTCATGTTGGTAACAATATCTAGCCGAAAATTCCTCAGACCTACAGACGAATGCGACGACATCGCTAAATGCACCTGACTATAATAATGTTCTAGCGCATGCGCAAAACTTAAAACAATTACTTCCGTCATATACGGCGTGTCTGTCAGTCTTCTCCAGCAAACAAGGTTGATCGTTATCATAAACCCTTTTTCAATCGTGCGCCGAATATCGCAGAGGAGTGTGATTAATTACTCGCCAATATTTAATTTCAGGCGTGCTATGGTGCGCGGAGCGCGATCGCACGCCTCATAATCGAAGGCCTGAGTGTCTGGCCATCGACGCAACCCTGTCTGGAATTTTGTGTGCCGATGTAGGTTGTGCTGTCATGATGTACGTCTTGATGTTATGACGCCTTTACTGGTTTCCCTAGAAGCAATCTTAAAAGGACTCTGCAACCTTTCAATCAGAACTTATAGTTTCTGTTTGCGACCTTGAACTTTGAGAATATTTCTTCAATCTTTTAGGCGGAAATACCGTTAGAAAATGGAAGATCAAATATAAACGGTCCCTTAGAATCCTCTTTCGGGGCAAATATTTTTAATAATTTTATAAAATATGTAAACAAAATGTTTTCATGCAATTTCAGTTTTTGTTAACCAGGGCTTTGGTTTAATTTACATTCAATTTTTTAAATATCTTTGGCTTTAGGAGCATGATGTTCCTACATATAATGAAGTATAGCTAACATTTTCTGGAACAAAGTTTAAAATTTTTGCCCTGGAGCATTTTACCCAATTACATATTTCGAGGTGGTATTAATCAATACAAAATGGCGGCCGTCTCCAACAATAATTTTTTGGACTCTGCTGACCCTTGAGTTATGAATAAATAATTCTATTTTATGGTGACAACATTGTGATAAATGATATTATCGTGATATTATTTTGGTATATAATAATTGGTAAATACAATGTATAATATATGCAATATTTCATGACTAAAATTCGCACTCGTCCCTCTCGTCGCACTCGTCCCTCTCGTCGCACTCGTCCCTCTTGTCGCACTCGTCCCTTTTGTCAAATTGTTCATGTTCACTGTAATCATTGATTCAATATTGAACTATTTGAAGGTTTATTTAGAACCTTTCCCATCTCAGATAAATTATGAGCATGTGAAAGTGTAACTTAACTCGACATAGGTTTTTCCTACAATGACATTTTTTTGAGAAAAATCCAACTTACGATTATATTACGGTACAAATACACATCTTCTGAATTGCGAGAGCAAATAAGTGCTCTCGCTGTGGGAAGGACTGAATTCTTTGCACAATACATCCCTACGTTTTATTTACGATTTGTGGGCCATGCGAGGTTGAGTAAATGTTTATTGAACATTGATTGTGCATGTACATCAGTAACATAACAGTATAATGACCACTTCTCTGCAACATCTGACGACGAACACAACAACTTTCAACTATAAATTTGGTCAGGCATAATATAAACTGTAAGCAGTGTTCAAAGCACTGTCAAAATTAGTGAACAGTGATAATAAATACTGTTCAAGCAATCATGCATAATGCATGTGTTATTGTTGCCATGTGTGAGATGTCAGGCAAAGGAGCTGGGTGTTTATAAACACCTGTCCGCTTATTTGATACCTACATGTATATAGCATACACATATTACTGCCATGGTACATGAACCAGTGGTTGAGAGCTAAGCATTCTCATATTGGTTGAAACAAAGGGAAATCGTAAGGCCCCCAAGTATTTTCAGGTTGCTTAAATTTTAGAGTTATATCCCTTTGACCATAGAGCTTAACACAACACATTAAGCACCGCATTCGGTTTCAAATTTCCATTTTATTTATTGGTGAGGAATTGGTTGTGAGACTATTTATTAGTGGGAATTGGTAGTTGGTAGCCTCGTCAGATTTCAATGTACTGGTATTTTTGCATCAGCAATTGGCAGTGCCGAGCATTTTTATAGCTGAGGAAAATGAATATAGACATGTTCAATTAGTTTGTGAAATGGACGTTTATTTAAGCGCTAGCAATGCCATGACCTGTTTTACGCTCGTGATTTATATTCATTCCACAATTGGGCCATACAGCACAAAATTATTTTACTCGCAACTTGCACACATTGACATACTCAGCTAGTGAGGTCAATATAAAATCTAACATGGTAACCCATCTCCAAGCAACCGGTTATGGTTGACAGAGCCAGGTGCACCAACTTGAAAGGAGGTCATTGTGCCAGTGGCATGCGCAAGACATACCAATTATCTCACAATATAGCCAACTGATGCTAGAGCTTTGATGTTTCTGATGAAGCATTTCCAACATGACAAGCATGTGCTCCAATGTTTTAAAACTTTTTCAACCGCATGTTTCCTGTAAGTTTGGGACTATTATACTTACTCTAACTACCCTGTTTGTTGGCACCATATGATGGGTTTCAGTCTACATGGATCTAACTACCCTGTTTGTTGGCACCATATGATGGGTTACAGTCTACATGGATCTAACTACCCTGTTTGTTGGCACCATATGATGGGTTACAGTCTACATGGATCTAACTACCCTGTTTGTTGGCACCATATGATGGGTTTCAGTCTATATGGAAAATATTACAACATGGGCAGTATTACAATATTTTATTTCAGGAGATATTATTGACGATATCAAATTTAAAACCGGCTATACCCGATATATCGTCATATCGCCCAGCACTACTTGCGACATTAACCCTCTACCTTCGATCGCAATAGTATAGCAAGGGGGATTACTCTGCAGGATTACTTTCTTACTGTGCGCAGGTCAATATCCAACTTCCTGCTTTTATCATAATATTTCAACACATTTGACCAATAATAAAACTTGGGGGTTTGGACACGCTGTGGTGACAATAAACCTGATAGATATCATTGCCTATGCTCTTTTGTTGAATACCCACACATACACTGTTGTATTACTCTTATTCGATACTTGAAACATAACTAATTTCCGTGTGACAGTTTCCTATTTTCATGTTACCGGTTTAACCTAACCTTAACCCTTTACCCAACAAACCGGCCAAATCCGGCCAAATAAAGCTTCAACAGCCTAAAATATCTTCGGTCTGTCTCAATAGAACCATACAAATATGGATATCATTGGAACCGGCTCCTTGACCACATTGTGATAGTTACAGTTATGCCCTGTGCCAATGCATTCTCTTATATATGCGAGTCGACCATAGGTCGCCTCGCATATATAAGAGAATGCATTGGCCTAAAAAATCTTTTTTTTAACACTTTTTACAATTTTGTTCTTACATTCTTTAACAATTTTATAATTTTTAATGTGTTAAGCCAATGCATTCTCTTATATATGCGAGGCGACCTATGGTCGACTCGCATATATAAGAGAATGCATTGGCACAGGGCCGTTCTGTTGGGTAAAGGGTTAAACCTAATCCTAATCCTAACTGAATTATTCCATCCTCAGATCAGGCTCTATATCGAACGGCTCCCAAAAAGATCCTCAAACCAAACTACCCCAGAAACCACAAGATGTCCATGATGTCAAGAAACGAAAAGGCTGTAAGTATGCAGGCTCTGTGTTTATTATACACCCATGACTTCACATGATGTCAAGAAACGAAAAGGCTGTAAGTATGTAGGCTCTGTGTTTATTATACACACATGACTTTACATGATGTCAAGAAACGAAAAGGCTGTAAGTATGTAGGCTCTGTGTTTATTATACACACATGACTTAACATGATGTCAAGAAACGAAAAGGCTGTAAGTATGTAGGCTCTGTGTTTATTATACACACATGACTTCACATGATGTCACGAAACGAAAAGGCTGTAAGTATGCATGCTCTGTGTTTATTATACACACATGACTTCACATGATGTCAAGAAACGAAAAGGCTGTAAGTATGTAGGCTCTGTGTTTATTATACACACATGACTTCACATGATGTCACGAAACGAAAAGGCTGTAAGTATGCATGCTCTGTGTTTATTATACACACATGACTTCACATGATGTCAAGAAACGAAAAGGCTGTAAGTATGTAGGCTCTGTGTTTATTATACACACATGACTTAACATGATGTCAAGAAACGAAAAGGCTGTAAGTATGTAGGCTCTGTGTTTATTATACACACATGACTTCACATGATGTCAAGAAACGAAAAGGCTGTAAGTATGTAGGCTCTGTGTTTATTATACACACATGACTTCACATGATGTCACGAAACGAAAAGGCTGTAAGTATGCATGCTCTGTGTTTATTATACACACATGACTTCACATGATGTCAAGAAACGAAAAGGCTGTAAGTATGTAGGCTCTGTGTTTATTATACACACATGACTTCACATGATGTCACGAAACGAAAAGGCTGTAAGTATGCATGCTCTGTGTTTATTATACACACATGACTTCACATGATGTCAAGAAACGAAAAGGCTGTAAGTATGTAGGCTCTGTGTTTATTATACACACATGACTTCACATGATGTCACGAAACGAAAAGGCTGTAAGTATGCATGCTCTGTGTTTATTATACACACATGACTTCACATGATGTCAAGAAACGAAAAGGCTGTAAGTATGTAGGCTCTGTGTTTATTATACACACATGACTTAACATGATGTCAAGAAACGAAAAGGCTGTAAGTATGTAGGCTCTGTGTTTATTATACACCCATGACTTCACATGATGTCACGAAACGAAAAGGCTGTAAGTATGTAGGCTCTGTGTTTATTATACACACATGACTTCACATGATGTCAAGAAACGAAAAGGCTGTAAGTATGCATGCTCTGTGTTTATTATACACACATGACTTCACATGATGTCAAGAAACGAAAAGGCTGTAAGTATGTAGGCTCTGTGTTTATTATACACACGTGACTTCACATGATGTCAAGAAACGAAAAGGCTGTAAGTATGTAGGCTCTGTGTTTATTATACACACGTGACTTCACATGATGTCAAGAAACGAAAAGGCTGTAAGTATGTAGGCTCTGTGTTTATTATACACACATGACTTCACATGATGTCAAGAAACGAAAAGGCTGTAAGTATGCATGCTCTGTGTTTATTATACACACATGACTTAACATGATGTCACAAAACGAAAAGGCTGTAAGTATGTAGGCTCTGTGTTTATTATACACACATGACTTCACATGATGTCAAGAAACGAAAAGGCTGTAAGTATGCATGCTCTGTGTTTATTATACACACGTGACTTAACATGATGTCAAGAAACGAAAAGGCTGTAAGTATGCATGCTCTGTGTTTATTATACACACGTGACTTCACATGATGTCAAGAAACGAAAAGGCTGTAAGTATGTAGGCTCTGTGTTTATTATACACACATGACTTCACATGATGTCAAGAAACGAAAAGGCTGTAAGTATGCATGCTCTGTGTTTATTATACACACGTGACTTCACATGATGTCAAGAAACGAAAAGGCTGTAAGTATGTAGGCTCTGTGTTTATTATACACACGTGACTTCACATGATGTCAAGAAACGAAAAGGCTGTAAGTATGCATGCTCTGTGTTTATTATACACACGTGACTTCACATGATGTCAAGAAACGAAAAGGCTGTAAGTATGTAGGCTCTGTGTTTATTATACACACGTGACTTCACATGATGTCAAGAAACGAAAAGGCTGTAAGTATGTAGGCTCTGTGTTTATTATACACACGTGACTTCACATGATGTCAAGAAACGAAAAGGCTGTAAGTATGCATGCTCTGTGTTTATTATACACACATGACTTCACATGATGTCACGAAACGAAAAGGCTGTAAGTATGTAGGCTCTGTGTTTATTATACACACATGACTTCACATGATGTCAAGAAACGAAAAGGCTGTAAGTATGCATGCTCTGTGTTTATTATACACACATGACTTCACATGATGTCACGAAACGAAAAGGCTGTAAGTATGTAGGCTCTGTGTTTATTATACACACATGACTTCACATGATGTCAAGAAACGAAAAGGCTGTAAGTGTGCATGCTCTGTGTTTATTATACACCCATTATAACAGGTGTACAACACCGGTCCATTGTTTCATTCTGGTGGCGCATTTGATCACATATACATAAACAGAAATTATTTGCAGGACTCACTGACTTCAGCCATTCCACTGCATTACACAGACCATTTCACTGTTGTGTTATCCATTCCATATGAGGCATTCTCTGACTTCATTTAATTAAGATTTGTGTTGGACATAGATTGTGATCGGAAGGTAACTCTTAAAATATACTATCTGAAATTACTTCTAATCGACAGGACCTGTATATATACTGACTGTCTGTTTATTCACAAAGTACTCATTATCATGATAGTACATGCTCTTGTAGGCATTCAACTACACTTGACATTGCACAGCTCATGACATTCATAGCTTCATCATCTATTCAAACCTGTCAGAACAAATTGAGATCAGCTACAGTAATCACAAAAGGTAAACTCCACTTTCAAATATTCAAATGCACCAAAAATTGGTATTCAACTTGTCCAATCCAACATGTATACCAAGTTTGTATGCGTGTGGTCCACTGAGCTTTTTTTTCCACTGAGTGTTATGGCCAGTTTCACCTAGAATACCACACAATTATATTTTTAAATGCTTACTTTACAGTCCGTATGTCTGAGTATATCAGTCACATGTTATATATGCCCACACAAGGCGGTATGCCACAAGGGGGTATATACCAGATGACATTCCATCTTTTGTTTGTGACAGTATAGTTGCCACTTGACTGGAAATTGATATGGGTGTCTGAATGAAGATTTGATTGTATAGAGATTCCTGGATGTTTATGGCAGTCTATTTGCTCTTTATCGCAATCATCAAGTTCAAGATCCAAAGAATCGTCTGAGGGGGTGTGTGAAAACTCCTATGATTTTGTTTTATCTGCAATGAATGTAACCAACCATCGTTTCGACCAACAAGATACTTTTTACCCACCGCTCACTACGTCTATTGACTACATAAAGCCTGCCTAATAAATGTTACGTTTATTATGTCAAAGTAGCTTTATTAGGTAAACATATCTTTATTAGGTTAGTACTACTTCTATGTTTCAGAACGTTTTTGTCGTGTATAATTCACTAAAATTATAAAATGATATATGTTTTAGCTCTAAAACATCTATAAATCCTCAGAATAAGGTCTGCTTAAAATAAATATAAAAATGCCAATGAACTATTTCGCTCTAAGCTGAACTCCGGTGTTCCCACGTCATGAATGCTAATTGGTTTGCTTGACTTAATAAATGTAATGGCGTCATCAAAGTAACGAATGTAAAACTGAGGAAAATGACACATTTACCTCACAAAAGGCAAGTTTTGTGCGATGGATAAATAAAATATGTACTAGTAGCTAATGTCGTCGCTTAAACAGTTTATGTCCGCTCTGGGGATTGGCATCTATTGTACTCGGCAGAGTCTCGCCCAATAGATGCCCAAATCCCCCTCACGGATATTAACAATTTAAGCGACAAACTATCTACATATTCTATATATATAATTATATCCTGGTCTTCAAAGAGTTCTTCATGTTATGGTTGGATATTAAAAAAACCATGTATCATCTGTGTACATATGAGTTAGGGCCCTGCGAACCTTATAATTTAGGTCGAACCGAACCTTGAAACCGAATCATCATCTTGGTTTCGAATCGAACCGAATCTCGAACCTCGAACCCAATTACCGACCGTGTCATTGAAGAGAGTCCAAGCGACGTACTCATAATACTAGTAGCCAGTTAGAACGTATGTGGATCATTATAATAGTACAATCAACGTGTTATATACAAATTTATCGTATACGATATAAGATAATTACATGTTGAAGAATTATTTTATATTGGAGATGAATGACAATCCGATAAAACGTTGATTTTATGTTCAGTTTATGTCCATACATTATATTACATAACCCCGATTAAAACAAATATCCGATTATCATTCTCCGTATATACCCGCGTCCGCTCACTGAGCATCACTCATGAAAAATCATAACTTATGACTTATTCTAACAGTAAGTGAGACAGATGTCTGATTGAATCATCGGTCAAGCTTCCAATAGTAAATATGTACAATGTAAACAACGCGATAAACGACGCATTGAACTCCTAACACACTGACAGCATGAACGCGCCACGTGGCATAACTCGGTAACTATTAACAGACTCGTCAATCTGTTACTGCGACAACACATGACAAAGATCAAAGCGTGCCGACGTCGCGTTGTAGCAATTAAGTGTCATAAGACAAAGCACATCGGGTTACATAATCATGTCAATCATTTATGCTGATAAACAATGGCCACACCTTCTCCTCACTGTGATTGGTTGACTCCAATTGTTGACACAGAAGGCTGCCGGAAATACCTATTCACTTTCAGCCAGTTTACGGAATTCAAAAAAGCTTGTTCGATCTGTATTCATCGATAATCATAACTTATTGTTTCGTTTGTTAGGTATAATTATGTCCATTAGTAAAGTTATATGGAGAATAAAACAAACTTTGACGAGGTAGAACTTTGACTGAGATAGAAATGTTATAGTTTTACTAATTAATTATCACGAATTTGACATGTCCGACTGGACCGTTTAGCGGGAGCGGAATAAAGTTATGCCAAAAGACCCGTTCAATGAAATATCACCCAGTTACCCCGCCCGAGTAATGATCAAAGTAATTATGTCCAATGGTATCACACAGTTGTATGTAAACCAATTAATATACGGTATATAATCAATAAACAATTCCCAGTACGCAAAATTTGCCCATTTTGCGGGACTAAAGAAAAGGTTCGATATAAACGAATCCCGTCTAAGGTTTCGAACCGGACCGAATCATCACAGCGGTTTCGAACCGAACCGAACCTCGAACGGTTCGCAGGGCCCTAATATGAGTACAGGAATGTATGGTCATTATCACCAACATACTGAGAGTCGATGATTAGCAAATGATTTACCGGCATGTTGTATTTTACTAGGTGGCATTTCTCACCAAAGTTCACTTGGTATGTCTCCCAATTGTTGAATGTTTTGCTTATTTGTTTACATAACAGAGTACTAACATGACAAAATAACATGCAATTTACATGATATTTATAATATAATCTTTTTGTTTGTGGCGGTTATAATGGATGTGACTATTTTAACAACAATGTCCACCACCAATGCTAAATGTTTCGTCTATTGTTTTCCAGATTGCAAGAAAAAGGAGAGTGAAGGACGACTCTGGTTCATGGGTCGACGAGAAGGAACTAGAAGGAAAGACCATTGAGGTAACCATAGCAACATGCCATCTAACCTGTGTTCAAATATAACATGTGTTCAAATATTGTGACATTCAGGACCCAATGCACATCTTGATTGAGAATCTTTTGTTGTATGAGTTGAGAAAGGCACAAGGATATATTTCACAAAACTGGAAATGTGACTATGCACAATGACACATTGTAAGTTTCTAGATTATGATGCAAGTTGTGTTCTGTATTTGTTCAACACCTGTATGTAGGATAAATTTAATCCATGACTGCAGCAACAATGTCAACTTAAAGGAGTTGCAGCTTGTATTCAACAATACATATTTATTGGCTCCAGGCAAGCACTCAAGAATTTTTTTTTTTTTAATTTAATGATATTTTTATTGGAATAGACATACAGTGAAGGAATGTTAATATAGAAACAGAGATACACGTTAGAAATCAAGTGACATCCTTCCAATTCGCTCACATCTTGCTCACTTCAGTCACATGTCTTTCGTACACCACATCAAGAAACATGATGTTATCTTGGGGAAAGCCCCATCATCCAAGAAATCGAAGATGAGTTTGAGTTTCAGAGATGGTAATCTCAACAGATTATTGATGCCTTTACAAAGAGGCTGTAGTTTCACCTAAGGCTAGGTGGTATTTTTTTATACCAGTCTATCCAGAGACACTTAATTTATGTTGCGATAACTGAAATTTTTTTTATCCGATTGGAACCAAATTTTGCATAGGAAATACAGATCGAGTTCGATTATGGGTTTGATATGTTTTTTTGTAACGGTGTTATTGCCATTTTTGACTTAGAATTCACGCATGCTGCAATAACTCAAAAACATTTTATCTCCACGAAAGCAAATTTGGTATGAATTTCTCAGCCAAAAATACAGATCAAGTCTGAATATGGATTTGATCCAATTTTTTTTAACGGAGTTATGGTCCTTTTTCAAAATGTTTTTTTTAAATCTTTGAAGATTAACATTGAGTGTTGTGGATTTTAGTGTCAAAGCTGAAAATATGTATGTGTTACACATCTGCCGATCATGTTCAGCCTCTCGTTTTATCTACTGTCTGATGTAAACCTATGATTGACAATGCAGCAGGCATGTATACAAATAATTGCATTTATCTGCATTTTGATTTTTGCTATGACAATGCGCCAGTATTGAGCTACAATTTAAACTCCGAAATGTGTGTCACTCCGCCTCCTCCCCCTCCTCCCCCTCCTCCCCCTCAGGTGACAGATATCCTGATGAAATTCAATACTTTAACATACTGATATTTTTTTAATTATTTGCTAAGCTATCAAATAGTAGTATTTTTGCATTAGATAATAACCGTTATCAGTTTCTCCCACCCCCTACACACTTTAGCACAGGCAGCCAGTGTGAGATAGCTGGGTGAGATTTCCCTGTCTCACATAACACGTGACCATCTATCTCACACCACCCACGTGACTGCTTTACCTATTTAATTAAGAGCCGGAACTAATTTAACAATCCGTCATGTTTTGTGTGAACTAAAACAGATCAAAACAATGGCGACCAACCAGTTACGCTTCACGTTTCAAGTAAATAAATACGGACGAATTCGAGGACGCTAATACAAATGGAGATAAGCCTCAACTGTTAATCACGAAAACCTTCAACATAACCTCACTTGCAGACACAGAGTTGCATATTTTACATGAAATATAAACGACTAATTTGCGAGCATATTCCATAAAACGGAAGACCCCAAGCGAAATTGGCACCACTGGCACATTTCGTAACAGGTAAACAATAGCCGCTTCACAAATGACGAACGAAATAATTCCACATTCGAACAGTTGTCATCGTTGCGATAAATAGTCGAATGCGTCTAACTAACATTTGTCTGTCATCTATTCACATGTTTCCTTTTCTAATGGTATCGATATGGTCATTTCCGATGACAAACACGATTAGTCCAGTTGTATATACTTCATATCAATACGCGCGTTTGTCAGAATTTATGCAGGTGCAACGATGTGACGTATCCATGTCGTTTTTCACAAGACCGTGTCGATTTCACTCTAACGTATTAACCCTGCGCGCACGGGTAACGCGCTTTGTTTTTATATATACCGAAATCATCCCAGTTAATCACGAATATCGCATCAGATTTATCCCCAGATATACCGTTACGAAGCTACTGGAGTGCGCCAAAGATTGGTATAAAACAAAAAATCGGAATGAGGCTCTTGGGTTGGGAGAAAAATGATCCATCATGACCTGGGGTGTGGGATGGAAAAATCTCACCCTCGGCAAGCCTCGTGTCCGGCCCAAATATCTGGCCCCTCGGGTGAGATTTTTCCATCCCACACCCCAGGTCATGATGGATAATATTAATCTCACTCATATACATCCACGCTAAAATTAAAAGTGATTCCATACTTGATGAGTTGTCCCTGGGTGTTCAGGTTGAACATGTAATTAATATGTGATTAATTACATTTTTTTGTTAAATATACTATGATGTTAGCTCCATGAACCAATCTGTCTGAAAAAATGGAACTATTTTCATATGCCCAAGTTCATTACCATGGCAAACTGAGCAGAACATATAATAAACAGAATATTTAGACTTTTTGGTTGGATATTGTAGTATAATTCCCATATCTAACCAAAAAGTGTAGATACCCTCTATATATTGGCCGTATCTTCACTGACGTGATTGTCTACGGTACTATATGAGTTATTTAAATTTTTTCAGCATAAGTTGATTCAAGAAAGACAGAAGATTAAAGCTGTTAAACAGATGAAGCCATCTTACGACCCATTTAAGTTGATTCCATGTTCATCATTTACTGAAGAGAATGAGGTGAGTTTATACTTCCAAAAACAGATATTAGAATGCTTTTGTGAAGAGAATAATGTAAGTTTATAATGCTGTTAAGGAAAATGTTCAGATAAAAGTTTAACCCTTTCTATACTATAGCATCATTGATGAGTAGTTATCCCATATGAAATGTTCAGATAATAAGTTTAACCCTTTCTATACTATAGCATCATTGATGAGTAGTTATCCCATATGAAATGTTCAGATAATAAGTTTAACCCTTTTTATCACATAATTTGCCCATAAAAGCAGTTTCATAATTATCGATAAGAGACACGTTTAATATCAGCGCGTGCGATTATGTCACATCGTTCTTCAAATGACTTGCGATCGCTGCGGTTTTTATCGTTGTTTTCGATGGATATTTCGCATTGCTTCGCGTTTATTTGATCATGTGATAAAAAGTATCTCACACTCGTCCTATTTTATACGTAATTTATCAACCTCGTCCACTAAATTCTATTTGAGCCTCGGTAAACCTCGGCTCAAATCGAATTTAGTGAACTCGGTTGATAAATTCCGTATAAAATAGAAACTCATTGATGAGTAGTTATCCCATATGAAATGTTCAGATAATAAGTTTAACCCTTTCTATACTAAAGCATCATTGATGAGTAGTTACCCCATAGGAAATGTTCAGATAATAAGTTTAACTCTTTCTATACTATAGCATCGTTGATGAGTAGTTACCCCATAGGAAATGTTCAGAAATTATTTTAACCCTTTCTATACTAAAGCATCATTGATGAGTAGTTACCCCATAGGAAATGTTCAGATAATAAGTTTAACCCTTTCTATACTATAGCATCATTGATGAGTAGTTATCCCATAGGAAATGTTCAGATAATAAGTTTAACCCTGTCTATACTATAGCATCATTGGTGAGTAGTTATCCCATAGGAAATGTTCAGATAATAAGTTTAACCCTTTCTATACTACAGCATCATTGGTGAGTAGTTATCCCATAGGAAATGTTCAGATAATAAGTTTAACCCTTTCTATACTATAGCATCATTGGTGAGTAGTTATCCCATAGGAAATGTTCAGATAATAATTTTAACCCTTTCTATACTAAAGCATCATTGATGAGTAGTTACCCCATAGGAAATGTTCAGATAATAATTTTAACCCTTTCTATACTAAAGCATCATTGATGAGTAGTTATCCATAGGAAATGTTCAGATAATAAGTTTAACCCTTTCTATACTATAGCATCATTGATGAGTAGTTATCCCATAGGAAATGTTCAGATAATAAGTTTAACCCTTTCTATACTATAGCATCATTGATGAGTAGTTACCCCATAGGAAATGTTCAGATAATAAGTTTAACCCTTTCTATACTATAGCATCATTGATGAGTAGTTATCCCATAGGAAATGTTCAGATAATAAGTTTAACCCTTTCTATACTATAGCATCATTGATGAGTAGTTACCCCATAGGAAATGTTCAGATAATAAGTTTAACCCTTTCTATACTATAGCATCGTTGATGAGTAGTTACCCCATAGGAAATGTTCAGATAATAAGTTTAACCCTTTCTATACTATAGCATCATTGATGAGTAGTTACCCCTTAGGAAATGTTCAGATAATAAGTTTAACCCTTTCTATACTATAGCATCATTGATGAGTAGTTACCCCATAGGAAATGTTCAGATAATAAGTTTAACCCTTTCTATACTATAGCATCATTGATGAGTAGTTACCCCATAGGAAATGTTCAGATAATAAGTTTAACCCTTTCTATACTATAGCATCGTTGATGAGTAGTTACCCCATAGGAAATGTTCAGATAATAAGTTTAACCCTTTCTATACTATAGCATCGTTGATGAGTAGTTACCCCATAGGAAATGTTCAGATAATAAGTTTAACCCTTTCTGCACTAAAGCTAAGAGCTCTTTCCATCAATGTATCACATTATTATAATCAATAAATTTGAAAAATGATCAAGAAAATATGGGTTGATACAAAAATTGGACTTGGCACTGAAAAGGTTAATATTAAAGTCATTAGCTTCACTCCTGGTGGGTATATATTTCATGTCAGACAGAACTGTATCCGATATACCATAAGAAAGGTCATAAAAAACTAGAAATAAAACCCCAAGGTTGCATATTAGTGATGCGGTATTCGCCCCGTATTAAATTGTTGAAAACTGCGGTCAGAGTAAGAAATCTTCTCAGATACAACCACATTTTCGGCGCGAATCATCGCGTGGAGGTCATGGAATTATATTCGGAAGAAATCGGAACCGCCCGAAAAACGACGATCGGCTGGCACGCACGGTTGAGAGAACAGCCAAAATAGCCGGCATGTCGATAACCGAAAGTAGATTCAATAAAACACAAACTAGATAATGTGATTATGTCTTGATTTTTGCATCGATATCTCATGTTTTCTAATTGAAATGTCGAGAATTAATTGGCAACTAACAAAGTGTACACACTGCTTATATGTTATATATGGATTGTTTGCAAATTTAGGCGTGAATGGGTATTCACAGCATGCAAAATACGATTGGCACACCTCCGAACCGATCAGCTGATCCAGGTCGTCATGCTTCTCATCGATTGAAAATAAACAAATCGGGGAATTCCTGCCCTTCTTATCAAACGTCAACACATTTGGTCGAATTTAAGATGAAGTTATCTGCAATGGCATTATTGACTTCTGTAAATGGAAATTATTAGCAATATTTCAAACGCAGAGAGTGCATGAACCACCGATCGATCTATAAATTATAATAGCCCAATCGGGCTGAACTAGATCGATTGGTCTTCCTGGCATAGTGGTTGCTGCTGTAAGAGAGGGAACTCTAAATTTCTTAAATATTAAAATTTTGTTTGTTTTCAGATTTGTACAAGTTTATAATGATTACTAGTAAAAAAATATACCATTGTCTTTCATTAGTTTCAAACTAAATGAGAATTTTTTTTAATTGGTAGAAACAGCTGGTTGAAGGAACAATTTAGAGTACTCCCCTTATCCCAGATTCACTTTATAGTAGTTAATTACACTTAAGCATAAATTAGTTATGCTTAAGCATAATTAACTTACGATCAGCGTAATACATTTGAATTACGCTTGAGTGTAATTGGGTTCATCAGCTATCTCACCTCTATGGGAGGAAGCCAAATTAACATTTAATAAATAATTGAGCTAAAGCCCCCCCCCAATCAAGGAATCTCTAATTACACTTAAGTGCAATAAGAATATTTCTTATCGCGCTTAAGTGCAATAAGAAGATTCCTTATTGCGCTTAGAGATTCCTTATTGCGCTTACGTGCAATACGATATTCCTTTTTGTGCTTAAGTGCAATAAGATATTCCTTATTGTGCTAAGCGCAATTAGATATTTCCTTATTGAACTTAATCGCAATTATATCTTCCCTTATTATATCGCTTAAGCTCAATTATATCGCTTAAGCTCTATTATTTATTAAATGTTAATTTGGCTCCCCATATACCTCATGTATATTGGTATAACCTGATGTAGGTTACTGGCATTAGTAATGCGGTTGCATCCATTTCAGCTTGAGGGGAGTTCAATGAGAGTGTATATGAATTACGGTTAAGCGTACTTCATTTACGCTTAAGCGCGAAACTCATTTACACTTAAGCATAATTAATATGAATAATGCTTAAGCAAATACCTAACTCCAACTGATTTCCTCTGTCTGAATAATTGAGTCCATCTCATAGTATATGGGGGAGTCTAAACCGATGTTTGATTGATGTCTTATTGCCAGAGTAAATTTGAGTTTAGAGGAAATCGCATGGGAGACAGCCTTTTCAAATATATTATTTATTAGTGTAAATCAATTGCGCTCAAGCGCAAAAAATATGTGTCTAATAATATATTTGCGCTTTAGCATAAAATTGCCATAAATGTGATCTATTATATGGGAGGCCCTTTTCACATTTATTATTTATTTACGCTTAAGCGCAAATAACCTCTATCATTTGCAATTAAGGAAATAGATCATATTTGCGCTTAAGCGCAAATCATTTGCACTTAAGCGCAAATAAAAATCAATATGCATTGATCCCCCCTGAATTAATTTTACATGGCACAGGCCTAAACACATCACTAAAGTTGATATAGCCCCACCCTATGAGGGAAACAATCCCCCAGAAACCCCAAGATCTGTTTTATGACCATGGAAATGATATAGATCTGTGTAGGATATGTCTCTTTTATAAAATATACTATATCTCTGGGATGGCGACACAAATTCTTGGGGACAGGGATGCTGATATTATGAAAATAGGGGTTTTTCCCCAACTTCAAGTCAATGAGTACACCATATGAGGGAAGCAAACCCCAGTAACCCCTAATTCCCTATGTATGGCCATGGAAATGGTATATATCTGTGCATGAGATAATAAAATATACATGAGCTCTGGGAGTGAGGCACCAAATCTTGGGACACCAGGGACAGAGATGCTGATATGCATATGGAAATATGTTTTTTCTTCAACTTCGAGTCTGTATGGGGCTATTACTATGGGCCCATGCTAATATAATATGAGATGGACTCAATCATTCACATCAGAGGGATGTAATGGAGTGTTAGGTATTTGCGCTTAAGCGCAAATAAATTGATAGACACATATTTGTGCTTAAGCGAAAATGATTTACGCTTAAGCACAAATATTTGCCCTTAATGATTTATGCTTAAGCACAAATATTTGCGCTTAAGCGCAAATAAATAATAAATGTGAAAAGGGCCTCCCATACTATTTCCGCTAAAGCGCATATGATTTGTATTTAAGTATAAATGATTTTCTCTTAAGTGCAAATGATTTACACTTAAGCGTAAATGAATTGCGATTAAGCAGAATCAGAATAAATGTGAAAACGGCTTCTCGTATAATCGCTTAAGCATAATTCATTTATGATTAAGTGTAATTAATCTATCAATGAAAATAAATGACCAGCGAGCTTAAGCGTAAATCAATTACGCTTAAGCACACTTTAATCAATTACGCTTAAGCACACTAGTCATAATTCTATTACTCATAGGAGTAATGCTTTATCTACATCATACGGTTAAGCGTAAGTGAAGTACGCTTTATATGTGTGCATTACACCTGGGTGTAATACATTACGCTTAATTGTAATTCACTTACGCTGATGTGCAATTAGCTAATACATGTGAAAAAGGCTTTCCATTATAGTTATCATCCATCAGAATGAATAGTGCTTACTAAAGCTTGACAACAGAATTTGCCATTAAAAACATTTCATGGCCAATGAGCTAACAAATGTTCTGTACTGGCATATTGAATACCAATTATTTGTACTATTGTACAGGTATAATGTAATTAAACAGTTTTGAGTTACAAAAGTAAGACAACTCTTTCTGCACGGTACTGTGCTTGCGGCCAGATTGATGTAAAAATTCGGTCAATGCGCTTACAATTTTCTATAAATAGTAACATTTTGGAATTATTACCTCTCGATCACTGTTCGATTATAATCTTTGCCACTAACTCGGCCAATGTTCTTCCGTTTGTGATTTCACGCAACAATTCCCTTTCTATTCCTTCCCTGTCGAATTGACTACCGATTGCGATGTCAATTTGTTTTTCGCTTTAATATTCTGATGTGCATGACGCTATTCCAGCGAACGGTCATCCTCCCTAGAAGCCATTTCTGAGAACGAAACCCGATTCAATCCCAATCGAGTCGGAAGTGCTCGGGCATTTCCGTGACTGCACAAGACAACGCATCGGTTTGTATTTTCGTGTTATTATGGTGAGATTAATCGGGACGATTGATGAATATAAATAGTTAGCCGAATGGCCGTATAATGTGTACAAACTGACTTCAGGATGGGGGATTTCGTGTATCTGAGTTATTTTATTCACTCTTCCCACAGAATGACGCAGGGAACTCAATTGTGAGGTTCAATTTACGTTTCACATCACTTTAATATTAGGGCATGGGCAAATGGAACTTTTCTTGACGGGAGCTGCTATGCTGGTGCAGCATTGAAGATCCTGTGCCAGTGTATTTTCTTATATATGCGTGTCTCCCATAGGGTGCCTCAAATATATAGAGGATATCTACAATTTTTGGTTGCACGAGTGGCTCTGCAGAACTAGTCGGAGAGTCATGTTTTTTGTCATCAATAATGAGATCATTACCATGTCCAACCAAAGAAGTGTAGATGTTCTGTTTATTATACGCTCCGTGTTCTGTTTATTATATGCTCCGCTCAGTTGTTCTGTTTATTATATGCTCCGCTCAGTTTGATCATGATTCAACTCGAAAGAAGAGTAAATAGAGCAAATGTGTATACCAAGCACAAACATTGTAATGAGCTTGCGCATATTAAAATAGTTCCATTTTTCATACATATTGGTTGAGGGATAAAGGCGTTAACATTATAGTATGTTTAACAAAATAATTTAATTTATCATATATCACATTTTTATGTTTACCCATACCATATTATGGTAAACATAGTGTCGTTGTCCGGATTGACCTCTCGTCATTAGTCCATCCGTCCGTCGGTCCGTCGTCTGTCTGTCTACTAGTGTATAGCCATCCGTCTGTCCGTAGACACTTTACGCATGGTGCAATAACTCGAACAATTTCTATCCAACTGGAACCAAATTTTGTATATGGGTTTCTCAGCCCAAAATACAGATCAAATTCGAATATGGGTTTGATCCGAGTTTTTTATACGGAGTTATAGCCCTTTTTCGACTTCGAATTCATGCATGCTGTCATAACTCAAACATTTTTTATCTGATCGGAACCAAATTTGGTATGCGAGTTTGTCAGCCCAAAATACAGATCGAGTTCGAATATGGGTTTGATCCGATATCTTTTAATGGAGTTATGGCCCTTTAACATAGAATTCATGCATGCTTCAATAAATCAACCATTTTTCAACTGATAGGAACCAAATTTGATATGTGAGTTTCTCAACTCAAAATACAGATCGAGTTTGAATATGGGTTAGATCTGATTTGTTATACCAGAGTTATGGGCCTTTTTCAACTAAGAATTGAACATATTTGAGTTTTTGATAACCCAGGTAGATTACAATTAACTACCAGTAATACAAGCTTAACTGCAATAGAGAGTGTTCTGAGAGACTAGTTGTAGTGTTGTCTTATTGAATTAGTTATTTTTAACCACTGTATATACCACATAGCAGTGAAGCTGTAACCCATTCATGATTCAATGGACTGTCCCATTCAGTTCTAAAAGTTTTAATTGGAATAGTCTATTATTCATTTGTAGGGATGTTCTCATTTTAATTTTCAATTAATCATTCTTCTGTTATATCTCCAGGTTTCTCCTCATTCCCTTGCATGGATTTCTGTAGTTAAAGATTAACACATCTCAACATTCCTGATACTTTTATCTGATACCATGTCTCATTTTATACTGGTTTATTTTGACACACTCTTTGCCCCTATTGATTGATTAATTTATTTTGATTTTTATGTGTACCTATACCATAGTATGGTACACATATTGTCGACGTCCGGAATGACCACTTGTCGTTCGTCCGTCTGTTGGTAGACACTTTACGCATGGTACGATAACTCAAAACATTTTTTTAATACGATTGGAACCAAATTTTGTATATCTGTTTCTCAGCCCAAAATAAAGATCGAGTTAAAATATGAGTTTGATCCAAGTTTTTTTTTTATTGAGTTATTCAACTTAGAATTCATGCATGCTGCAATAACTAAAAAAGTATATATCTGAAATCAAATTTGGTATGTCAATTTCTCCGCCCAAAATACAGATAGTATTCGAATATGAGTTTGATCTGATTTTTTTAACAAGAGTTGTGGGCCTATTTAAAAAAAAATTGTTCTAATCTTTGAAGATTAATAATGAATGTTATGGATTTTAGATTCCAAGCTGAAAATAGCTAATCACTATCGCCAAGGTATGGATTAAACATCTGCCGATCATGATCGGCCTCTCGTTTTCAAACTGAACACCCCGGGACTTTTAGCTTAGTCTTCCACCAATAAACCTGATCACTTTTAATTTTAGCGTGGATGGATATGAGTGAGATATCGATATCTCACTAGACGGATAACGGTTTGTATCTGATGCAAAAATACTATTATTTGATAGCTTAGCATATAATACAATTCAAATATATATGAAACATCCATTACCCTGCAGGGAGCCCCACACATATATTGAAGCATATAGAAGAGTGTCGTCTGCTCATGTTTGTCTGGGGCTCTGTATGGGTGAAATTATAAATTTGTTAAAGAATACAAGAACAAATTATTAAAATTGTAAAAAATTGTTAGGCCAATGCATTCTCTTATATATGCGAGGCGACCTATGGTAATAACATATAATAAATATGAGAATTCAATGTTTTTTGCAAAATTTCAGGAAGCTCCAGTCTTGAAAGGGTTGAAAACCATGCATGTGTTATTGTAACATGGTTATCTCCCTTCTTTGTTTCAGGCGCCGTTCACTGTGGAGATATGCAGTAGCGTGTTATCCATCAGTGACATCCACGCCCATATGTCACGGACCGAGGTCATCGGTCTCCTCGGTGGAATGTATGATAGCAATGAACATAACATGGTAATCTCACTTGCTGAGCCCTGTGTGAGTCTCAGTACAGGAATGCAATGTGAGATGGACCCAGGTACGTTCCTCTTTGACATTCTCCATTGTATTTTATCACATGATTAGCACTATTTTCCGATGTAATATTCGAGCGTAATAGACATGTGTAATATCGTCGCGTGCAATGACGTCACGCTGCTCTTTGGGACAATGTTCGCTGGCTGCAGTTAATTGTTGTTCTTTTCGATAAAATTTTAGCGATTATATGATCAAGTGATAAAAAGTATCTCAAACTCGTTCTATTTTATACGGAATTTATCAACCTTGTCCACTAAATTCTATTTGAGCCTCGGTAAACCTCGGCTCAAATCGAATTTAGTGAACTCGGTTGATAAATTCCATATAAAATAGAAGCTCATGTGAGATCCTCTCTATCTGTAGACCCCCCCTACCCTCATGTGAGATCCTCTATATCTGTAGACCCCCCCTACCCATGTGAGATCCTCTCTATCTGTAGACCCCCCTACCCATGTGAGATCCTCTATATCTGTAGACCCCCCCTACCCATGTGAGATCCTCTATATCTGTAGACCCCCCTTACCCATATGAGATCCTCTATATCTGTAGACCCCCCCCCCCCTACCCATGTGAGATCCTCTATATCTGTAGACCCCCCCCTACCCATGTGAGATCCTCTATATCTGTGGAACCCCCTTACCCATGTGAGATCCTCTATATCTGTAGACCCCCCCTACCCTGTGGTGTAATATCTCATTTGAGATCCTCTATATCTGTAGACCCCCCCTACCCTTGGTTTACGTAATTCCCTGCCCAGAAAAAGCTCTGTTTATTACTTGGTTTACGTAATTCCCTGCCCAGAAAAAGCTCTGTTTATTACTTGGTTTACGTAATTCCCTGCCCAGAAAAAGCTCTGTTTATTACTTGGTTTACGTAATTCCCTGCCCAGAAAAAGCTCTGTTTATTACTTGGTTTACGTAATTCCCTGCCCAGAAAAAGCTCTGTTTATTACTTGGTTTACGTAATTCCCTGCCCAGAAAAAGCTCTGTTTATTAATTGGTTTACGTAATTCCCTACACAAGTTGAAAACATATATTCTAAATTAGAGAGCTTTTAGTGATTAATATTTTTCCCAATTATTTGCTGTTGTATGTGGCTCTGAATCACACATTCACAATTTCATAGACAGTATATTGATTATTTATCAATTAGTTCACAAATATTGTCAGCCAAAATAAAGTTTCCTGCTTATTTCAAAACAGCTGTTCCACCATTGACATAAAGAATGAACTGTGAAAAATTATCCTGGTTTCGTCAAGTCTCCCTGTTCTGAACCCCTAGGCTGAGGCCTGTTGTTTTCGTCACAAAATATTGCTCAAAATGACTCAAAGAAGAATTATAATACTTTTAACATAATCAGGGGTTACTGAAGGTAACTTGTCTTAACCCTTTACCCAACAGAACGGCCCTGTGCCAATGGATTCTCTTATATATGCGAGTCGACCATAGGTCACCTCGCATATATAAGAGAATGCATTGGCTTAACATATATTAAAAATGATAAAATTGTCAAAGAATGTAGAAAAATATTATAAAAATTGTTAAAAAAGGTAAGAACAAATTCTAAAATTGTTAAAGAATGTAAGAAAAAATGGTAAAAAGTGTTAAAAAAAGAATTTGTTTTGGCCAATGCATTCTCTTATATATGCGAGGCGACCTATGGTCGACTCGCATATATAAGAGAATGCATTGGCACAGGGCATAACTGTAACCATCACAATGTGGTCAATGAACCGGTTCCAATGATATCCATATTTGTATGGTGTTATTGAGACAGACCGAAGATATTTTAGGCTGTTGAAGCTTTATTTGGGCGTTTTTGGCCGGTTTGTTGGGTAAAGGGTTAAAGAGGCGTGCGTAGGGTCTGATTCAGCCCTCATATTGGCTATGGGCAATCAGCAATGTCGAAGCCATTAAATGTGGCAAACTGGGCCATAGAAAAGGGTTGCTGTTGTTGATTGCCGAAACCAAACAATCTCAATTAAGAGGGCTGGTTTCATGTTATAGCTTTAATGTTACTTAGTTAATGTATTGCTTTTCAAATGGGCCGAGGGTCTACACAACCTAGAAAAGTCACGTTTATTATTAGCCAACTGATTTTTGTGTCCTTTCTATAAATGGTACCCCCTTTGATAGAATGATTTTCTGACGGCGAACACCCATGCAGGACTGGTTGGGCCTATCAATAGTCCAACTTGTCTCTGTAAATAGTAAACTAATTAACGTGGCATGTGCCATCAGCTTTTTTTTGTGAATGATCAACGAATTCCTGAAAGCAGTCTGCCTCTTTAGTTTTCATATTCCCTTCTCGGCTTCTGTTCACACTCCTTCTCTTAGCCAGGGTATACCACGAGAGCTGAACTCTATATTCGTGGTATTACAGTAATGCCCTAAGTAATCGACTCCTTAAACACAGCAGAATTATGGGTAACTTTTCAGGATTTAGTTGGAAATATGGCTTGTTGCCATTCATCGGTAAAATCTCGGGGAGAGCTTTCCGATGAATGGCAACTAGCCAGGAGTCGATTACTTAGGGCATTACTGTACATTGCCATTAACAGGAGTCCCCAAAACAAGGAAAATCAGGTCTGTTATTTTGGATAAATTTGTCAATAGAAATTGTTATGAAGCTCTTTTTGGGTGAACACAGTATTTTAAATTTAATGTATGCAGCTCATTTTGAATAATTTTCTGAGAACAAACAAGTTTCTGATGCTCTTGTTAAACTGATTTTATTTTTCACTTTCTTAGTTTCACAGACTGTAGCGTGTGAGAAGATACATAATTCAGGATTACAGGTCGTAGGCTGGTACCACTCACATCCGACCTTCGCTCCGAATCCTTCAGTCCGGGACATAGAGACTCAGAAACATTTCCAGGTCAGATATTAGACAGGGTTACAGGTTGTAGGCTGGTACCACTCACATCCAACCTTCGCTCCGAATCCTTCAGTCCGGGACTCATAGAGACTTCTACTACCACTTCCACTTGACCCAGGGGCGGATCCAGGAAATTTTAAGAGGGGGGGGGGGGCACCATTAATATAGACATATATGATGTGTAGCATCATCCGGGCCATGAATCGGCGAGCATGGGAGAGCACGACAAGGGGATGCTCCCTCTGGTATGTGGGGGTACGGCCCCCCTTCCTGGGAACTTTTTTGGATACTACTGTGATTTGCTTTAATTTTGTCGGCCTCAATTTTTGTGTTTTTTATAAAAAGGCTATTTCGTGGGGACATGAATTCGTGGATCAGGTGTCATATTTATGTTCATCAACGCCTCCTACAATAGCAGGTTTCTGACATCATTGATAGTGGACATTATTGAGATATCGGGCCACCAGATATCCGGTGCCGAAAGGGCATCACGCAATCAATGTACTAATAGCTATCGTTTTCATTTCACATGCTAGTGAGGTATAGTCATTTATTGTTTTATGTAACCTGCGCATGATGAAACCATTAGCCTTTATTAAGAGATCAATTCAATACAAATTATAAAAGCAGGGAGCAGACTGTGTTATATACAAACAAATATGGATAGGCCACTAACAAAATTTTATGTCTCTCACTTCGTGTTTAAATTGTGGAAAAGTCGAAACTCGATCTCTGGATCGAAAAAATTAAAGTGTGGCGAGTATTCACATTACGGTGGCGAAAATTACGTTTCATCTCGTCTTCCATGTTTTTGTCAACCCATTTTTCGACATGTCAAAAACAAACTTCATGCCCGATATTCATTTCGATTTCAAGTATTGAGATTTTCCCTG
This sequence comes from Siphonodentalium dalli, assembly GCA_032622095.1. Taxonomy (NCBI): domain Eukaryota; kingdom Metazoa; phylum Mollusca; class Scaphopoda; order Gadilida; family Siphonodentaliidae; genus Siphonodentalium; species Siphonodentalium dalli. Next base: position 3,339,006 of record CP136063.1, on the reverse strand, counting down.
ATTTACTCGGAGTCAATTATTTCGTTGGGTTTAGATTTTGTGGTTGGGTCGAACCACAAAATCAACGAATAATGAACCCACATCAATAAAAATGCAGATTATGTGTTCAAAATACTACTAATTGGTCAGCTTATAATTATGTTGTGCAATGCAATGGGCCCGGGGCCACCGGTTGGACTATATGGTTTGGGCCGGTGCATTGGAATAAATATTTCAATTCAATCATGGCTTCTATAGATGCGTCTTTGCTGACAAATTTGACACCACAGTTAGAATTGCTATATATATGTTTATAAAATAAATTAGGGTGCCTAAAAATTGACGCCCAGAAACAATGTTAACAGAATTATTTTGCTCTGCATGACGTAAATAGTCTGCGCGGGGCACGCCAACATCACTGGATGTTGTTTTCCCCCTTGCATGGATAAGCATTCATCCACAGTCAAAATAATTGTACTTGAGTTAGATTAATGTAAACTTCTGTGTATATATATATGCATGTACGTTAGCAATATTAAGCGCAGGAACTTCGGGCGCTCGGAGACAAATGGCGCCTGGACACATTCTGGCTCTGGTGAACATAGGGGAACGCATGCCGAGAGCGCCGGATGGTAGATCTGCCCTTGTGACCTTCAACTCTGATATAACAGTTATAATTTTTATGTTCCCTGAGTGATAAACCAGCCCAATTAGGGTGGAAAGTGCAGGCTAGGCTCTAGGCTGCGATGTCAGCTGTAAATAAATGTCCCTGGCAATTCGCAATGAATAAAATCAGGATTAAATATGAATATAGGAATAAAATACTGCACAATGTTGAACGAAAGTTTCTCCAAAATATAATTTACGAATGAGACGATGATGTGATAGTTGAACAAAGTACGAAGTGGAATGAAACAATTATAACGAAAGGTGAAAACCTAAGTATGACATTATCCAAGCAAGCTGAGTTTAGTGTGCCTGTCATTTGCAGAATGAGGTCCCCAGAGGGTGAATTTAGTAACGCTATCCCGCATAGCAGACCAGAGCAACTTAATTCACCCTCTGGGGACCTCATTCTGTAAGGCCTCATCTTTTCTTTATTATCAAAAATCTATAGATTCTTCTTCACGTAGATTCTATTTCTTTTTTTTTTTAGTTTTGCTATATCGACAAATTGGCAGACGACACATTGCATAATCGAGGTTCCCAATGGGTGTACATCACAATATTCACCATTTGGAAACTTCTATCTGAGTCTATATGTCTCCCATAGCAGAATGAGGTCCCAATAGGGTGAATTTGGTGATGCTAGCCCACTATGTGGGATAGCATCAGTAAATTTACCATCTGTGGACCTCATTCTTCAAATGACAGACACACTAAACTCAGGCTTGTATCCAAGTTGTCAAACTTTCATTTTAAATTTTCAGGAGTGGTTCTCTCAGGGCGGCCACAACTTCATCGGTTTAATCGTTAGTCCATACTACAACATGAACATTAAATCGACGATACAGTGTCTCACCGTCAGTGATGAATTACTAGGTGATCACAGTAAGTACTAGGTTTAATGTTAGTCCATACTATAACATGAACATTAAATCAACGATACAGTGTCTCACAGTCAGTGATGAATTACTAGGTGATCACAGTAAGTACTAGATATCGCAAATTCGGTCGGGAAGTTCTGGAACACTGCTTCAGAATTTCAAGGTGAACATGACTGCTTTCGCAGATTTCTGCTTCCAGTGGTAAAGTTGTTCTGTATAGCTTTACTGTGTGTTTACAATTGGGGACATAGAGAATAGTTTCTCAACTTTAATAATTGAATAACATTGTAAACTAGAATATTCAACACAGTGAATAATAACTTGGTCACATTAGATCATTATATTAAAATCAAAGAGAGAAAATCAATGACGAAAGGTTGAACTCAATCAAGACGGTCAAGCCTTGAAATAGGATTATGTGTCTGTCTGTCATTTGCAGAATGAGGTCCCCAGAGGGTGAATTTAGTGATGCTATCCCGCATAGCGGGCTAGCATCACCAAATTCACCATCTGTGAACATCATTCTGCTGAGGTGTAAGCAGAATGAGGTTCCCAGAGGGTGAATTTGGTGATGCTAGCCTGCTATGCGGGGCATCATCACTAAATTCACCCTCTGGGGACCTCATTCTGCAAATGACAGACACCCTATTTCAAGGCTTGGAGACGGTGATATCTGGTTCTGCTCACTCAATCTTCTGAAGAGAAATAATTTATTTTGTCCTTAAAATGTGTGAGAATTGATCAAAAGACCTAATTTATGGAATATTTCGTTCCGGATTTAATGATTCGACCATTTGACATTACCATATATTACAATTTAATACTTTATAATTTCGAGTCAGTATTTTTTTCATAAAACATGATAAAATAACTAAACAAATTTCTTTTTTATAGGAAAATTTGGGTTCTGTAACAAAATAAAGTTAAGAACTACCCACTGAACACAAAGATTTAATTTGTATAATTATACCCCCTTTTATACCCCTCTCACGAGAGCGTACTTGTGGGGTGCGATGAAATTAACTCTTTTTTTTCCTAACTGTTTTATTCCACAAACATCTCCGTTATTTCGTTAATATAACATTTCTCAGATTATGTGTTTTTTCTGAAATACGTATTTAGAGAAAAAAAATATTTAGAAAAACGTAATATTAACGAAATAACGGAGATGTTTGTAAAACAGTTTATAACACCACTATTGACCGGTTTGGTTCCGTATAAGTCGAATTCCACTTTAGGGTGGGTGGGGCCGCTCTTTAAAATTGGATTTTCCGTAAGTCACTTGTGGGTTGCAACCCACAAGTCAATCAAACAAAAGATCGCACCTCACAAGTATACTCACGTCGGTCCGCCCGTCCGTCCGTGAGTCCGTACGTCCGTCCGATGTCTGTTCGTGTCATAACTTGAACAGTAGTCCTCGGATCTCTATGAAATTAGGTATGGATGTTCACTATTATGAGGACATTAAATAGAGGGTTCCATCGTTTTGTTTGGATTTTCCATTCTAGAGTTATTCATCTTTGTTTATCTGGAAATAGTGGCTTTTTGGTCCGTCTGGTGTCTGTTCATGTCGTAACTTCAACAGTTGTGCTGGGATCTCAACCAAATTTGGTGTGGATGTTCACAACTATGAGGACATTAAATAGAGGATTCCATCGTTTTGTTCGGATTTTCCATTCTAGAGTTATTCATCTTTGTTTATCTCGAAATAGTGGCTTTTTGGTCCGTCTGGTGTCTGTTCATGTCATAACTTCAACAGTTGTGCTGGGATCTCAACCAAATTTGGTGTGGATGTTCACAACAATGAGGACATTAAATAGAGGGTTCCATCGTTTTGTTCGGATTTTCCATTCTAGAGTTATTCATCTTTGTTTATCTCGAAATGTTGGATTTTTGGTCCATCTGGTGTCTGTTCACGTCATAACCTGAACAGTAGTGCTCGGATCTCAATGAAATTTTGTATGGATGTTCACTACCATGAGGGCATTCAATAGAGGGTTCCATCGTTTTGTTCGGATTTTCCATTCTAGAGTTATACATCTTTGTTCATCTGGAAATGTTGGCTTTTTGGTTCATCTGGTGTCTGTTCATGTCGTAACTTCGACAGTTGTAATGGGATCTCAATGGGATTTGGTATGGATGTTCACTACTATGAGGACATTAAAAAGAGGGTTCCATCGTTTTGTTCCTCTTTTCCATTCTAGAGTTATTCATCTTTGTTCATCTGGAAATGTTGGCTTTTTGGTCCGTCTGGTGTCTGTTCATGTCGTAACTTCAACAGTTGTGCTGGGATCTCAATGGAATTTGGTATAGATGTTCACTGCTATGAGGACATTTAATGGCACATTCAAATGTTTGTTTTGGTTTTTTGTTCTATAGTTATTCATCTTTGTTTATATGAAAATGCTGATTTCTGGGTCCATATGTCTGAGTATAGCCATCATAAGTTATAGATGTGCCCACACTAGGCGGTATGCCACGAGGGGGTATGCACCGGACGACAGTCCATCTCTTGTTTATGTTATATCGTTGCGCCAGTTCAAGTGTATGTACTACATTCATGACTCAGCTACAGAATTTCTGTCTATATATAATCTAGTATTGTTTTAAATATGTAAGTGTAGTTTAATAGTTTCCAGGTGTAAATGGATTGTTTTTATATGCCATTTTAAAAACGGGACTTATTATGTTATTGCTCTAGCCGTCCATCAACCGTCCTTTCTCACTTTTGTTGTTTGTGAGCTAAATATTGTGTCCAGCCCATATTAATGAGGTAAAATATTTTATGAGCGAAGCTACATGTATGGAGATAAAATTAAAAAAAAAATGTTTATGAGGTTTTCTCTCCAAAAAAAAAAACCAACTGGTAAATCAGCTCCTAAAATTTGGACCGACACAGAGTCTATCAATATGGACTCTTTTTGTCCGAAGATAGCGAGCAAACGTGTCTATGAATTAAGAGTTACTTTTCTGTCCAAAGTTAGTGACGCAAAGTGTTCATATACTTCGAGTTATTATATATACTGTCCAAATATAGTGATGCAAACTGTCAAGATAGTAATACAAAGTGTTCATTAATTTATTTAAAACATAGTGAGGCAAAGTTCATTTTTAATGCTGTTTGTTGATAGTACCATCCCTCCATCCGTCCGTTCGCTTTTTTCGTTTCTGGATGATAACATTAGATGGTCTCAACTAAATGGAATGAAATTTGGTATGTGTGTTTACCAACACAAAATACAGGTCAAGTTATAAATTCATGATCTGCCTGCCAATTTTCACCAGAGTTATGCCCCTTCTGTTAGAATTTGCACTTAATTTTTGTTTCCGGATGATAAAGGTCAGAACTGAATGGAGAGAAATTTGTTTATGTGTGTTTACAGGCCCAAAATACAGATGAAGCTTGAATTTAGGTTCTGTCCACCAATTTTTACCTGAGTTATGACCTTTTGGAGGCCCCCACCCCACCCCCCTGGAATACAGAATACCACTTAACACAGAGGGTGGAATACGGAATACCAGTTAACAGCCATATGGAATTTTCCGGATAAATGTTCTATTGCCGTACGAACGCCGGTCATCCCGCAGTGTCCACATCTAAAATGATCTAAAATGAAGATGATCGACGATCTGTATGTCAAACTGTTAATTTATTGTGACAAAAATCACATTTATATTATTATTATGATCATTTTTTGGAAGGTGTCAAAGGTCGGCGTACGAATACCGGTATTTTTGGAATACCGAATACCTCCTAACAGAGGGGCCGGAATACGGCGTACCTCATAACAGGGCATGGAATACGGCGTACGAAAGGGGGGTGGGGGCCTCCTATTGTTGAAATTACCACAGGTGTATTTTTCCATGCGATGCTCATGTTGTGTAATTTATCTTTTGGAAACGGAGATAAAATTTTGACCAATCTGACAATGGAAATTCATGTTTTCAAAGATTCATTCAGCTTCCAGTACTCTGTGTTACAGGACACGCTTGTGTGATATTAATTATAGAGTTATCTCTCTTACAGATGTCCCATTCAGCTTCCAGTACTCTGTGTTACAGGACACGCTTGTGTGATATTAATTATAGAGTTATCTCTCTTACAGATGTCCCAGTCAGCTTCCAGTACTCTGTGTTACAGGACACGCTTGTGTGATATTAATTATAGAGTTATCTCTCTTACAGATGTCCCATTCAGCTTCCAGTACTCTGTGTTACAGGACACACTTGAGTACTCAGCCGACGTTATATCTCAGCTCTCGGAGATGCATCGGAACTGTCACAATCGAGTCGACTTCAATAAACTATTCTTCCCTCATCAACAGTCATGCCTGGAAAAGGTAATTAATTACACCTACATGGAACCTCATGCAGATATCCTTAAGTACACTTACAGTAAGCCACTGCGAATATTCAATATTCATTTTGTGATTCAATTCGACCTCGATATTCGATTCAAATTCGATTTGACTTCGAAACAACAAATAGTAATTTTGAATACACCAAACCAGTGCACGCGAACGTAATGCATTTATCGGTAATATTTGAACATGCACAACTACTGCGAAGTATATAAAAAGTAGATACACTTGCAAATATACCCTCACAATCTGTCGTTTTAAGTTAACTTTAACTGTTCTAAGTTCTGACCCTCAAGAGTCGCGATTGTGAATATAACAGTTAAGTAATAATTTAGTTCATGGACATTCAATTGGAGATCGACGGAAAGATACTTCACAATTCTGTTGAACGGTGTGTCGCATGACTGTGAACGGTGTGTCGCATGGCTGCACATACATGTTATTAGATGCGTTTCTGTTGAACGGTGTGTCGCGTGACTGAACGGTGTGTCGTGTGAACTGCACATACATGTTATTAGATGCGTTTCTGTTGAACGGTGTGTCACATGACTGTGAATGGTGTGTCGCGTGACTGTGAACGGTGTGTTGCATGACTGTGAATGGTGTGTCGCATGACTGAACGGTGTGTCGCATGACTGAATGGTGTGTCGCATGGCTGCACATACATGTTATTAGATGCGTTTCTGTTGAACAGTGTGTCGCGTGACTGTGAACAGTGTGTCGCATGACTGTGAACGGTGTGTCGCATGACTGTGAACGGTGTGTCGCATGACTGCACATACATGTTATTAGATGCGTTTCTGTTGAACGGTGTGTCGCATGACTGAACGGTGTGTCGCGTGACTGTGGACGGTGTGTCGCGTGACTGCACATACATGTTATTAGATGCATTTCTGTTGAACGGTGTGTCGCATGACTGTGAACGGTGTGTTGCGTGACTGCACATACATGTTATTAGATGTGTTTCTGTTGAACGGTGTGTCACATGACTGTTAACAGTGTGTAGCATGACTGCACATACACGCTATTAGATGCATTATCTTTACAGTATTTGATTGCGTTTGCTAAATTTTGACTTACTGTGATAGTTGTAATGTAATTTGTGAAAGCGCAGGTCAAAGAACTTTAATGAAACCCTGTTTTATACTTGAGAAAGGCGTAATTCTGCAATGATCCATCTCCAATTCCGTGTTTCTAATCGATGTGGAATTCTACACCAATGACATCAAAGTTTTTATTAACCGTGTCCGAAAAGTGTATTTTCCTATTTATTTGCTATATTTTTGAACAAATAGTGTCTTTATTGGTTGGTCCACCATTCCCAAAAAGGATGACGTGTTTTGTTTAATAGATAGTTCTGACATACAGACGAAAACAGGAAACATATCTTTATCTTATCAATTCGGCGAGCAAGATTATGAAATATTTTATTCGATATTCGATTCAGTTTCAATTTTTTTTTAGAGCTATTGGGCTCGAAAATTGATATGATATAATCCCCACTATTTACAGGGGCCTAACCTACAGGGAACCTCATGCAGATAAGGTCATGATTGGTGTCGTATCATCATTGGCACTTTGCGATTTATATGCACTTTCTTGGAAAACATGGTTGCGCCCAATTTATTGAATTTTTGTCCTTGTGATTCAGCGCGAGTGATTGCTTTCTCAAAATAACAATGGTGTGTTTTAAATAACAATGGTGTGTTTTAAATAACAATGGTGTGTTTTAAATAACAATGGTGTGTTTTAAATAACAATGGTGTGTTTTAAATAACAATGGTGTGTTTTCAAGGTTTGTAATTTGAAAAGTGGTGGTGTGGTGGGACCACATCATATATTACTTAAATAACAACGTAGGGTTGTATGAGCACATATACCCACATATACCTATATATATATAGATACTGTACTTGGGCGCGTATATATCAACCCATTGATATTACTAGGCCATATAAATAGCGTTTTACTAATATATATTACGTTTTATATGGAATACACTGTATAACCCTTTCCGTGTCACGCATATGTAATTGTTTCCAAACTTGCGGGGGACTATACTACCACTTTATATAGACCGTACATTTTGCACCGACCGGTATCAATTATGTGTAAAATTCTTATGACAAATGCGTTCTTAGCCGTTTTACTTTTTTCTTTAGTTGACTTTCAAAAAGGCCTTCTGGTCCACCTGCCAGCACATTACTTTGACTTTTCTCGTTCTTTCTGGTGTGCTAGGTGTGGGGTCGCTAACCTTGACAGTTCTGCTACCTGGTCAGACACCCCCTTACCTTATATGGTTACACATAAAAGCAAAATAACAATGGTGTGTTTTCAAGGAAACATGGCTGTCACAGTTATAGCTGTTGGTGACAAAATATTTTCAATGAAGCGTGGCTGCCATGGTTATCTGACAGTTATCTGACAGTTACAGCTGTCGGTGACAACGAACAAACAACAATTTCAGTAAATTGAAGTGTTAATGTCGGATTATGACTCGGATATCAGTGTCTATGTAAGGTGCTGAGAAATGTTTGGAGCTTGAAAAGTCCTAGAAAATTATTCTAAGGTCATCGTTGGAACCCCCAGAGTTGATAATTGAGAACGCACAGTCGTACCTGAAATTCACTAAGCAACAGCAATCTCAATGAAGCACCAAGCCAGGAAATAGTGTGTCTGACATTTGCAGAATGAGGTTCCCAGAGGGTGTTGTGAGTTGTTATCATGTTGTTTAACTACAATAGTTATGAATGAGAATTGGTAGACCTGATTATATAACTAAACATCGGTCTCTGTTATTTTGCAGATGGTTTCATCTATCAGAAGTTACTGGGAAGATCAGGATCAAATAGAACCATACATCGATGTTATTTGTGATTCATTCTCATGTGATTCAGCTTCCGGAAACTTGTCAACTGTAACTGATTCCATTACCTGATTCAAATGATAAATATTTTTTTATTTTATGTTTTATGCCATCACCAAACTTCATATAGATATTCGGGGTGACCTCTAGGTGGAAGCCTTTTTATGGATCTTCAGGGTGACCTCTAGATGGGAGCCTTCATATGGATATTCGGGGTGACCTCTAGATGGGAGCCTCCATATGGATTATCGGGATGACCTCTAGATGGAAGCCTCCATATGGATTATCGGGATGACCTCTAGATGGGAGCCTCCATATGGATTATCGGGGTGACCTCTAGATGGGAACCTCGCTTTTCCCCCCGATATTCGTTAAACAAATTATTAGATGCTCATACAACTGTGTTTGGCGGGATAAATCATACAAAGATACATAATTAGTACAAAAGGATTTTATTAACGAATGTCACATGTCTTCTGCAATAGAGTCATATATAAAGTCATATACAATGTATAAAGTCATAATTCGGAAAGCCTGACTGCACAGCGAACTCATGTCTGTACACCTAGTAATACACAATTGCCACATAATTCAACAGCCGTATGTCAATTTCCCCCCACTATCTATCCTCTCTTTCTAAGCTTTCATAAATCTAACTACTGTCCTTTCATTTCATTGGTTATCTTCAATTCCCAAATCTCACACCACTCCACTTCTTATCTTATCTCTTGCTATCTGTTGTTGAGTGTAATCTATAATATGATAATATGCAAGGCATATAAAGAACGACCCCGACATAATAGTAAGAAGACGGACAATGCAAAGGATTGTGCAAATAGTCGTGGAACTATATATATGCCTATAGGCCTATACACATGTCAGCGACGCGAATGCTTGATTGTTAGTGCAGATCGTTTTTGATGCCAGTGGACTTCGATGAGTACATGGTGCCTTAATATAGCCTATCGGCCTTTGCTAATAAAAGCCTCTATATTGTAATGTATATAGTGAATGCTATAGACTACAATGTACGTCGCTGCAATTAAGCGAAGACGACACAATGCGTCCAGTCATGTCTGGATTCTGGCCCGCAGAGACAAATGACGTCATGACGTCATGATGCTGTAACTGCCTTCATTTAGCTAACAAATGAAACTGATCTAATATTAACCTTTGCATGACATATTCATAACAACTTACTGTTTATAAATAAATACTTCAGTTGTCCATTGCCACATAATGGAAGTTGTGAAGTAGTAAATTCGTTTCATTGCCGATTCCGCGATTTTGTGAAACCACTTCCGGAAGTCACATGATTTTTCCACGAAAATGTTGTGTGAATAAAAATTTCTCCTTCACGATATACTGTAATTTATGTGTGATGTCACAAGTACGCGCGCCCACCTGTTACCTATACACGACCGAGCTCGATCGTTATTAAATTAATTACTGAGATATCTTAAGTAACAAACTTAACAAACCTTTGATATTTGATTACATCGTTCTGAGTATATACGACCAACCATACAATTGAGACTATATACACACACACACATATATATATATATATATATATATATACCACTGTCGTTGCTTACTTGATAAACTAATATGTGTTCTCTCTTTCAGATATCCTTTGTAAATATGTTATACATGTATGTAATATTTTTGTTAATCTTCGATCTCGGAGGATAATTAAAGAATATATATCTGGACCTCGACCGATCCGACTCAAATTTGGTATGCCTACTTTGATCCTGGGAACAATATGGGTGGGTCCAATTTCACGTGCCATCGTGTCTTTGACCTTGGTCTCGCTCATATAGGCATGTTTCTGGACCTCGACCAATCCGACTCAAATTTGGTAATCAGGACTATATACTTTGATCAGTATGGGTGGGTCCAATTACACGCGCAACAGTGTCCTTGGCCTCGTCCATATAGACATGTTTCTGGACAATCGACCGATCTGACTCAAATAGTATTTTTCTTTCTCCTAAAACTTTTGAACGTTGTTCCCCAAATAGCCCGGACGAAGTCGGGCACATAAGCCATTCTATTATATATTTTGGAACTTCTGTCTGTATGTATGTATGTGTGTGTGTTATAGACTCGAAAACTGCTCGACCGATCCGACTCAAATTTAGTATGCGGGCATACTTTGATCCGGGGAACAACATGGGTGGATCCAATTCCACGCGCGACCGTGTCCTTGACCGTGACCTCGCTCATATATGCATGTTTCTGGACCGATCGAACAATAGTTTTTTTCTTTCTCCTAATATTCTATCCAGACGGAGGCGATCACAAAGAAATCCCTAAATAGCCCGGACGAAGTCGGGCACATCAGCTGGTCTTATATACTTATGGTATCTATGACCCGTGGAGGAACGTTCACACAGAAGGTTAAACAATTAAACCTGCCCAGATGTACGAATCATGCACATGTGACCAACAGGCATATACATGTATTGTTTCGATGTATCTGTATCAGATATTCAATTTTCATTCAATTTTGGCGGCCATATTGGGACAGACATTCTACCGATATGGTTTACGACTAAGCATTGTTTGTGTGAATTTTATTTTATTTTATTACTAATTTGTTACCAGAATAACTTTGTAAAGAAGCTATTTGGTATCATTCGACATAGGAGAATCTCTTGTATAACATATCCAACAAGAGCATCGCTAGGGCGTGACAAAATACGCATTTAGCCATTTCGAATTGTACTACCGCAAAATAAAATAATACTTTGAACTTACATTTGAAGAAAATCTGACATACCCCTAATTTCAATGCCAAAATGCGGTCAAATTCTAAGTAAAAAAATGGCCGTAACTCATGTAAAAATAATTAGACAGAACCTATATTCGAACTTGGCCTGTAGTTTTAGCTGGGAAATACACATACCAGATTTGGTTCAGATCAAATAATAAAAACTGGAGTTATCGGTCGGAAACCGAAATGTTATGAAATTGGTCAAATTCTAAGTTGAAAAAGGGCCGTAACTCATGTAAAAATAACTGGACGGAAACCATATTCGAACTTGGGCTGTAACTCTAACTGGGAAATACAAATACCAACTTTAGTTCAGATCAAATAATCCAAACTGGAGTTATCGGTCGGAAACAAAAAAATGTTAACAGACGGTCAAATTCTAAGTCGAAAAAGGGCCGTAACTCATGTAAAAATAATTGGACGGAACCCATATTCGAACTTAGCCTGTATCTTTAGCTGGACAATACACATACCAACTTTGGTTCAGATCAAATAATCCAAACTGGAGTTATCGATCGGAAACCAAAAATGTTAACGGACGGACGGCTCGACGGACAGACAGACATAATACGACCTTATTTAAAAAGGGCGCATAAAAATCGGCTAAAATCCGCTTTGAAGAAATACAGAATTCAAGATGGCACCCAACATGGCTGACGATAATAATGGTAATCACAAATGAATATTCATGAATTCCACATATGGGGGGGCCTTTAATATATATATATAAATGAATTCCATATAAGGCAAATGTTACTCCATATAAGGAAATGTTACTCCATATAAGGAAAATGTTACTCCATATAAATGTTACTCCATATAACTTTGACCTGTAGCACTTAAACCACAGAACGGGGTTGGGTGGATCCAATTTGGCAGCGAATCAATGACAAGGCTTATAATTTGGTTCACAGAGGTGTTTGTGGTTCATATGTTCTGACATATAAGCATGTTTGTCAAATAAGTATGTTTTTAGACTTACTCATAGCTGAAAATGGAATTTATTGCACTTTAATTGGACTGAACAATACTAATTACCCATCGGTAATAAATCCAGGTGTATACTCTTTGCAGCAATACAATGTCATATTACATTTCGTCGGTGGGCTTCTAAAGGGGCGTACCTGCCATTTTGGCGTGCAACTTTTTATTGCATTTTCGGAATCTACTGGTTCGATTACATATGTTCATCATATAACTTGTCAATATTTCAAGTATAAATACCTTTTTCTGGTGTTTTTGAGGGACATTCGTGGTCTAAAATGTATGGGAGGCCGTTTTCACATTTATTACTGATTTGCACTTATTTATTGGTGGCAACTCATCTCATACTTGACCTTTATAAGGGATATCATCTCATACTTGACCTTTATAAGGGATATCATCTCATACTTGACCTTTATAAGGGATATCAGTATAAATCATCTCATACTTGACCTTTATAAGGGATATCAGTATAAAACTCATCTCATACTTGACCTTTATAAGGGATATCAGTATAAAACTGTGTCACTACTCTGAATCAACTTGTCAGCTAATTCTGAATATATATATTTAGCTCAAAATTATTTATGTAATTTAAATATCTTCTCTAAGAAAAAATAAATGTGTTATATTGAAATGCTGTACTGTATGCAGGTATTATCAAAAGTTCTTCGAAAAAGAACACATCAAAGCCTAAAAATAATGAGTAAAAAAATAAAGGGGAGGGTACCTGAAAACCTGCAGTAATTTAACTTATACAATTTAGTAGAAAACTGGGGTGGTGGGTCCCGAAAAAGGCCAAAATGAAAACAAAATGGCCTATGTGTGTGCAATGAAACTTGTGTCAGGTCTGGGTGAACACCGATTGAACTTTATTAGACCGATCAGTCAAAAATAGACCATTCGGTTTCCACTGCCAGCATGCATCTGAGATAAGGAGAGTCACTCTATAATCTCATATATATTTTGAAGACCTCTGTTTGTATGTTTGTTTGTTAGCTATGGCCGGGAAAACTGCCAGACGGATTTCGACGAAATTTGATACCTAGGGGTAATTTTGTCCGGAGAGTGTTTTGGACGGGTCAAATCGTGACCCCAACCTGACCTTGACCTTCAAAATGGTCAAATCGGGTAAAACGGACGGATTTCGACGAAATTTGATACCCAAGGATACTTTTGTCCGGGGAGTGTTTTGGACGGGTCATATCATGACCCCAACCTGACCTTAACCTTCAAAATGGTCAATTCAAGGTCAAATCGGACGGATTTAGACGAAATTTTATATCTAGGGTTACTTTTGTCCGGGGAGTGTTTTGGACAGGTCAAATTGTGACCCCAACCTGACATTGACCTTCAAAATGGTCAATTCAATGTCAAATCGCGCCTTTCGACGGATTTCGATGTTAGAGAGCAGAGGGGAAACAGCCCGGACAAATTCGGGCCCACCAGCTAGTTTTCTATAATTATCTTTCAAACAACTTGAATTAATTCTGATTTCTTTTGAAAGACAGGGAATAATTATTTAATTACTGAGAATAAAACAAACAAAAATTCAATATTCAAGAATTATAGATTTATGTCTCAAGTGAGTACTGTGCCAGGAAGACCGATCAGTCTATTATAGATTTATCGGTGGTCACCCAGACCTGTGTATGTAAGGCTTTATTTGTGCAATAAATTATTTGCACTTAACCCTTTACCCAACAAAACGGACAAAACCGGCCAAATAAAGCATCAACAGCCTAAAATATCTTCGGTCTGTCTCAATAGAACCACATTGTGATAGTTACAGTTATGCCCTGTGCCAATGCATTCTCTTATATATGCGAGTCGACCATAGGTCGCCTCGCATATATAAGAGAATGCATTGGCCTAAAAAAAACTTTTTTTTAACACTTTTTACCATTTTTTCTTACATTCTTTAACAATTTTATAATTTTTAAAGTATTAAGCCAATGCATTCTCTTATATATGCGAGGCGACCTATGGTCGACTCGCATATATAAGAGAATGCATTGGCACAGGGCCGTTCTGTTGGGTAAGGGGTTAAGCGCAAATACTTATTCATTTATATTTGTATTTGCGCTTAAGCGCAAATAAGTTATTTGCACTTAAGCGCAAATAAAGCATTACTTACACAGAGATTGACAGCTTTGGAAAGCATGAAAATTTATTCAATTGTATAGCAGAGATGTATGATATGATATTATTAATATTTTTTTATACATATATTTAATTATGCAGCTTTATCAGGAAATATGTGTAGGCCTAATTTGTGGAAAAATGTTACTTCTCTCAATCTGAGGTGGTTGATACTTTGTATCAATCGAAAAGATACCATTGTTCTATTAGGAACAATCAATTATCTGTTAGACTGCTAAATATCACAAACTTGATATGTGTCACAATTTGCACAATATTTTTCCAAAATTTGTACTGATAAGGAAGCATCAATGATAAATGTTCTAGTATTTTTTTACGACAATCTAAGTCGAAAAAGGGCCATAACTCTGTCAAAAAAAGTCGGATCAAACCCATATTCGAACTCGATCTGTATTTTGGGCTGAAAACCCCACATACAAAATTTGGTTTTGATCAGGTAAAAAATGTTTGAGTTATCGCATTACACGTAAAGTGTCTACGGACGGACAGACAGACGGACGGACGGACGCACGCACGACGAGTGGTCAATCCGGACAACGACACTATGTTTACCATACATGGTATGGGTAAACATAAAAACTAGCTGTTCTCAATTCCTGACAATCCTACTCATTGTGGTCAGAATTTGATCAATTTTAGCCGGATCCATATTTATTTAGAATTTGAAATGGGGAAATTCACATTGTATATCCAGAAAGAAGAAATTTAGAGTGCATCTCTTACATCAGTGAGCACTGTGCCAGGAAAACCGATCGGTCTAATCAAGATTGACCTGTGTATGTAAGGCTATTATTTGCGCTTAAGCGCAATTACTTATTTCATACCTAGTATTTGCTTGGCAAATAAATTATTTGCGCTTACACGTAAATAAAGCCTTACATACACAGAGATTGGCAGCTTTGAAAGCATGAAATTCATTCAATTGTATAGCAGACCTGAAGACTAAGTTGAGTCACATTTGGCATTATGGTCCCTTTGTGACTGGGATACAGATTTGTTCAAAGGGGGCCACCAGGTCAAATAGGGCGTAACCAGCAACATAACTATATCCATTCTTAAAAGGTCTTCTCCAGGACTGAATGGAGTCATATTTGGTGTGGGGCTTCGAGGAAATGACAATATTTATGTTTAGATAGATATGTGTTTGACAAGTTTAATAAATAAATAAATCCTATTTACATAACATACAGTTTAGTTACATTCATACTCATACTAAATAATAACAAGAGGCCACAATGGTTCCGTAGTTGTGATGCCCATATGGGTTTGACATATTCATACCAAGTCAAAACAAGAGGCAACT
Source organism: Siphonodentalium dalli (assembly GCA_032622095.1). Lineage (NCBI taxonomy): Eukaryota > Metazoa > Mollusca > Scaphopoda > Gadilida > Siphonodentaliidae > Siphonodentalium > Siphonodentalium dalli. Next base: position 3,323,021 of record CP136063.1, on the reverse strand, counting down.
GTGGTTCAATATTTGATTCCTATAGAAGTAACATACATTCATAAATATATTAAATAATAACAAGAGGGCACAGATGTGATGCCCATACCAGTTAGATACATTAAAACTCATACTAAATCACAACAAGGCTGATATGATATTCATTAAGGTAAGACGCATTCATTCCCATACAATGCACAACAAGAGGCCACCGTGGTTCAACAGATGTGATGCCCAAACAAGTTAGATACATTAATACTCATACCAGATCACAAAGAGGCTGATATGATATTGATAAAGGTGAAATTCATTCATTTCCATACAACGCACAAGAGGCCGTCGTGGTTCTGCAGATGCGATTGCATCCAAGTTAGATAAATGTATCCACATAGCAAATCACAAGGCTGGTATGATATTTATAAAGATAAGATGCATTGTTCTGGGGTTATTAAGCTCAGACAAATGTAAACTCACATCATGACATCAGTCCACGTGGACAGGACACATGGATAGACAGATTCCCCCCAGGATACATGCATAAACAGATTTCCCCCTTGACAGATGGATACCCCACAGGACACATGTATAGACAGATCCCCCCAGTATACTTGGATAGACGGATTCCCCCAGGATGATTTGATAGGCGGATTCCTCCAAGGATACATGGATAGACAGATTCCCCCAGGACACACAGATCCCCTGTCACATGGATAGACAGATTCCACCAGGACACATGGACAGATTTCCCCCAGGATATATGGATATACAGATCGCCCCCAGGATAGATAGATTCCCCAGGACACATGTATAAACCGTTTCCCCCAGGACACATGGACAGGCAGATTCCCCCAGGACACATGGACAGGCAGATTCCCCAGGACACATGGACAGCGGATCACCCCCAGGACACATGGACAGGCAGATTCCCCCAGGACACATGGACAGGCAGATTACCCCCAGGACACATGGACAGGCAGATTCCCCCAGGACACATGGACAGACAGATTTCCCCCAGGATATAAGGATATACAGATCGCCCCCAGGATAGATAGATTCCCCAGGACACATGTATAAACCGTTTCCCCCAGGACACATGGACAGGCAGATTCGGACAGGCAGATTCCCCCAGGACACATGGACAGGCAGATTCCCCCAGGACACATGGACAGCGGATCACCCCCAGGACACATGGACAGGCAGATTCCCCCAGGATACATGGACAGACAGATTACCCCCACCAGGACACACAGGCAGATTACCCCCAGGACACATGGACAGGCAGATTCCCCCAGGACACATGGACAGACAGATTTCCCCCAGGATATAAGGATATACAGATCGCCCCCAGGATAGATAGATTCCCCAGGACACATGTATAAACCGTTTCCCCCAGGACACATGGACAGGCAGATTCGGACAGGCAGATTCCCCCAGGACACATGGACAGGCAGATTCCCCCAGGACACATGGACAGCGGATCACCCCCAGGACACATGGACAGGCAGATTCCCCCAGGATACATGGACAGACAGATTACCCCCACCAGGACACATAGACAGACAGATTCCACCCAGGATACATGGATAAACGGATTACCACCAGGAAACATGAATAGACGGATTCCCCCACTGTTGTGGGAATTTACTGACATCCGGACACACGAACATCTGGACTGCTTTGGTTATATAATAATTACATCCACTTTATCTTCTATAACATTTTTCCGTTGGTTTCCAAAATGCTGATGTGTTTTACCCTTTCATGATGGGAGTTGTGCTGGTGAAACATTAAAAATCCTGTGCTAGTGCATTCCTATAGGGAGACTTGCATATATAAGAGAATACACTGGCTTACAAGGTCAAGATAACTATTGTTGGGACACTGCTTCCTCTTATATATGCGAGGCTCCCTATGGGAGACTCGCGTATATAAGAGAATGCATTGGCACAGGGTTTTCGCATAATTTCAGGAAACTCCAGTCATGGAAGGGTTCAACGGGATAATTACATTAGGGCAGAAGTGAAGGTAAGAATTTCATCACAACATCATGCAACATCGTGGCAATGGCACGATAAAGTCCACAATATATAAATGATATTTCCAAATCAAAATGAATTTACAGGTTGATATTTTTCATTCGATGTCGTTACCTATATGTAATAACTTTGGTTACTTAACATAATTACAAAGTATCGTGCTGAATTGCAAATACATTAGGAAATAAAGATTATCCCTTATATAAAAGTTTTTCATTCAAATACGTGTTACATGTTAAGCTAGCTACAAAACATTTGGTCTCATTTTTGGTATATCTAAGATGTTGTCCTCTTCTTGACTTGTATTGAACGAATACTCCACCTCAACTAGATTGCAATCACTAAATTCAGACAGATGGAAAGCTGTCAACCCGGAAAGTACATTTGACCACAGATAATAGATTTAATTATAAGATTCTCCATCCACTGACATCCAGACAGATGGACAGACTGTCAGGTGGATAGTGCCTTTCCCCACAGATAATAGATTTAGATTAAATAATTTAGTTTATAAGATTCTCCATTCACTGACATCCAGACAGACTGTCAGACGGAAAGTGAATTCCCCCACAGATAATAGATTGAGTTATAAGATTCTCCATTCACTGACATCCCAGACAGTCTGTCAGACGGAATGCATATTCCCCCACAGATAATAGATTGAGTTATAAGATTCTCCATTCACTGACATCCAGACAGTCTGTCAGACGGAATGGGAATTCCCCCACAGATAATAGATTTAGTTATAAGATTCTCCATTCACTGACATCCAGTAATAGTTGCCATAGCAAATAGCAACCTGTATAGCAAATGTTTGCTCTTAAACTATTCAGGTCATGTGACTTGGTAACGCAAAGGACGGCTCAGTAATAATTTCTCTATTTAAAGTGATATGAAACACTCCAGTAGGGTGATCAAATAGAAATGGAGAATATCTTGCTCAAAGTTGTTATTTTTACAATTATCATATCCAAATTGACAACACACCATCATTCTTGTATATTAATTAACTGTAGTGATTCTTGGTGGCAAAATCGTTTTCGTTAGTTCATCACCAATAGTTGCGTCCCGAATCGAGATGTAAATATTTACAATTGAGCATAGTTCGGACGATGTTTTCTATGGAGTGTAATTTCGATTTGCTTGAAATTTCCGGCGATGTTAGTAGAATGCTACATTCCTGCAGTTGCATAGCTCCTGAATACTAACTGATCAGTTTCACGCACCCGAACAAGTCCATAATATGTCTTTAACACTTTCATGACTGGAGCTACCAGAAATTTGCGAAACTCTGTGCCTGTGCATTCTCTTATATATGCGAGTCTCCCATAGGGATCCGGCCTCCACGTATCTAGAATTGAACCTGAATATGTCTGTAAATTTTCAAAACATTTCTCCAATGAATGTTGAATGGATTCAAATTTGAAATTCACGATGGCCGCTAGTGGCTGTATTTGTAATGAAATTTGGAAAAAATGCTCCCCCCCCCCCCCCCCCCCCCCCCCCGAAAATCAATATGAAGTTTTGTGACGATCGGTTGAGGAATGTGTCCTGTGCCGAAGGATTTAGTAAAGAAAAGAGTAAAATCCAAGATTCCCATGTTTTTCAACAAACTGTGGACAAATCTGGACAGGAGATCCATCTGAAGTTTGGTGACGATCGGATCAGGGAAAGTTTTTTTAGGGGATTTAGTCATGCAAAGAGTAAATCCAAGATGACTGCCAGCGTCCATGTTTTTCATCGAAAATTGTTCAAATTCGATAGCTACCACCCAGAGGTGATTCTAAACATGAATGTAAATTTTCAAAACAATTCTCCAAATAAATGCCGGCTGCAGCGTGTGTCGATGGGTACACATTTGAAATCCACAATGGCTGCTAGCGGCCATGTTTTTTTTATATGAATTTCGACAAATAAAAACGAGAGGTCGATCACGATCGGCAGATGTTTAACCCATACCTTAGTAATAGCGATTAGCTATAACTGATAATTTGTTAACGATATGGTCACAGGAATCCATATATCAGAACCCAACTTGAAATCAAAAGCTCAAATAATTTGTCTTAAGAAGGGTTAAAGTATTTGGGGTGGGGAGGAGTAGTTTTAAATATCATAACTCAGTCCCTATTCACGCAATGACCTCTCACTATAAGATCCAACGGTTTAGTGATTTCGGAGGATATGTTTAGGGGTTTAACCCTATACCCAACAAAGCAGCCAAAAACGCCCAAATAAAGCTTCAACAGCCTAAAATATCTTCCGCCACTATGTGTGTTTACGATTAGTTACGAACAGAGTAGACTGAAAGGAACCACATGGTTCAATAAAGTTCCCGATGAAAAAAACCAACTTTTCTCTTGGAAATAATCTTGTTCTACGAAAAGTCATATTGTAACATTTGTCGATTGCTATAAGATAATTATTGTCATTACATTAATCTAAACTCTTTATCCTGTTGTTATACTGGGGTTCGGTCTGTCTCAATAACACCATACAAATATGGATATCATTGGAACCGGTTCATTGACCACATTGTGATGGTTACAGTTATGCCCTGTGCCAATGCATTCTCTTATATATATGCGAGTCGACCATAGGTCGTCTCGCATATATAAGAGAATGCATTGGCCTAATAAAAAAATTCTTTTTTAACACTTTTTACCATTTTTTCTTACCATTCTTTAACAATTTTATAATTTTTTCTTACATTTTTTAACAATTTTTTATAATATTTTTCTACATTCTTGACAAATTTATCATTTTTAATATGTGTTAAGCCAATGCATTATCTTATATATCCGAGGTGACCTATGGTCGACTCGCATATATAAGCGAATGCATTGTAACAGGGCCGTTCTGTTGGGTAAAGGGTTAAGTTGACTCATTGGAAGCAAAAGTGATAAACCCCTATCTCTGCCAAATATTCAAAATTCATTCACTTCCAAAGAGAAATTTGTTGACAAGCCAGACTGCTTAGATCAACATACATCCATGGGATTCCATCTCATATTTAAATTGTACTTTAATTACCCCCCCCCCCCCCCCCTTGGGCTTGGACACTAAAATCCATAGCTTCAATGTTAATCTTCTAAGTGCTCTGTGGCCCCTAAAATTCAATCAACCATGACAATATGAATAAATGGAAAAAGAAGATTCCTGGAAATATTAATAACATCTATCATCTTGATATTCAAAACAAGGTATCACTTACAATAATCATGTAGATTTATCTGCCTGTATCCATTGCATAGATAAATCATATTGGCTATCAGCCATTATTTTAATTTCACATAGAAACATGTGCCTGAACTTGCGCTGAACGGTTAATATATTTTAATTCAATTTAAGTCAATTGATCAGTCAATTATAACATATATATATTTAATATTCACTCAGAGAAGTAGTTCAAGTGGAATATGGTAATAACAATCAATAGTAGAAACAAATGTCGGATCCCGTACGAAATAACACAATAAGCAATATCACTGTCGGATACCCGTTTAGGTTCGGACATTCCAAGATGGCGGCGCCCACTTAAGCAGATAAACGGTAAGTGTATATATTGTCTCCAAGCGGCAATCAACGACATCTTTCGGTGATACACCTTGAAACAGTTATGTAGGGATTTGTATGCCCAACACATACGTAACACGCGTTTCGCATGGCAGGCATGTGAATTGTTGTATTTGGCGTGTCAAGTCGTCATAATTTTTAGAAATTTTATCGAGGCGGCGAAATGTTCGCTTTTTCGTATTTTTCTGGCCCTGGGCTCATGCATCTGCAAATTTATGTATTGTTGTGGGTAGATTAGGTCACCACACATCTTCGGAATGCAAAACCGGCGATATTTTTATTGTCTAACTCCGAAAAACGACCTTTGAAAATTTCAAAATGTTCAGGTTCGGATTCGCAACATTCGCGATGATTTTGTTCAGGTTCAAACACAATTTTCGTTCAGGTTCGGACAAATTTGGTTCAGGTTCGGACGCATCAAAAACTTCGCATAAAAATGACACGCCGAGGTACAGTCGCGTTCTTATTGCGTTTTTGTGCATTTGGTTATCTTCCATTCGTAAAAGAAACGATAAATGGGGAACACGAGGCATGGTTTTAGCCCACTCGTGAATAATTGGGCGGACTTTCTTATGTTATGCGTGTGAGATTTATGCGATCACGTGATTCTCCTCCACATCCACATATGATGCCACAAAGGTCGCCGCACGTAGATGAGCAGATACCTGTCCATAATATAAGTTACACGGCTTTTTGAGGGGGATACTGTGTGGTATGCCCCGGTAGAGGCTCGTATCCCCCAAGGCGATCCCCCTCAACAAGCCGTGTAATGATGTATTTACCCCCAGTCTCTATTAACAATATATAATATATAATTCCCAGACATAAAGCGCAGAAACGAGCCACGAACAGTGACTCTATTTTGTTAGACTGCTTATAAGATGAATGTGATTATGTAGCTGTTCCCACAATTGCCCATAAATACTTGCTGATAGATAGACAATATATACCATGTTTTGTATCAATAATTGGATGATATATTTGGGTATTCACACGAAACATAATCTTTTCAATATAAGCCTTATGTGTTTTGCCTCATTTCTAAATGTTGAATCCGGTTACAAGTTAACCATTTGTCACACAACTATTATGCAGGACTATTAATTAGAGCCTGAACATGTTGCGTTCTATTCAGCACTATGCGAACATAGAGAATATTATGGTTTGCCGAATAATACCTGCAATATGCGAATCTTCACGAGCGGCGATATTTCAGGAATATATTATTCGAGAAACCATATGTGTTCTCTTTATGTTATGCTTATGGTAAGCAATTCTGCAAAACTACAAGTATTTGTTTATCGAAACAAGTATTTGTTTATCGAAACAAGAATTTAGACGCCGAAGTGGCGAAACTTATGCAAACAATATCAGCTCTTCCGTTGGCAAATTAAGCATCTCTAAATTTTTGTGGAAATTTTCCTTCATGCGCTTAAGAGAATAGTGCCTACCCAATGGTTAAATATTACACACAGAAACCCAATTAACAAATAACTGAATACGTAATCAAACGGGATCATTTGTTTTTCTTTAGAACTTATCGCAGTAATAAACTATTTTCAGTCTTCCGCGGAATTTCGCGTAGTTCCATTGATAATACACGCGTCAATAATTGTGTACCTTTTTTTAAACAGAAGTATCTACAGTGAGATAACGTTTGAAAATTATTATCCATGCCAAGGTCCTGACGAAAGAGAGCGCATCGTATGTCATTTAAAATTACAGCTATTTCATAGGGAAACATATGAAAAACAACGCTTGTCCCCACAACAGGTTGTAACTAACAATCTGATTGACAACAACGTCACGCTTAAATCATGCACCATGCCCCCGTAACTCTTGACAGTGGGCGTATAAAAGCACATGAAACATCGTGGTTATGAATTACCCTTGAACTAGCAGTTTCACCAATCTTGACATTGTTCTAGCGCACTGAGCTTAATTGACATCACCTAAAACAGGATCGATAGGTCTGCTACTGAATTATTCTTATTGGTGCTGATTGGTGTGAATTTATCTGATAACCTATAAAAAGCACACCACATGGTAGCTATTGATGTGGGACAAAATCGTTAGCTCCGCCAACATCGTGGGATACTAGGAGATTTAATACCCGGATGTCTCTTTTTGAAACCCCTTGGCTCCGCCTCGGGGTTCAAAATCGAGAACCAGGTATTAAATATCCATGTATCCCCGATATTTCAGAAGATAATTAATAATACCACTGTTTTGCTCATATGTAAAATGTAATAATTCCCACTAGCTGGTTTATAGTAGACATTGCTCGAGAATATTCAACTGTGGCTTTTATCCCATTAATTCGGAAAATTTACCACCTATATTTGGAAATTTCAGCTGACATTTAGATATAACAAATTAACAATGCATGTTCGTTAATAACACGCACAATAAGATCGCGACTGCACCTCGGCATGTCATTTATAGGTAAGGTTTTGATGCATCCGAACCTGAACTAAAATTGTCCGAACCTGAACCAAATTTGTCCGAACCTGAACGAAAATTGTGTCTGAATGTCCGAACCTAAACGGGTACCCGACAGTGAATATGACTTGAATCGTTCTCCTTCCTTCCTTTTGGTTACTAATGAAATCTGGTTTATATACCAGTACATAATAAGGTAATGAGAAAATAGAGGACGTATTTAATAAAAGAAATGAGCTTGACAGAAGTAGCTTAGGGGCATAGTATTATGCGGCTGGTCAATAGCAGAACAATACACAGGGAGTTAAGAAAGCAGGTGCTAATTAAGATATGAATAATAAATGACCTGGCCAGCAAGAGAATGAGATTTATAAAGAGATTTATTAGTCCCAAGTCATGACAGGTTTGAGTTTAAGAAATATGTTGTAGTTAACAAGATTAATACAATAATATTAGCCTGTCATGACTTGTTACTGAATCAAGTGAAATGGATAGAGAAAGCTTTGGAAATAGAGAAAATATAGGAAAATAGTAGATACAATTTTGAGAATAGATTTATACACAAAATCAGCCCGGTGACACAATACCAAAATCAATAGAAGTGAATAGTGTTCAAAGATAATCGTAGATAAGATATATGAGGAAGAGTCATTGTAAATTATACCACATAGGAAAGGGTTAATTATTTTCTAAGCAGATCAATGGGATATAGAAGACACTTTATATATAGGTTAGACACCCCTTATCACACTCTGTAATGAAATTTCAATATGAGAAACCAGTTTCATGCTGCCATTAGTTTGACAGATTCTAGCAGTGTTGTTTATCATTCACTTCATCTAACTAAAGGCCAGACTCTGTACAATATGTCATCACTCAATTAACAAGATTTCACTTGGAATGCAACATGTATAAAATTCTATTCTCATATACTCTGGATATTGGATGTACATAATGGTAATTTATTGTAAGGTATATATCGAGAGATGTTCCTTGTAAGAAATGTTTGACTAATAAGTAATATAAATAACACTTACAATAAATATAAACACATATTAATAGTGATGGCATGTTGGAATAAATTAACAGCGCACGTTGTCCTAAATCTGGTGTGTATGTTTGTATTTGATTGTTTATGAGTGACTTTGGGTGTACTCGGTTGTTGGCATAGAAGCCGAACATTGTCGATTACACTACTGCTTTAAGTTTAAACGTAAAAAAATCGATGTTAGTCCTAATAAACCCGAATATTTTATGCATAGTTTAAGATTATACATTATTATGACCATAAGATTAAAAAAATCGGATAAAATAAGACTACAATTCCCGTCGCCAGGTCTGGGCATAAAGCCTGTTATAGAATGGGTATTAAGGCGTTCTCGGACATCAAGTAACATCTCGCTGTCCCAATATCTTAGCTGGTTTACATATGAGCACACTTGGACTATAACATTATATCCCCAGATAGTGCTGGGCGGTATTTAAGCATAAAAATACCGCGGTAATCCTAAAACCATACCGCTGTATACCGTATTACCGATTATTTCAACTAATCCCTTAAAACCCCCATTGAGTAGTAATCTTTTGGTACAAAACTCAACTGTTTTTGGAGGAAATCGAATAGCTACATAGCTTACAATAAATAAGGAAACCCACACGTCCAATGCTCCATTTTATACAATTATGGATTAACAAACAGTGGCAATGTATCATTTGTCTGCATGCATCATGCATGGATTGATGACATGGTACGCTGATCTCAAATGCACGTAATAATTGCGAGTTATGGAAGCATCATTCAGCTATACATCCAAGAGCTTTGAAATAATCCCCACTGACTCGCACAGAGCACGTGCTGTTATTAAAGTTGGGTATTGGAATGTTCCGCTGGGGGGTGAATAAGTTTACTGCTTTTATTAAATGCTGCGAAACAAAATGTATTACTTTCAAAGTATTTAAATTAATATATAACTATTATTCACTTCCCGGTTGAATTATTATAAATCATACATATTAATCCACGTTTATGAACGTGAGGCCAAAATAACATGAATGTGTGTTTCTGGTAACAGGTCTAATAAAATATTGGGGCGGGCAAGCAATGTTTTATTTTTATTATTTTTTCATTTTATTTTTCAAAAGTTAACTAACAACCGAACACAATGAGCGGTTATGAAGTCAGACATAAGAAATAGAGAAAATAATATATTCAATAATATCCGAAAGCAATACTTACAAATAAATCATCTCCGATGAAATTCAGTTACATGATAGTGGACCCAACTGTTTCTACAGTAATGCCCTAAGTAATGTACTCCTTAACCACAGCAGAATTATGGGTCACTTTTCAGGATTTAGTCGAGAGCTTTCTGATGAATGGTAACAAGCCATATTTCCGACTAAATCCTGAAAAGTTACCCATAATTCTGCTGTGGTTAAGGGGTCGATTACTTAGGGCATTACTGTATTTCTTCACTGTGCACAAACATTTATCTATCACAGCTTTCAACCAGCCTTACATATATATTATAACTAGCAGGTGGACCCGACTTTGTCCAGGCTGTTTCCACTTTATTTTTCGGCGAATTACGCGATTTGACCTTGAATTGTCCATTTTGAAGGTAAAGGTCAGGTGGGGTCACGATTTGACCCGTCCAAAACACTGTCCGGACAAAAGTACCCATCGAAATCCATCCGTTTTTACCCGATTTGACCTCGAATTGATCATTTTGAAGGTCAAGGTCAGGTCAGGGTCACGATTTGACCCGTTCAAAAGACTCGGTGGACAAAAGTAACCCTATGTATCAATTTCGTCGAAATCCCATAAAAAATCGCGATTTGACCTTGAATTGACCCGATTTCAAGGTCAAGGTCACATCGCACGGGCAAACGAATAGGCTTACGACACTCCCCATACGAAAGTATCCCGAGACACTAATTTTCATCGAAATCCCGTGATACTCGGGCGTTTGACCTTAAAATGACCCGATGTCAAGGTCACGTCGCACGGGCAAATTAATAGGCCCATGCCACTCCCCGGCCGAAAGTACCCCCACAAACCAAGTTTCATCGAAATCGGCTTGGCCGTTATCGAGTCCATCGCGAACACACACACAGACAGACAGATTTCCCAAAATATATAATAGACTAGCCGATGAGCCCGACGTTGTCCGGGCTATTCAAAAACCAAATTTCAAGTCGATAGCTCTACCCAGCTCGACGTTGTCCGGGCTATTCAAAAACCAAATTTCAAGTCGATAGCTCTACCCGTTTCCGAGATCTGGTCTGCGCGAAGCTGGCGTCGCACGGGCTCGGCGACCCGATAAAATTCGTATCCGGGGCAAGGTACATTCACATAGCCAATTTCAAGTCGATAGCTCCACCCGTTTCCGAGATCTCGTCTGCGCATGCGCGAAGCTGGCGTCGCATGGGCTCCGAGACCCGATAAAATTCGTATCCGGGGCAAGATACATTCACATACCAAATTTCAAGTCGATAGCTCCACCCGTTTCCGAGATCTGGTCTGCGCATGCGCGAAGCCGGCGTCGCACGGGCTCGGCGACCCGATAAAATTTGTATCCGGGGCAAGGTACATTCACATAGCAAATTTCAAGTCGATAGCTCCACCCGTTTCCGAGATCTCGTCTGCGCATGCGCTGCACGGGCGCCGCACGGGCTCGCCAATACGACAACGCCACCGCCTGGTCAAACTACACACACGTACCAAGTTTCGTCCCGATCGGTCGAGAATCGTAGATTTGTATTAATGACAAACAAACAGACAGACAGAGGTCTTCAAAATATATATGAGATATATTAATAATGCATGTCAGGCTTATCTTTCGCTATGCGGGAGTAGTATGCCAAAAGAATCATCAGGTTGCAATGTGTGAACTACTACATGTAGTTTAACTGTATTACTGTTTTGACATAGTCAATGAGAAGATATTCATTATGTAGGCCTATTAATATTATACAGCGAACAGTCCAGGCCTGCAAATTTGAGGTGAATTACCGTTCAGCTCCCATGAGGTTACCTACATGGAGAATAAAAATTCCGCAAACGAAAAACAGATTGCCCCAAAAGTTTCTGTACATGTACTGATGTAGGTCTCGATATCACTGATTCTTAATTATTGCTAAATCAAGTCCCAAAATGAGATACTCAAAATTGTAAACTTTCGATGAGTTGTCCATTAGCAGTTAATGGTAATAGTGATTACTAGCAGGGTTACCCGGCGTTGCCCAGGTTAATGTATGCTGTGGATATTTGTTGGGAATAGAGAATACTCTTGCTTAAAGTGTTATATGTTTTCTCATAAATTGTATATTCAAATAGCATCACAAAACATGATTATTACAGTCATGGTATATACGTAGTGGCTCACCTTGTCAATTGTCATTCTGTTTATCGCGATTAATCCGTTCCACCAATAATGAAGTATTTATTTATTTACAACTGCGTATACATTAGACGTTATAATATGACACATGAACATCATAAACACATTAGTTCGATAAAAGATGATAATTGGGTTTTACATATTGAGATGTATCAATCAATCTAGTGGGTTGGACTAAGATCTCGAGGACACCTGGCTATCATATCTCCATGAAGATACAGATGTTTCAAAGAAATTTCCAGGTGCTCCTCTGTTCATGGTGCTATATATTGGCTAAATATTCTCAGTTTAAACGAAATGTTGCTCCGCACATATGTCAGCTACATGTGCCAGGCACAGAGCGAGATTTTGAGATGTTTCTGTCAGTCGATGAGTCTGTTCTAAAACCCTTGTCAGATATCAGTATTGGTAGGATCCTGAAAAGTATTGTGCTACTAACTGCATTTTCTTTTATATCAGAAGAAACTATATTTGACTGCACACTGTGACCACTATTTTTGAACAGATCTTCCATATCTCTGGACAAATTGTAACTTTTTGAGGAAACTGTATTGAATGGAACAGACTAAACTTTGTTATTATATATATGGAATCTCTCAGTTTGCACGAATATATGTATCTCTTCAATAGAATGATAAATATACGTTTAATGATTCTTCTAGTTATGTCTTTTTGCTAGCTCATTGTGTGAATGCCTTGATTTCCATTCCCATATAAATATGACTGTTAAGAAGATATAATTGTTCAAGTTACTTATGTGGGTCACCATATGTCGGGATTGTGAAATGTGAACGCCCATCTACTTAAAATGATATGGAGGTGGCCTGGTGACTGTATATAACTTATATGTGGATATCGGTGAATAGCAATCTTATCAATGATAGTGCATATCCGCTCGCCATCCGTGACGCAAACGACACCAAATGTGATTTAATTCATGGTATATCATTAGAGAAAAACGTGTATGAATTTGGTGGAATTTGGTTTATTAAATCAATTGTTGATGCAACGCTGACTCGATCAACGCCATATTGTGAAGGTGATTATGTATTCGTTTGGTGGAAATCAGCGACAAAACTATTTCACCATATTTTTTTAATTTTGCCGACCTCCCCCCTTTCTTCCCCTGACACCAACAGCGTCATTTTAGAAACTTTTAACCCGCACCATTATCTTCCTTGTAAAAAGTTACCCCTCTTAGAACGCCTTGGTGCCATCTCGATTGTACCGCGTGAAGTCATATATAGAACGCACACAGACAGACAAAAAGACAGACAGACAGCACGATTTGATTTCTTGTATCATTTGAGAAGAACGTGTCTGAATTTGATGGTAATTGGTACTAACAATATTTTGTATCAGTTTTGGTGACCCTCCCGTCCCTATTTCGGACTCAAGCTGCACACACTAAAACTCATTAGAGATTAGAGATGCATATATATGAAATTGGTGAAAATTGGCGAGTATACAAATTTGTATCACATTTAAGGTCCCCATATCTCTCACCCATAGGGCACCAATTTGGTGTATCTAAACCACACGATAATATTCCTCGTATCACGGAGAAGAATATGTATCAATCTGGTGGAAATCGGCACTAAACATATAGATATAATTTTTTGTCTCCCTCTCATCTTAATACACCACTGACTCGAATTGCCCCACTTGTGACAGCCTTACACCACACGATTACACTCCTGATATCATGGAGATGATTGTTTATAAGTTTGGTGATAATCAGCGACTAAACAATTTTTTTTATCAAATTTGGTGCCAATCCCTCCCCTCTCCATTTCTCACCCAAACAGCACCACTATGGCGTATTTAAATCACGATTAGATTCCTCGTATCATGGATAAGAACGTCTATCAATTTGGTGGAAATTGGCGCTAAAAAAAATGTGCATCAATTTTGGTGCCCCTGTCCCTTTCAATGCAACACTGACTCGAATGAGGTAACATTTAACAGATAAAAGCCACACCATTAGACTCCTCATACCATGAGGATGATTTTGTATAAGTGTGGTGGCAATCGGCGACTTATTATCAAATTTAGTGCCCACCCCCTCCCAATCTCTCATCCAATAACAACAATTTGGTGTTGTTAAATGGCACAATTAGAGTCCTTGTATCATGAAGAAGAATATATATCAATTTGGTGGAAATCGGCGCTAAAATTAGTTTTATCAATTTTGGTGCCCCTCTCCCCTTCCGTTCATCCCTGACTCAAACGACGCCACTTTTGACATATTTAAACCACACCGTTGGATTCTTCATATCATGGGGATGAATATATGTAAGTTTCGTGGCAATCGGCGACAGAAAAAAAAATCTGCCCCCCCCCCTTCCAGACACCCCTGACGCGAACGGCGCGACTTTTGTCATATTTAAACCACGCCATTAGATTCCTCATATTATGGGGATAATTATATATAAGTTTGGTGGCAATCGGCGACAAATTTTTTTTCTGCCCCTTCCCCTTTTCTGCCCCTGACAACAACGGCGTCACTTTAGAAACTTCTAACCCCGACCATTATCTTTCTCGTAAAAAGCTAATCCTAGTAGACCCCTTTGGCATCATCTAGATGGTCCCCTGTGAATTTCTATAGAACACAGACAGACAGACAGACAGACAGACAGACATTCGCAAATATAGATATAGATAAAGATAACAGTTTGAGTAACTAGCAAAGACATTTCTATCAGAACTTGTTTGTCATCAATAAAATGTCATTCGGTTTGTTTGGCGATTATCGCAATAGGCCAGGAGAACACTGTCACAAGTATAAGGTACTCTGGGGATAACTTATCACCAATTTCATGCATAACATCTTTGACTAGTTTTATTTTATTAATTTTTATGAAAAGGAATAATAAATGGGACGATCAATATATATATATATAACGACAACTAAATTAAAATTAATCATTTTCCCGTAAAACTTGGGCCAGGCACGGGAGGTACAAAAAATTATATCTGAGTACGAATGTCGGGGTGTTCCCCTATCGTATTGTGCTAATCGCCAACCATTCGGTTTGAACACTTAAAATTAGGACTCTCTGCTTTCCAATTAAACGGCAGAAACTATTTAAATGTGCTAGGTAGCAATGATCAGACACTTGTGGGATCATTATCGTAAAATAGTAAACTGCATGACCAAACTTAAAAAAAGATCTGGCGATGATTCACAAAACTTAAAAAATGAAAGTGTTAATGACACTGTAGCTCAACTTGGAAAGGGAATAATTTCATGTGTTACAGTCAATGAACCAATTAGGAATGCGGAAAGTTGAAAGGTCTAAGTAATACTAGATTATCAAGAAGAAGAAATATATATAAAGTAAAAAAAAGATTGTTGCTGGTGGCTATGTTTTCCAATGAAATTCAAAAACATTTAATAGCTTCCATCCAGTAGATCAAGATTAATATGAAGTTTGGTGATGATCGGATGAGGGAAGGGGACTGTAGTGTTGCCTAAGGATTTAGTCATGCAAAGAGTAAAATCCAAGACAGCTGCCAGTGGATGTTTTATGGCCAAATGAGCCCTAATGACTTGTTCCTATCTACATGTCAATGTTAACATCTATGACACATTTCAAGATGATCCGACCAAAGGTATGACGTGTAGCCCGTGCCAAAGGATTTATCCATGCAGAGTAAAATTCAAGATGGCTTCCAGTGGCCATGTTTTATGGCCGAATGACACCAAAATGACTCGTTCCCATCTACATGTCAATATTAACATCCATGACAAATTTCATAATGATCAGACCAAAGGTATGACGTGTGGCCTGTGTCATAGGATATAGTCATACAAAGAGTAAAATCCAAGATGGCTGCCATGTTTTATGGCCGAATGATCCCAAAATGACTCTTTCTCATCTACATGTCAATATTAATGTCCATGACAAATTTCATGATGATCCAACCAAAGGTACACATGAAGGCTACGCCAAAGGAATTAGTCATGCAAAGAGTCAAATCCAAAAACATCGCCGAATGACCCCAAAATGACCCCTCCCCATCTAAATGTCAATATTAACATACATGACAAATTTCATGATGATCAGACAAACAGTACAGCATGTAGCCCGTGCTAATGAATTGCATTTTGAAATCCAACATAGCCGCTGGCGGCCATGTTTTTTGACCAAATGACCCCAAAATGACTCGTTCCCATCTATATGTCAATGTCAACAGCCATGACAAATTTCATGATGATCCAACCAAATGTACGACCTGTAGCCCATGCTAAAGGATTTAGTCAGGCAAAGAGTAAAATCCAAGATAGCCGCTGGCAGCCATGTATTTTGGCCGAATGACCTCAAAATGACTCGTTCTCATCTATATGCCATTGTTAACATCCATGACAAATTTTATAATGATCCAACCATAGGTACATTGTCATTATCATCATTATCATCATTATCGTCACCATCATCATAATCATCTTCATCATCGTCGTCATCATCACCCTCATCATCATCGTCTTCATCATCGTCATAGTCGCCACAACCACCACCATCATCATAAGCATCATCTTCATCATCGCATTTGTCATCATCGTCGTCATCGTTATCATCGCAATCATATATATCATCATAATCACCATCATTGTGATCATCACCATCAGACATCATCGCCATACTAATCATCTTCGCCATCACTGTCATTTTCGTCATCATCAACATCATCGTCGGTATCGTTATCATATTCAGCAGCATCACCATCAACATCATCATCGCCATTCAAAACAGTATCATCATTACCACCACCACAGTTATCGTCATACTCCATATATATCACATCTTCAATATCGATCACCGTAATAGTCGTAAGCAGATACAGTTAAAAATTGCCGCTGTCAATTAGTTAGTTCCTATCAATAACCTGTAGCCCGTGCTAATGGATTGAATTATGAAATCCAAGGTGGCCACTGGTGGCCATGTTTTGTTTCCGAAATGACCCCATAATGACTCGTTTTGAGTCATTCCCGTCTAAATGTCGATGTCAACAGCTGTGACAAATTTCATAATGATCCGACCAAAGGTACGACCTGTCTGTATTGTTGACGCCTCACACACACACGCACATACAGACAACAGATACCAAGCCATGGCAATATCTCAAACTTTACAAAGTAAAGTTGAGCTAAAAAGAGTTTATTGACGAAAAAGGTCAAAATCAATAAAATGGTGTTGGGCACGGTGTTTTAGATTGGGGTGGGCAGGTACCGGAAACACACATTCAATTTATTTTGGCCTGATCAATCATTCCCACTCGATAACTAACCCCACATGACATAATGAGCAGTTCCATGCTCTCAGTGGTTTAAAAATAGCACAGAATGATGCAATCATACTCGCAATATAATATTGGGCTGGATTTTGTCCCCGGTAGTAAAGGAATGTATATTTTGGCAAATGACATCAGGAAAGAAGTGACATAAGAATGAATAGTTTCTTTCAACTGAATGAAAACTTTGGTGTAAAGAAACCAAGTAATTTCTTTAAACCCAGTAACGGGCCGGTATGACCTGTAACCCCGATAATACTGTCTTCAATGTTTACCGATTATGGAAAAAAAATGACGGTAACGGTATTGAAAATCTTACCGATTATAATCGGTATACCGAAATACCACCCAGCACTATCCCCAGATGCTATGTACTACTGTACTAACTTTCTAATGCATTTATTGGCCAAATTATTATATAATTTATCGCACACAGCATATTACAATAGCCAGCATTGAATTTTGTGCATCTGGTCCATCTGTATTTTGTGCTAGTAAAACCACATACCAAATTTCATTCCATTCAATTGAGACTATCTAAACTTATCATCCGGAAAACAAAGCGAATGGACGGCAAGACCAATAACATAATATGTCTCGTTTTTTTTAAACGGGCATATAAAAATTAGCCTGGAACCCCGATTACATTTTGAAATACATGTTATATTTGATCTATTTACTAGGTTAGTTATAATAATTTTGTAACTGTCTGAGTTTTGGTATATCTAAGATATTGTCCTCTTCTTGACTCGCATTGAACGTATACTCCTCCTGAATCAGGTTAACGTTTCCAATATGCTTCTTTGGACTGGTGGCTGTAAAAGACTGGTTGCCATGGCAACTACTGACTGGACTTGAATCTGTGGCAGGATAGATATTCCAGTTTCTCACTGGATAAGGTCTCCCATTGTTAGTTTGATTACCATAACGATGAGGTTGGTGTGGTGAATTGTTTCCTTGGTGTGGCTGGTCGACATATTGACGATCTTGAAATTGTTTTTATGCTGCACAAGTATCTGCCACTAGCCGTCACTGTTATTAAGTCTGTCACCAGCATGGTTCTTATAAACAAACAGCTGAGGAGGAACACTTGGCTGGGAATTATTTAACTGTGGAGACTAAATAAACACAATTTTTCACAGGAGATGTCTGGTTACCATAACGATAATCATGATGACGTGACGAAGCTATCCTCGTCATTTGAATCGAATCACTCTCCACCCCATTTGTATGATGATGTGGCAAATCTATCCTCATTGACTGAATCGAATAACTAGCCATCATCCCATTCATAGGTATATCAGGAATATTAACACTATAATCTACTTTCAGCTGTAACGTCTTGTCTAATGGTAATGTCTCATTAGCATTGTTGTTGTTACTGTTTCACTTAGAAGTCCATGACGCTCCATATACCGGTTGGTTCCCATAGTCTGGTTATTCGGTGACATCCCGAATGTCGTCATGTACTCGCCTTATCGCTACCTAGAAATAAGATGAGTATGCGAGCTAATTCATAGTTTATTACTCCAAGGAAACTTTAAAGATGGTCTGTCTCTTCATATAACAAGTTGTATGTAGTTTCCTGGGTGTAAAATAATACATATGAATTGAAGACCCTTGTCAGGAAATTACTCCATCAATTAATATTGATTTTATTTTGAATTTTCTGGTATAAAGTATACATATAATCAATTTGGGACAATTTACGGCTCGCGCTCGTTATGAGTGTACCATGCGGGATACCAGGAGACAGGAGCGATTGCTTTCGCATCCGTAATTTTTAATTCATGGGGGCTAAAATTAGCACTCTTTGTCAAAATGTTTCTGGTCTAATTGTTGATTCAATATTTTGAGCTATTTGAAGGTATATTTAGAACCTTTCCCATCTCAGTTAAAAGTTGAGTTGAAAAATTTTGACTGAAATGCAAATGTGTGATAATTCTATCATTTTATTTCAAGAATATTCAATCAAAATTAAACATTTTCACTCTTTATAACTACATATCTCTGTGGGATCCATGTGGGTTACTAACTAATTACCTAGTAGATGCATTATTAGAGTGCTCTTCTGTTCCTGTTTCGCTTTTTTGTATATGAAGGAGCTCTGTAGCTTCATCACTTGAGTCAGGTCTTCGTCCTATAGATATTTCATCACCATGGCGTTTATCTCCATGGACGAGTCTGTGTCCCGAGTCGAGCATAATAGAGTTGTAATTGATGTTCGGAATTATGGTGGAATTCATCGATGGATGGTCATACCTGTAAAATTAGGACAGAAATGTTAAACATGGGTCAGATATAGGTAATGTTTAACATGCTAACCATGGATCCTTTATAGATAACAAGCAGATTAGCCCGCCACTGACGGGATTGGTCCCATGGCTTTGGTCGATCCATTAATTTTTGTTTTTCAAGGTAACCCCGTACAGGCACGCCGACAGCATGCTATCATTTGCGGGTATCCGTTTCAAGGTCATGTTGGGTGGACAAAATAACCCGACAAAAATATTCCCCGTCCCGAGTTGACCATACATAACAAATTTCACGTCGATGTCACCGCTGACGACCGAGATATCGCCCAAGGTCATTTGTGGGTACCCGTTTCAAGGTCAAGGTCACCTCAGGCGGACAAACTGACCTGACGCAAATATCCCCCATCCCTTGGAAGCCCTAAGTACGAAATTTCGTCTCGATATCCCCAGTTTCCGAGACGGTCGATTGAGCCATATTTATACTCGTGTATATAAACGCTCTTTAACAACGACACAGCAGATACGAACGCTCCTTAATCATTAACCCATCAATTCCAACGAAGGTGGCATGGCGAAGAGTGAAGGAGTGCTCGGACGTTCTCAGAAACGGTGCGATGGCACTTCTCGTGGCTTTTTACTTTTTAGATAGCAAGCTTGAGCTCAATCGGTCGAGCCGTTTTCAAGTCTATAAAGGAGAAGTCTCAAAATATATAGTAGATGGGTAATGATAAGGCCAATAAAAAAGACACTATGTTTCCGCACATCAACAATTCAATTCAATTTATTTTGCTCATCATCATGTAGATATACAGAGAACAATATCATGTGTGTATACATAAATATGATATATTGTGTGCGCATGCGTGCAGAAAACCCATGATGGAATATGGTAAAATTTGTCAGTGGAAGCCTCAGGAGAGCCTAAATAGCGGCAGAACCCTTCTAATGACAGATTTATGGTTCGTCTTCCTTTTCCTGTTTTGAAGAGTTCTCTCAATTATAGTGTTTGGATTTTGGTAGAAATATGATGGGTTATATTTATGTCGGAGATCATGTAAAACTGGACATTTCTGTATGACATGAAATTCATCGCCAAGTTCTGATAGACATAAAGTACATTTTCACTCAGAGTAGTCTATTTTGTTCCAGGATCCAGTTTCAATTGGGAGGTGGTGGTTTCTTGTTCCGATTCGCAGAATACTCTAAACAAGTTTATTATCTACACTACTAAGGTACTTTTCTTTGCCGAAATCTTGTTTGATTATTCTGTCGAAGGCATATTTACTAGATGTTGAGGTACTGCCCCTCCATTCTTGGATATAGATATCTTCTAGTTTTTGTTTAATAGAGGCATTAAAGCTATTGAGGCTATGAATATATTGGTCGTTCCATATATATCCCATACCTAATCTATTCAGGGTTTCTTTTATATCAATTATCCATGGGTTGTTTCTGGAATTTCTAGTATATAAAACATATTATTATCTATCCCTTAACTAACACTATTTCTGATTGGGCAAAAGCCGCCACGTGATAATCCGGGAAAAGTCATAATGGACTCCCGAATGTCATATTGGACTCCCAAGTGTGCAATATGACTTTTTTATCGGGACTCAATGACGTCGCGAATTAACTATTGCGAAATGAATCGGTGAAATTGTGATGCGCGCGCAACACTGGTGGATTTAGCAGACGTTTCACTTCCACATTGAAATTGTTTTTCATGTCCATGTTTACTGTTCCAAATCATGCTTTCTGATGATCAAATACAAGCTTTTATAGAGAATTAAGTGCCGACAAATACCAAAAATAATCACTAAAGTTTTATTCCCAAAATTTTGATAAACATACAGATGGATAATAAAAATGTCAGTATACAATGTTGGGTACAGTATGAGTTTTTCTTGTACTCGTCCAGGTTGTGGTGAAAAGTCATATTGGACTCGACACTGCATGTCTCATCCAATATGACTTTTCACCACAACCTGGACTTGTACAAGAAAAACACATACACAACATTGTATAATAACTTCATAATATAAAATTAAAGGTAGACATTGACATTCCATTGTTATATAGTAACCTGTCCCAATATGAGAGCGTGCGAGTCTTAATTTTGACTGTTATTGGAAAAATACCAGTTTCACCATAAAGAAATGGTGTCGGTGTCATAGATTTAATGCCTAGCATGAATTTTAAAACCAAATTGCAAAACATTATCGGTATGATGGATTTCTCATAGATTCTATTATAGTCGACACGCTTAAATTATTAGCCCTCATTTTATTGTGAAGTGCGAACGTAGCACTTTTCGCTTTGAGACAGCATTTGCATCTCAGCAGAGTCCCCCCCTGACTGACTGAAGGCATACTCTGAGATTTGAAACAGACACATGATTCATCTTGAAATAAGATTTGAAGTACCCTTACAAACCTTGAGAAAAGCGTCCACAGAACATTCTCAGACAATCCATCTCCAGTGCACAAAACTCAGAGATTCCCCAGCACTTTTCTCCAACGACATTGTTATAACCACCCTCCCTACACACTACAGAATGACTGAAGATCATAGTCATCAATTTCAAGAGTTAATGATAAAACACACGTGATTGTCGTTTGAAAGTGTGTAGTATGACAAGGTCAGATACCACTCTTGTCACACCTTCTTACATACTCAAAACAAACGGCAGCCTTTGATCCCTGATCAGACACATATTACGTAAATAGCCGAGATAGGTTGATTTGTGAATGTTTTGTGACAATGTTAGATATAATAAATATATTGTCACTTTAACCAGATTAAGTTGTATAACAGACACTGTGCATACATGTGAAAAAATTTAAATGCTTTGATGTTGACTGCATTTGCTACTGTTTCGTTTATTTACCGAAGTTTCTCCTCCCTTCATATTCATTATATCTTATTCTGAGAATACTATCCTCAAAATTAAGTCTCATATTCGAATCTCGTATATTGATGAGGTACGTTTGAATGTTTTATTAGTAAACCATGAGACGATACTACGCTTACATGCAAATATGGAATAAGAATGCTGTAGTACATGAACGTCTTATGCAAACATTCCCAACATGCCCTGATGATATCGCTGATAAATAATTTTTTATAAGAAATCAAGTGACACTGAGGCCAGATGCTGCCAGCCTGTTTATATAAACAAGCGTGTACAGCTATGCTCTAATTAATCAACCCTCCTCAACAAGGTTGACCACAGGTGTTACCTCAGTACTCAACTGCATTCATGCAATCAACTGCAGTCATATTCATGGACGAATGAGCAACCACCTCGTGTTCGCTGTTAGACCATTTACATCAGTGGTAGAATACTAGAGACAAGGGGAACGATAGAATTCTCCCGATTTACAATCATTTCGAAATCTGACAAATTTAGCCTATTTATCCGAACAATGGCATGGATGTTGCCACGGGTGTGTCGGCCAAAGATTCCACTTTCAATTAATACCATAAACGCCCCATAATTCCATTTCTATCCATAGCATTTAATAAATTTTTGACCACTGAATATTGTCTCCCAAGAATTCAAATATCCAGGTTGATTCTGCTCAAACAATGTTGCCATCCTATTTTTTCGAAAATCTATCCAACTTTTTAAAAATCGATATACATCAACTAAAACATCTAGTGCTCAATGCTGACTTGTCGGCTGATAATTTATCTATGCATAACGGTCAACAATACATCATTATATATTTTATAACTAAATTAGAGAGTAATCCTGAAATATATATTTTTTTTTTGCGCTCTCATTTACATATGGCTCGACGGGGATTATGAAGCCGATTGGCCAGAATAAGCATGGTGTCTAATATATTTATGTAAATGAGATGATGTTTTCAATGCAAAATATACAGGTACCTTGCTATATCAAATTTATGCAGTGCCAAGTGACAAAAAACTTACATTACTGAACTCATCAAATTTATGTATAATCGATGAACCGTAACATTAGATTGCTTTTTTTTAAGGAACCATCGGCGCTCCGTCATGCATTCCTACTTTTATATTGTTTGTATGTTTGGCTATTCATAACACTGAAATTAATGGCTACGTTCGTTCTAATGAACTCACAATTATTATAACCATGACATCGCCGAGAAATGTGCTGGTATTAAATACATTGTGCTCATTAGTCATTACCGGTGGTTTATGGTGCACATTATTGACGTAAAAATTACATCAACCAAGTTTTTTAACCAACACCAGCCAATATGCCATATTACGGAATACTTCCACTGTTATTGATATTAGGTACGATTAATCAATTATTATCAATTATTGATGACCGATTATCAAAATCAATAATCGTGGAACCTCTACTATTATGATTCCTTGACTTTATCGATTTATTAATGCATTTAAAACTTGGGCTTATTATCGAATGATTTGCTAAATATTATATTAGTAGATATTATTTATTTAGTAGAAATTGAATGATTGTTCAGAAAATATTATTTATAAGTAGAAATTATTACAAACGAACTCACTTGATAAATATCTACACATAGAGAGCCTCATATAGACTGGAGCAGACAACACTCTGCAGTGCAGGCTTCCATTTGTGTGAGGCTCCCTGTGGGTTACTAACACATGAACTCACTTGATAAATGAGTGGATGTTATCGAGAAGATTAGCTGTTTCTTTGACGGGTGTCGGTAATTCAGAAGAGATATCATGGGTCAGCTGTTCTGTGGGTGGAGTTTGTGGTTGTGATGAATCCTGATGAGCTGGGGCGGGATGTCACCATCAGTGCTGTCAATAGTTCCTTTATATTCATCTGAAAGTGTAATGGATGCGTGAGTAACCTCATGGTGATCTGGGCAAATAGTGCCTGACATTTGCAGAATGAGGTACCTAGAGGGTGAATTTAGTGACGCTACCCCACACAGTGGGCTAGCATCACTAAATTCACCCTATAGGGACCTCATTCTGCTTCAGGCTCATCTACTGGAAAGTATCTCTAGTCTCAAATTAATATTGTTTTTAGTTACTTTTTCCCTTCTATTCAGTTTCTATATCCCATAAATTTCAGAAGATAAATTGCTTAATCGAGGTGACTAATGGGTGAAAAATCAGCAATCTCAAACTGGGGAACTTCAATCTGATCCTAGATTTTAATATCACAAACTTCTGAAATTCTTGTTACGTTGCCATAACAACATTAACATAATTAAATCATGCGCCACCACAGAGAATCAAGGATCACTTGAAGGATCAAATAGGCTAAGTCCATTTAAATATATCATCCTGATTAAGACATGTTATATACTGCCATGCTGATCTAGCGGCCAAATTCCACACAGATGATTCAGAGATATTATATACTAACCTGCTGAATTAGCGGCATAATTCGGCACAGACAATTCAGATGTTATATATTGCCCTGCTGATCCAGCAGTCAGATTTGGCACATATGATTCAGAGATGTTATATACTAACCTGCTTAACTGGCAGTCAGATTCAGCACAGACGATTCAGAGATGTTAGCATTCAATATATTAGGACTGGGAGTCGGTCGCTCAGGGTTCAGCCAACTTTTGTGCGAGATTGCTTGAGGTACAGGTGCATTTTGAGAAGGAACACCTCGTCGATATCCTTGAGTTTGCTTCGGATTCATGGGATAAGAAGCTTGTCGCGTCGGTGAAGGATGCATTCTAGGTTGAGCTGAGAAGGAACTGAATCTGAATAAGTGTTCTGAGTAACATAGTTTAGCTGAGGTCCAGTCGATCTTTGTGAACCGATTGGCTGATTTATCAGAGGTATGAGGAAGAGTGTCACCTCGGGCATAGAACCGTCAATCATTTATGAAGCTCTGCTAATCATCTGATATTGTTGAGCAGCCATAGCCATCTGCTGTGGGGCCATGCCCATATGTTGGCCAGTCACCCTCATAGGGTATTCTGCTGTGAAGCCACGCCCATATGTTGATTAGATGATGTTGAGATTGATTGAACATAGTCCGAGGATTATTAGTTTGATTATAGCCTTTTGGCACACATTTTTGCTGCATTAACGGAACAATCAGTCTGTGAACATTAGTTGAAGATGGTATCTGGCTATTAACCAGATATCCTTGAGAAGACACTGAATTCACATTATTATACAGATACTGTAGATACCACTGAGTACCAATAGTTCCATATTGGGACTGAGAACCAGTCATTCCAGGTTGCGGCGGTCTCATATTCTGATGCTGTGCAGAGATTGTAGCAGGTCGGTTTGTACTTGGAACACTTGGTCGCACGAATCCATTGCAATTCATGAGCAGTGTTCTGAGCTGACGGACCAGACTCCTTTTAGGACTTGGGTTTGTGTCATTCATTATTAGTGAGACATCAGGAACCATTGGCTGGATTCTGGTAAACTGTAATCAGAAGGTTAACATTAATTAATTAAATATGTATTCAGGGTTCCAGACCAATTTTTACGAAACCTATTTTACTTTTTATTGTGGTTGCTGGGACACATTTTGTGAAAAGCAAAGCAGTTTTCACTAAATTTGTCTTCCTATGTTACAGCGCTGTATCCAATAACACACACCCACTACATTCATTTCTTTTTGCTGATTTATTCCCATAACAAATACGAATGTATTCCAATTTAGTTATTATCACAAAATATGCCAAGAATATGAGACTAGCCTACACAGCACATTAATTAAGCCCAATATAAGATTACCATGCACTTAGCAAATAATCAATATAAATAACTGGCTTCAGATGCAATTCGGCTGAACTTTTAAGACACAACAAATTATTCTGCTGATCGCTTTTAGTGATTTAGGCCAGATTAGGTCAACAATTTGTGATGTCATGTTCGTGTTACGGTCTGTTTTATTGGGGTATGAAATAGGTGACCCAATTGGCAGTTGACCTATCACCTAACAGGATTTAGTGTAACACAGATGGGCTATGTAAATATTTGCCTACAAAGGAGTTTAAAGTCGTTTATTTTGATCGTAATTAAATATCATGATGAAATCTAAATTAAATTTTCTCATGATTGAGGTGACAACAACATAACAGTTCTCCTTCTTGGTATGCTCCAAATGTTTGATGTGTGATTTTTTTTCTAAAAATAGCACCTAAAAATTATCCGGGTGATGTGATAAGAAATTCTAATTAAAATTTAATTAACTGATAAATACCTTTCCTGACAAGAGTTCTCGTTTCATATCAATTTTATACCCGGAATCTATATAACACTTTATACCCGGAATCTATATAACACTTTATACCCGGAATCTATATAACACTTTATACCCGGAATCCGTATAACACTTTATACCCGGAATCTATATAACACTTTATACCCGGAATCTATATAACACTTTATACCCGGAATCTATATAACACTTTCTGGTAAGAGATTTATTTTATACCCGGAATCTATATAACACTTTATACCCGGAATCTATATAACACTTTCTGGTAAGAGATTTATTTTATACCCGGAATCTATATAACACTTTATACCCGGAATCTATATAACACTTTCTGGTAAGAGATTTATTTTATACCCGGAATCTATATAACACTTTCTGGTAAGAGATTTATTTTATACCCGGAATCTATATAACACTTTCTGGTAAGAGATTTATTTTATACCCGGAATCTATATAACACTTTCTGGGAAGAGATTTATTTCTTAAATTTTTAAACAGTCACTGATCGATTCAATATTAATTTATGGTCAATTTACATTCGTAATTTAATATTCCAGTAAAATTTTTAAAATAAGATTCTTTGATCACAGACGTTTTCCATTATTCTCCAAAGGAAAGAACTGCACAGTCATCATACTTGCATATTTTTAAATGTCTGAATTAACCTTTTCATGACGGGAGCTGCACTGGTGCAACTTAGGAAGACCCTGTGCCATGCATTCTCTTATATAACAAAATGCACTGGCTTACAAGGTGAAGGCAAATATTGTTAGTCCAATGCATTCTCTTATATATACGAGGCGCCCTATGTCAGGGTTTCTGCTAGGGGTCAGTGGAATGGGGGCTGGTAGCTGCTAAAGGGGAAATCCAGTAAATAATTTCAAGGTAGGAACCCTGATTTATCTACATGTGCTTTCGCCATGTAGGTCTATAATCTACAAGTGTAAGATATTGTAAATAGCAGATCGTTTCACCTCACCAAGTATAGTCTTATCTGTATCGACTGAACAAAAATGGAGAATCCATTCAACCAAGTGCTTGAAGTGGCCCGGGGTGAGGGAATTATTAACATCATGTTTAGGTATATGTTGTCTACCAAAGTTCTCAAGCTATCAAACCCTCAAACTTCACAAGCAATATAAATTTATGGTGATCATAAAAAAATACATAATGGAGTCTATAAATAAATAATCCGCAGAAGCAATATGTAGCCATTGAAATGATCAGAACTTATTTATGGATGCCTGACAACAAGATAATTCGTAAAAACTGTTGCAAAAACAGTGAATAATTCCTTCATTTTAACACACCGGTAAACCATCCTGAGATATGAATTTAAACCTAAATTATGGTAGAACATGTTCAAAAATATGAAGTGGAAAGTATTTTGCAACTTAAAACATATAGAGACAATCACCAACAATTATTCGTAACCTAACTGCAACGTAACTAGCTCAACTCCAAATAGATGTGTTCTAGTGATGTCGCGACCAAGTCAGTTCCGGTATGCACTTTCGTTCAGCGTCTGTATTCTTGCAAAGATATAAAATAAAGGTGGTCTCTAAAATTCCTTATTGATATCCCACAAGATGGAGAGGTTTTATACATCTCTATACTTTTATACACACATGTAGATATGTGTATATGTGTCCAGGGCCCTGGGGTATGGTAGCAGGGGAAATTTGGGCTGGCGAAATGGGACCCTAAATATTAAAATCAACAGACGGTTCAACTGGGGAAATTTTGGCTAGAGGAATGGGGCCGTTGAGGGGATCCTATGCTGATAGCGGAAACCCTGACTATGGGCAACTCGCATATGCATTGGCACAGGGTTTTTCGCAAAATTTCAGGACGCTCCATTCATGGAAGGGTTAAGATACCCTTATGGAGCCTCTCACAGATGTGAGCAGGCGACACTCAGCTATAGAAGATCCCACATGTATGGGGCTCACTGCAGGAACTGACTCACCTGTGCCTTCTGAGGAACGGGAGTGCATCTTGGAATCATGTCCTCCATTGTTGTTGGAGGCTTCTGTGAGTGTCTGAAGAGTAACTGAAACAGAAATACATTGTTAAAGGCGTCTGTGGGGTCTCTTGAGGAGTTACTGAACAGAAATCGATTGGAGTCATGTCCTCCATCGTTAGAGGCTTCTGTAGGAATACAATCTCAGGCAAAGTTGAGGCCAGACAGACAGACAGACATATCCCCATAACTTCAGCATAACAATAACAGTGCAAACTGACATCGCGGCTTCCAAGTTTTGCTTGAAATTTCCAATAAATTGACATCGTGGCTTGGAGTTTTTGCTTGAGATTTCCAATATATTGTGTATATATATCATACAATCAACATAGTTTTTATTTGAGATTTCCATTTAAATCAACCCATACGATCGTTTTTCAAGGATATTAGTTGATTTTTAAGTACTTTTGGAGGAAGGAAATCTCTATTTTTCAATGCCTTGACCTTTTCCAATGTTTACTGTAAAGTTTTTATTAAACTTTGGTATGTTATTGGACTATCATCGGTAATTCCACTGTAACAGTTATGCTTACATAGCTATGATTTTGACATGCAAAATCTAATCATTGGAGAATTATTAATACTGAATATTATTAATAAATAAATTATTAATAAATAATGTGAAGAAAATGTACCCATTAATGTTTAACAAATTTATGGTCCAGGAGCATGTTTTTGATAGAGTTATTTCCCTTCTACTGTATTTACTGTGGCCTGACATTTATTCGTTTGCTTCATACCAACATTTTTCTCTGTATATGTACCGGTATATATAATATCACTTAGTCCATTGAATAACTAATTATCTCTGTTTAAATTTGATACAACCAGATAACTGATGCATGGCTCATGAAGCCTGACAAATACTTTTTGCTGATATTTTGTACATGTATGTATCTGCAGATGGAGTATGATTTCATGAACTCTCACTTTTGAAGATACTACTACAAAATTGGACAAAATGAATACAGACTGGAAAAAGCTATTAGATGTTAAATTTAAGAAGCTAACTGAAGATATTTCGATGGATATTTCTGTTGAACGTGGTCGTATTGACAGTTATTTCTGATATGGAAGCGGTCAAGCTGAAAATTGATCAACTGGTGAGTGGTAATCCCGTCGTTGACGCTACGATAGGATCAAACTCAGCTGCGCCGCGATCATCGGATGATAGTGAACTGTTGGTGATAATCACCAATCTTGCTGAACCGGAGGAATGTGAGGAGGAAGATCTTGTCGAAATGGTGAAGGATATGTTGTCAGAAATGGGTCAAGATGTGCATGATAAGGGGATCGCGATTATTAGTGCTCAGAGATTGAAGAAGAGGTACAGAGATAAGCCAGCGTTAGTGAAAGTGAAATTTGGAAGAGAAGATTCTTGTATTAAGGAACAAGCAAAAACTTAATGATGTTGAAAGATTCAAGTCATGTTTCATCCGCAGCAGCAAACCTCATATCGAGCACCTGATTGAAACAAATGCTCGCACGCTACTGAGTCAGATGCCATATGGAAATGACTTTTATGTCTCTGGGAGTGGAAGAATAGTTAGGAAAGGGCAAAGATTTGGACATGAAAGATTTGGACAGGGAAGAATTTAGGACGGGACTACATGTGCTGATTCCTGTGACCAGACTCTGAGTGTAGGCCATGTTAACATCAATGGATGGGCCAAAGGAAGTAGACTGTTAAAAACAAAATTAATCGATTCTATTAATTGTGACTTACTTTGTATTTCAGAAACACATTTGAAACAAAATGAATGTATTGAGATTGCTGGGTATCAATGGATTGGTAATAATCGAGCATTTATTCATAAATCTGCACCAAAGCCATCAGGAGGGGTTGGAATTTTAATAAAGAACACAATTTTTGATGATTATCACACTGAAATTTTGGATAAGTCAATAGATGGGTTTTTAAATGTCAAGTTTAAGTCGACAGCTCTTGATGATACGTTTATTATATGTGCATGTTACCTGCTCCAGAAAAATCCCCATGGGGTCGTGATGCAGAGGGTTTTTATGCACACACATTGACCAACATATATACTTACTGTGATTTATGTCCCATGCAGGGTTGTCAAAGGTTACACTGGTGTAAATATTTCCCATAGGCTTCAATGTTAACGTTTGTTGATCTGCATCAGAGGTCAAATGGAAACTGTTCAAACTGCCTTCGGATTATGTGAGCTCGACATCTGTGGAAACTTTCCCAATAAAAAAATCAACACCGTCTAGCAGGGAATCCACTTCAAATTTTCGTTTTTGCATAACTAGGGTCAGTTCCGCACTAAAAAAATATTGTCATTTTTTCAATCACACTTAAAATTTCTAAACAGCCACAACAGACTTCACCTTTAATGAATGGGCCTCTTGGCAAATGAAGTGTGTGGGAGAATGATTCCTTGAATTTTTGTCAACAGTTTACATTTAATTCATGCAACCAATCACAGCCCAGAGTGTTTTAACTGTGAAACTGTATACTCCTCCCGCAACCGCAGGGAGGAGCTGCCTATAGTATTTACACCAGTGTAACCTAAAGGGCCATGTGGCCTTTCTTCATATTTTTTGTGCATAACCCATTGTGAACCTTGATATATACCTATAATTATTAAACTGATGTTGTTTTTAAATAATGTGTTTTTAATGCCATGTGACCCTTTAATTGGAACCCACCCAATAATACACCAATTCAGAATAAAAAGCCAAAATGCAGGTTGGATTTGAGTTTAATTTAATAATATGAGGCATCTAATAAAGCATGAGAAGTTATACCACATTCATTTGATCAGGTTTTCACTTGGCTTTCATCTGTTGTGCCCCATGAATTTAATTTCTCCACAGGACCAGATATGCACAGGTTTCATTTAACCCTATGCAAATCAGCTGCAGATTCACACAAAAAATGCCTTTACTTTCAAAAATAAATAGTGTGGAGGGTTCATTAGTCAGTAAACTTGGCATAATTTTGAAGAACAATTACTACTTGTCCCAAAATCAGAAAAATTAAGTGGAAAATTATTTAAACAATGAGCTCAGACAAGGGTGTTTTAACCCTGGGTCAGGTGAATTTTCCTGATTGAAAATGGTGCTAAAATTTGTAATGTCTGCTACAATCCCAATTAGAATGAATCCTTAATCTATTGTCTCACAGTATCAAATGTCGTTAACTAACATTGGACAGGGGGTGCCAATGATGAGGTTATAATGACCACATGTTCCTTCAGCTGATAAAGTAGTAATATATCAACAGATAAGATGGCAGACATTTTCAAGCATCATTAATTTCAAAACTCCTTAAAAGCAAGGTGCTGATCTCAGAACGGTTAGTTGTCATCATTTCTCGAGACAAATATCATTTCTCATTGTAAAAATTATGGAAGTTGTATATTCGCGAGAAGAATTTTCCAAATTAATGCTGTTAATGTGACAGAGTTGTTGAGTGGATTTTGGAATTTGTGAGGACTGTGAGACAATGAAGTTTACATTTGATAATCCCCTTAGATTCAAACCAGGACACAAACAGTTGTATAAAGCCAAGCGACAACCATATGTGGATAACAGAGTAGTGAAACATTTACGCAAAAGAACGATCATTACATCACATGACATTCTCGAAAAGCCAAACTCTGTGAGAGCACATCAAACTCGGTCTGCTGCAAACAGTCTTAATCCAAGAGGGAAGGGTCAATCTGACAACAAAGAGCCTGAAAGAAAAAATGAAAGGTAAATATCTCTCACAATATTCCATGCGACAAACAATGTTATATGCATGTTCTTTTCATCATATAGATACGAAATGGGGGGGGGGGTATGAAATTCAGCATTATAATATCAATAAACTAAACATATATTTGATCTTCTGAAATCAAGTGTATGACTTTAAAATCTTTTTTCTAAATTTTGTCTGTGTCCCTCCTGCATGACAAAAAACATTTAATTTGACATGCCCCATACCTCTGTGTGCAGGAAATGATTTGAAAATTGTACCCTGAGTCAAAACACAGGTTTTCAGCCTAATTATTTGCAGATAGAGTTACTCCCCTTATTCTGTTCATATGAATTGGGTCACTAATTGCAAACAGCACAGGTATAACATTGCTTTGCATGCAGATATATATAAATTAAATTGCAGCACGGTGAGTGCTTTAGTTAACTATTCATTCAAAGGACTGTTTGGAGCAGGCAGTGTTTTTAAAGAAATAAAATATCTCACAGTTAGACCGATACGTGTGTACCTTATATATATATGGTTCAAAGAGTAAAATTTAGGATTTTTTCTTTTTAATTTTCAGAAATGATAGCCCAGACAAGAGATGTGTCAGTGGTTGGCAACGCAAATGGCGATCGAACAGGGTGGTCAATATATGCCGAAATGCGATGATGTGGAACTCTTCCTTCGAAAAACATAAGGCATATAAACCCACGTGTACAGGATTCCTATACTGGGACATGAACGCTGAGGAAATTCGTGGAATTGGATGTAGAGAGAAAATGATTTGCACGTGTTGTGATTTTAGATCTGAAATTTTCAACCTGTATGATGAAATTATAACAGGGAACCGTGGCAGGAGACCAGCAAAAACCAAATGTTGGACTTTCAGTCGGATTATCTAAAACACCCATTGCAGCAGGAGGATTCAGACGCATATGTGCAAGTGCTAATATGCCCCCGCCAGCCGAAAAGTCAATTCAGAGCACAGCAAATAAAAGTTTACCAAAAATTGAGGAAATAAATAAAAAGGATCTCCGAGAAAGACGTTCGAAACTCATACGTAAACAACAAACTGACGGAAAGAAGAGTCCACATATCATCGACGCACAGGCAGATGGACTTGATAACAATCCGATGTATTCTGGGAGTGGCAGAAACCCATTTCAACCAAGCACTCAAGTTATATACAGTGTTGTTGAAAATCTAACGCCGTCACATGACATTATTGGACTTGTGGTGCACAACAAGCTTTGTTCGAAACGCAAACACCTGAATAAATGTGATAATCACACATGTGGGAAAGACTGTTTCGCAACGATTCCATTTGAGAAGAGTATCGGCGATGAGAGAACATGGGCGAAAGAAGCATTTGGTGAAATGAAAACCAATAGCAATATCGAGATTGGTCACCTTGTTACTGATCCCGATGCAGCGGGCTTCAAAGGCTGTGAGGATCTCTATGACGAAGGAGCAACAGCGACCAGACCAACTCATCAACTGGACTCAGCTCATGTGTCGAGAAACCATCGGAAATTCATCAAAAATCATAAGACGCTGCCAACTCTCATCGCTGGACCTGACCTAAAAAGCAAATCAAAACTGATAAATAAACTCGCAATGAACATTTCTGATCGATGTCAGGGTGAATTGACATCTGCGGGAAAGCATTTCAAAGCCAACACTGAAGGAATGAAGAAACATTTACTGAATATGAAAGAAGCAATAGTGAAGTGTTTCCAAAACTCCCATGTTATGTGTAAAAAATACTCATATCTGTGCAAGGGAACGAAAAAATCCAACTGGATCGTTAAAAATGAAACTGTGCTAGGACCCAAATTTACAATCAATAAAACTTGGGACTGTTCGGATATTCTCACGGAGTGTGTTGACTACAGACTGTGTCCACAAATGATTGACAAGACTTTTCTTGGAATGAAGACGCAAAAAGCCGAAGCATTCAACAGAGCAATTCGGGTTTCTCTGCCCAAAAATGTGACATTTACCCGAAATGTTAGTGGGCGTGCACATTCAGCTTGCTATTCCACAAATGTAGGCTGTGGGAATTCCATATCTGTGTTGTGTAAAGAACTTGGTTGTGAGATTCACCCAAGATCAAAAGTGTCCAAAAGACTTGCAGCAGTGCAGAAGGCTGGAAATGACTTGAGATCATATAAAATGACAAAAAAGTCCAAACGGGCAAGAGTGGACAGGAGGGCAAAGTTATATGCTCTCTACGACAAACATAGTGAGGAAATTTCCTATCAGAAAGATATCATGATTCCACCTGAAGCATGGCCCAAACAGTTAAAGGAACACACATACACTAAGTCATCCAAGTGGAAAAGGGTTAAACCAAGGATGTGAAATGTACCTTTCTCTTTAACTCAAATCAGACAAAAGGGTCTATGTGCCCTAGTGCAACATTTCTGTCCCTCGCAATGGCGTCGTTCGACATTTTTTTCATGGCTTTCCATAACAATGTGGTCGGGATTTACACATGTCTTCCTATGGCATATGTGACTAAGTTCGAGGCTGCCAGGGTAATAGGCTGGTGGAGACATCGCGAGTCTGTGTTTTATGACGAATGCTATTCGGTGGACACCCCAATCCTTCCTCGGCTCACCGGGCTCAGAATTATTACCCGACGGGAACTTGACATAAATATCCATAACCGTCCTTTCTTGTCCGACCTGTCCAAACGCGACAGTCGAACAACCCCTCAGATCTAGACTTTTCGCATTGTAAAAATCATAAAATTGACTCTCCTCCATTTTTATTCACTTGTATGACTTAAATGTGTGTTTAAAAACTAGGATTTGGGACATGCTATCAGGAACTGGATAAATACCTTTAGGTTACACTGGTGTAAATATTTCCCATAGGCTTCAATGTTAACGTTTGTTGATCTGCATCAGAGGTCAAATGGAAACTGTTCAAACTGCCTTCGGATTATGTGAGCTCGACATCTGTGGAAACTTTCCCAATAAAAAAATCAACACCGTCTAGCAGGGAATCCACTTCAAATTTTCGTTTTTTTCATAACTAGGGTCAGTTCCGCACTAAAAAAATATTGTCATTTTTTCAATCACACTTAAAATTTCTAAACAGCCACAACAGACTTCACCTTTAATGAATGGGCCTCTTGGCAAATGAAGTGTGTGGGAGAGTGATTCCTTGAATTTTTGTCAACAGTTTACATTTAATTCATGCAACCAATCACAGCCCAGAGTGTTTTAACTGTGAAACTGTATACTCCTCTCGCAACCGCAGGGGGGAGCTGCCT
The DNA here is from genome assembly GCA_032622095.1 of Siphonodentalium dalli. Classification (NCBI taxonomy): domain Eukaryota; kingdom Metazoa; phylum Mollusca; class Scaphopoda; order Gadilida; family Siphonodentaliidae; genus Siphonodentalium; species Siphonodentalium dalli. The sequence continues at coordinate 3,286,816 of CP136063.1, read as the reverse complement.
ATAGTATTTACACCAGTGTAACCTAAAGGGCCATGTGGCCTTTCTTCATATTTTTTGTGCATAACCCATTGTGAACCTTGATATATACCTATAATTATTAAACTGATGTTGTTTTTAAATAATGTGTTTTTAATGCCATGTGACCCTTTAATTGGAACCCACCCAATAATACACCAATTCAGAATAAAAAGCCAAAATGCAGGTTGGATTTGAGTTTAATTTAATAATATGAGGCATCTAATAAAGCATGAGAAGTTATACCACATTCATTTGATCAGGTTTTCACTTGGCTTTCATCTGTTGTGCCCCATGAATTTAATTTCTCCACAGGACCAGATATGCACAGGTTTCATTTAACCCTATGCAAATCAGCTGCAGATTCACACAAAAAATGCCTTTACTTTCAAAAATAAATAGTGTGGAGGGTTCATTAGTCAGTAAACTTGGCATAATTTTGAAGAACAATTACTACTTGTCCCAAAATCAGAAAAATTAAGTGGAAAATTATTTAAACAATGAGCTCAGACAAGGGTGTTTTAACCCTGGGTCAGGTGAATTTTCCTGATTGAAAATGGTGCTAAAATTTGTAATGTCTGCTACAATCCCAATTAGAATGAATCCTTAATCTATTGTCTCACAGTATCAAATGTCGTTAACTAACATTGGACAGGGGGTGCCAATGATGAGGTTATAATGACCACATGTTCCTTCAGCTGATAAAGTAGTAATATATCAACAGATATGATGGCAGACATTTTCAAAACTCCTTAAAAGCAAGGTGCTGATCTCAGAACGGTTAGTTGTCATCATTTCTCGAGACAAATATCATTTCTCATTGTAAAAATTATGGAAGTTGTATATTCGCGAGAAGAATTTTCCAAATTAATGCTGTTAATGTGACAGAGTTGTTGAGTGGATTTTGGAATTTGTGAGGACTGTGAGACAATGAAGTTTACATTTGATAATCCCCTTAGATTCAAACCAGGACACAAACAGTTGTATAAAGCCAAGCGACAACCATATGTGGATAACAGAGTAGTGAAACATTTACGCAAAAGAACGATCATTACATCACATGACATTCTCGAAAAGCCAAACTCTGTGAGAGCACATCAAACTCGGTCTGCTGCAAACAGTCTTAATCCAAGAGGGAAGGGTCAATCTGACAACAAAGAGCCTGAAATAAAAAATGAAAGGTAAATATCTCTCACAATATTCCATGCGACAAACACATGTTATATGCATGTTCTTTTCATCATATAGATACGAAATGGGGGGGGGGGGTATGAAATTCAGCATTATAATATCAATAAACTAAACATATATTTGATCTTCTGAAATCAAGTGTATGACTTTAAAATCTTTTTTCAAAATTTTGTCTGTGTCCTCCTGCATGACAAAAAACATTTAATTTGACATGCCCCATACCTCTGTGTGCAGGAAAAGATTTGAAAACTGTACCCTGAGTCAAAACACAGGTTTTCAGCCTAATTATTTGCAGATAGAGTTACTCCCCTTATTCTGTTCATATGAATTGGGTCACTAATTGCAAACAGCACAGGTATAACATTGCTTTGCATGCAGATATATATAAATTAAATTGCAGCACGGTGAGTGCTTTAGTTAACTATTCATTCAAAGGACTGTTTGGAGCAGGCAGTGTTTTTAAAGAAAAAAAATATCTCACAGTTAGACCGATACGTGTGTACCTTATATATATATGGTTCAAAGAGTAAAATTTAGGATTTTCTTTTTAATTTTCAGAAATGATAGCCCAGACAAGAGATGTGTCAGTGGTTGGCAACGCGAATGGCGATCGAACAGGGTGGTCAATATATGCCGAAATGCGATGATGTGGAACTCTTCCTTCGAAAAACATAAGGCATATAAACCCACGTGTACAGGATTCCTATACTGGGACATGAACGCTGAGGAAATTCGTGGAATTGGATGTAGAGAGAAAATGATTTGCACGTGTTGTGATTTTAGATCTGAAATTTTCAACCTGTATGATGAAATTATAACAGGGAACCGTGGCAGGAGACCAGCAAAAACCAAATGTTGGACTTTCAGTCGGATTATCTAAAACACCCATTGCAGCAGGAGGATTCAGACGCATATGTGCAAGTGCTAATATTCCCCCGCCAGCCGAAAAGTCAATTCAGAGCACAGCAAATAAAAGTTTACCAAAAATTGAGGAAATAAATAAAAAGGATCTCCGAGAAAGACGTTCGAAACTCATACGTAAACAACAAACTGACGGAAAGAAGAGTCCACATATCATCGACGCACAGGCAGATGGACTTTATAACAATCCGATTTATTCTGGGAGTGGCAGAAACCCATTTCAACCAAGCACTCAAGTTATATACAGCGTTGTTGAAAATCTAACGCCGTCACATGACATTATTGGACTTGTGGTGCACAACAAGCTTTGTTCGAAACGCAAACACCTGAATAAATGTGATAATCACACATGTGGGAAAGACTGTTTCGCAACGATTCCATTTGAGAAGAGTATCGGCGATGAGAGAACATGGGCGAAAGACGCATTTGGTGAAATGAAAACCAATAGCAATATCGAGATTGGTCACCTTGTTACTGATCCCGATGCAGCGGGCTTCAAAGGCTGTGAGGATCTCTATGACGAAGGAGCAACAGCGACCAGACCAACTCATCAACTGGACTCAGCTCATGTGTCGAGAAACCATCGGAAATTCATCAAAAATCATAAGACGCTGCCAACTCTCATCGCTGGACCTGACCTAAAAAGCAAATCAAAACTGATAAATAAACTCGCAATGAACATTTCTGATCGATGTCAGGGTGAATTGACATCTGCGGGAAAGCATTTCAAAGCCAACACTGAAGGAATGAAGAAACATTTACTGAATATGAAAGAAGCAATAGTGAAGTGTTTCCAAAACTCCCATGTTATGTGTAAAAAATACTCATATCTGTGCAAGGGAACGAAAAAATCCAACTGGATCGTTAAAAATGAAACTGTGCTAGGACCCAAATTTACAATCAATAAAACTTGGGACTGTTCGGATATTCTCACGGAGTGTGTTGACTACAGACTGTGTCCACAAATGATTGACAAGACTTTTCTTGGCATGAAGACGCAAAAAGCCGAAGCATTCAACAGAGCAATTCGGGTTTCTCTGCCCAAAAATGTGACATTTACCCGAAATGTTAGTGGGCGTGCACATTCAGCTTGCTATTCCACAAATGTAGGCTGTGGGAATTCCATATCTGTGTTGTGTAAAGAACTTGGTTGTGAGATTCACCCAAGATCAAAAGTGTCCAAAAGACTTGCAGCAGTGCAGAAGGCTGGAAATGACTTGAGATCATATAAAATGACAAAAAAGTCCAAACGGGCAAGAGTGGACAGGAGGGCAAAGTTATATGCTCTCTACGACAAACATAGTGAGGAAATTTCCTATCAGAAAGATATCATGATTCCACCTGAAGCATGGCCCAAACAGTTAAAGGAACACACATACACTAAGTCATCCAAGTGGAAAAGGGTTAAACCAAGGATGTGAAATGTACCTTTCTCTTTAACTCAAATCAGACAAAAGGGTCTATGTGCCCTAGTGCAACATTTCTGTCCCTCGCAATGGCGTCGTTCGACATTTTTTTCATGGCTTTCCATAACAATGTGGTCGGGATTTACACATGTCTTCCTATGGCATATGTGACTAAGTTCGAGGCTGCCAGGGTAATAGGCTGGTGGAGACATCGCGAGTCTGTGTTTTATGACGAATGCTATTCGGTGGACACCCCAATCCTTCCTCGGCTCACCGGGCTCAGAATTATTACCCGACGGGAACTTGACATAAATATCCATAACCGTCCTTTCTTGTCCGACCTGTCCAAACGCGACAGTCAAACAACCCCTCAGATCTAGACTTTTCGGATAATTTCGCATTGTAAAAATCATAAAATTGACTCTCCTCCATTTTTATTCACTTGTATGACTTAAATGTGTGTTTAAAAACTAGGATTTGGGACATGCTATCAGGAACTGGATAAATACCTTTAGGTTACACTGGTGTAAATATTTCCCATAGGCTTCAATGTTAACGTTTGTTGATCTGCATCAGAGGTCAAATGGAAACTGTTCAAACTGCCTTCGGATTATGTGAGCTCGACATCTGTGGAAACTTTCCCAATAAAAAAATCAACACCGTCTAGCAGGGAATCCACTTCAAATTTTCGTTTTTTTCATAACTAGGGTCAGTTCCGCACTAAAAAAATATTGTCATTTTTTCAATCACACTTAAAATTTCTAAACAGCCACAACAGACTTCACCTTTAATGAATGGGCCTCTTGGCAAATGAAGTGTGTGGGAGAGTGATTCCTTGAATTTTTGTCAACAGTTTACATTTAATTCATGCAACCAATCACAGCCCAGAGTGTTTTAACTGTGAAACTGTATACTCCTCCCGCAACCGCAGGGGGGAGCTGCCTATAGTATTTACACCAGTGTAACCTAAAGGGCCATGTGGCCTTTCTTCATATTTTTTGTGCATAACCCATTGTGAACCTTGATATATACCTATAATTATTAAACTGATGTTGTTTTTAAATAATGTGTTTTTAATGCCATGTGACCCTTTAATTGGAACCCACCCAATAATACACCAATTCAGAATAAAAAGCCAAAATGCAGGTTGGATTTGAGTTTAATTTAATAATATGAGGCATCTAATAAAGCATGAGAAGTTATACCACATTCATTTGATCAGGTTTTCACTTGGCTTTCATCTGTTGTGCCCCATGAATTTAATTTCTCCACAGGACCAGATATGCACAGGTTTCATTTAACCCTATGCAAATCAGCTGCAGATTCACACAAAAAATGCCTTTACTTTCAAAAATAAATAGTGTGGAGGGTTCATTAGTCAGTAAACTTGGCATAATTTTGAAGAACAATTACTACTTGTCCCAAAATCAGAAAAATTAAGTGGAAAATTATTTAAACAATGAGCTCAGACAAGGGTGTTTTAACCCTGGGTCAGGTGAATTTTCCTGATTGAAAATGGTGCTAAAATTTGTAATGTCTGCTACAATCCCAATTAGAATGAATCCTTAATCTATTGTCTCACAGTATCAAATGTCGTTAACTAACATTGGACAGGGGGTGCCAATGATGAGGTTATAATGACCACATGTTCCTTCAGCTGATAAAGTAGTAATATATCAACAGATAAGATGGCAGACATTTTCAAGCATCATTAATTTCAAAACTCCTTAAAAGCAAGGTGCTGATCTCAGAACGGTTAGTTGTCATCATTTCTCGAGACAAATATCATTTATCATTGTAAAAATTATGGAAGTTGTATATTCGCGAGAAGAATTTTCCAAATTAATGCTGTTAATGTGACAGAGTTGTTGAGTGGATTTTGGAATTTGTGAGGACTGTGAGACAATGAAGTTTACATTTGATAATCCCCTTAGATTCAAACCAGGACACAAACAGTTGTATAAAGCCAAGCGACAACCATATGTGGATAACAGAGTAGTGAAACATTTACGCAAAAGAACGATCATTACATCACATGACATTCTCGAAAAGCCAAACTCTGTGAGAGCACATCAAACTCGGTCTGCTGCAAACAGTCTTAATCCAAGAGGGAAGGGTCAATCTGACAACAAAGAGCCTGAAAGAAAAAATGAAAGGTAAATATCTCTCACAATATTCCATGCGACAAACAATGTTATATGCATGTTCTTTTCATCATATAGATACGAAATGGGGGGGGGGGGGGGGGGGTATGAAATTCAGCATTATAATATCAATAAACTAAACATATATTTGATCTTCTGAAATCAAGTGTATGACTTTAAAATCTTTTTTCAAAATTTTGTCTGTGTCCTCCTGCATGACAAAAAACATTTAATTTGACATGCCCCATACCTCTGTGTGCAGGAAAAGATTTGAAAACTGTACCCTGAGTCAAAACACAGGTTTTCAGCCTAATTATTTGCAGATAGAGTTACTCCCCTTATTCTGTTCATATGAATTGGGTCACTAATTGCAAACAGCACAGGTATAACATTGCTTTGCATGCAGATATATATAAATTAAATTGCAGCACGGTGAGTGCTTTAGTTAACTATTCATTCAAAGGACTGTTTGGAGCAGGCAGTGTTTTTAAAGAAAAAAAATATCTCACAGTTAGACCGATACGTGTGTACCTTATATATATATGGTTCAAAGAGTAAAATTTAGGATTTTCTTTTTAATTTTCAGAAATGATAGCCCAGACAAGAGATGTGTCAGTGGTTGGCAACGCGAATGGCGATCGAACAGGGTGGTCAATATATGCCGAAATGCGATGATGTGGAACTCTTCCTTCGAAAAACATAAGGCATATAAACCCACGTGTACAGGATTCCTATACTGGGACATGAACGCTGAGGAAATTCGTGGAATTGGATGTAGAGAGAAAATGATTTGCACGTGTTGTGATTTTAGATCTGAAATTTTCAACCTGTATGATGAAATTATAACAGGGAACCGTGGCAGGAGACCAGCAAAAACCAAATGTTGGACTTTCAGTCGGATTATCTAAAACACCCATTGCAGCAGGAGGATTCAGACGCATATGTGCAAGTGCTAATATTCCCCCGCCAGCCGAAAAGTCAATTCAGAGCACAGCAAATAAAAGTTTACCAAAAATTGAGGAAATAAATAAAAAGGATCTCCGAGAAAGACGTTCGAAACTCATACGTAAACAACAAACTGACGGAAAGAAGAGTCCACATATCATCGACGCACAGGCAGATGGACTTTATAACAATCCGATTTATTCTGGGAGTGGCAGAAACCCATTTCAACCAAGCACTCAAGTTATATACAGCGTTGTTGAAAATCTAACGCCGTCACATGACATTATTGGACTTGTGGTGCACAACAAGCTTTGTTCGAAACGCAAACACCTGAATAAATGTGATAATCACACATGTGGGAAAGACTGTTTCGCAACGATTCCATTTGAGAAGAGTATCGGCGATGAGAGAACATGGGCGAAAGACGCATTTGGTGAAATGAAAACCAATAGCAATATCGAGATTGGTCACCTTGTTACTGATCCCGATGCAGCGGGCTTCAAAGGCTGTGAGGATCTCTATGACGAAGGAGCAACAGCGACCAGACCAACTCATCAACTGGACTCAGCTCATGTGTCGAGAAACCATCGGAAATTCATCAAAAATCATAAGACGCTGCCAACTCTCATCGCTGGACCTGACCTAAAAAGCAAATCAAAACTGATAAATAAACTCGCAATGAACATTTCTGATCGATGTCAGGGTGAATTGACATCTGCGGGAAAGCATTTCAAAGCCAACACTGAAGGAATGAAGAAACATTTACTGAATATGAAAGAAGCAATAGTGAAGTGTTTCCAAAACTCCCATGTTATGTGTAAAAAATACTCATATCTGTGCAAGGGAACGAAAAAATCCAACTGGATCGTTAAAAATGAAACTGTGCTAGGACCCAAATTTACAATCAATAAAACTTGGGACTGTTCGGATATTCTCACGGAGTGTGTTGACTACAGACTGTGTCCACAAATGATTGACAAGACTTTTCTTGGCATGAAGACGCAAAAAGCCGAAGCATTCAACAGAGCAATTCGGGTTTCTCTGCCCAAAAATGTGACATTTACCCGAAATGTTAGTGGGCGTGCACATTCAGCTTGCTATTCCACAAATGTAGGCTGTGGGAATTCCATATCTGTGTTGTGTAAAGAACTTGGTTGTGAGATTCACCCAAGATCAAAAGTGTCCAAAAGACTTGCAGCAGTGCAGAAGGCTGGAAATGACTTGAGATCATATAAAATGACAAAAAAGTCCAAACGGGCAAGAGTGGACAGGAGGGCAAAGTTATATGCTCTCTACGACAAACATAGTGAGGAAATTTCCTATCAGAAAGATATCATGATTCCACCTGAAGCATGGCCCAAACAGTTAAAGGAACACACATACACTAAGTCATCCAAGTGGAAAAGGGTTAAACCAAGGATGTGAAATGTACCTTTCTCTTTAACTCAAATCAGACAAAAGGGTCTATGTGCCCTAGTGCAACATTTCTGTCCCTCGCAATGGCGTCGTTCGACATTTTTTTCATGGCTTTCCATAACAATGTGGTCGGGATTTACACATGTCTTCCTATGGCATATGTGACTAAGTTCGAGGCTGCCAGGGTAATAGGCTGGTGGAGACATCGCGAGTCTGTGTTTTATGACGAATGCTATTCGGTGGACACCCCAATCCTTCCTCGGCTCACCGGGCTCAGAATTATTACCCGACGGGAACTTGACATAAATATCCATAACCGTCCTTTCTTGTCCGACCTGTCCAAACGCGACAGTCGAACAACCCCTCAGATCTAGACTTTTCGGATAATTTCGCATTGTAAAAATCATAAAATTGACTCTCCTCCATTTTTATTCACTTGTATGACTTAAATGTGTGTTTAAAAACTAGGATTTGGGACATGCTATCAGGAACTGGATAAATACCTTTAGGTTACACTGGTGTAAATATTTCCCATAGGCTTCAATGTTAACGTTTGTTGATCTGCATCAGAGGTCAAATGGAAACTGTTCAAACTGCCTTCGGATTATGTGAGCTCGACATCTGTGGAAACTTTCCCAATAAAAAAATCAACACCGTCTAGCAGGGAATCCACTTCAAATTTTCGTTTTTTTCATAACTAGGGTCAGTTCCGCACTAAAAAAATATTGTCATTTTTTCAATCACACTTAAAATTTCTAAACAGCCACAACAGACTTCACCTTTAATGAATGGGCCTCTTGGCAAATGAAGTGTGTGGGAGAGTGATTCCTTGAATTTTTGTCAACAGTTTACATTTAATTCATGCAACCAATCACAGCCCAGAGTGTTTTAACTGTGAAACTGTATACTCCTCCCGCAACCGCAGGGGGGAGCTGCCTATAGTATTTACACCAGTGTAACCTAAAGGGCCATGTGGCCTTTCTTCATATTTTTTGTGCATAACCCATTGTGAACCTTGATATATACCTATAATTATTAAACTGATGTTGTTTTTAAATAATGTGTTTTTAATGCCATGTGACCCTTTAATTGGAACCCACCCAATAATACACCAATTCAGAATAAAAAGCCAAAATGCAGGTTGGATTTGAGTTTAATTTAATAATGTGAGGCATCTAATAAAGCATGAGAAGTTATACCACATTCATTTGATCAGGTTTTCACTTGGCTTTCATCTGTTGTGCCCCATGAATTTAATTTCTCCACAGGACCAGATATGCACAGGTTTCATTTAACCCTATGCAAATCAGCTGCAGATTCACACAAAAAATGCCTTTACTTTCAAAAATAAATAGTGTGGAGGGTTCATTAGTCAGTAAACTTGGCATAATTTTGAAGAACAATTACTACTTGTCCCAAAATCAGAAAAATTAAGTGGAAAATTATTTAAACAATGAGCTCAGACAAGGGTGTTTTAACCCTGGGTCAGGTGAATTTTCCTGATTGAAAATGGTGCTAAAATTTGTAATGTCTGCTACAATCCCAATTAGAATGAATCCTTAATCTATTGTCTCACAGTATCAAATGTCGTTAACTAACATTGGACAGGGGGTGCCAATGATGAGGTTATAATGACCACATGTTCCTTCAGCTGATAAAGTAGTAATATATCAACAGATATGATGGCAGACATTTTCAAAACTCCTTAAAAGCAAGGTGCTGATCTCAGAACGGTTAGTTGTCATCATTTCTCGAGACAAATATCATTTCTCATTGTAAAAATTATGGAAGTTGTATATTCGCGAGAAGAATTTTCCAAATTAATGCTGTTAATGTGACAGAGTTGTTGAGTGGATTTTGGAATTTGTGAGGACTGTGAGACAATGAAGTTTACATTTGATAATCCCCTTAGATTCAAACCAGGACACAAACAGTTGTATAAAGCCAAGCGACAACCATATGTGGATAACAGAGTAGTGAAACATTTACGCAAAAGAACGATCATTACATCACATGACATTCTCGAAAAGCCAAACTCTGTGAGAGCACATCAAACTCGGTCTGCTGCAAACAGTCTTAATCCAAGAGGGAAGGGTCAATCTGACAACAAAGAGCCTGAAATAAAAAATGAAAGGTAAATATCTCTCACAATATTCCATGCGACAAACACATGTTATATGCATGTTCTTTTCATCATATAGATACGAAATGGGGGGGGGGGGGGGGTATGAAATTCAGCATTATAATATCAATAAACTAAACATATATTTGATCTTCTGAAATCAAGTGTATGACTTTAAAATCTTTTTTCAAAATTTTGTCTGTGTCCTCCTGCATGACAAAAAACATTTAATTTGACATGCCCCATACCTCTGTGTGCAGGAAAAGATTTGAAAACTGTACCCTGAGTCAAAACACAGGTTTTCAGCCTAATTATTTGCAGATAGAGTTACTCCCCTTATTCTGTTCATATGAATTGGGTCACTAATTGCAAACAGCACAGGTATAACATTGCTTTGCATGCAGATATATATAAATTAAATTGCAGCACGGTGAGTGCTTTAGTTAACTATTCATTCAAAGGACTGTTTGGAGCAGGCAGTGTTTTTAAAGAAAAAAAATATCTCACAGTTAGACCGATACGTGTGTACCTTATATATATATGGTTCAAAGAGTAAAATTTAGGATTTTCTTTTTAATTTTCAGAAATGATAGCCCAGACAAGAGATGTGTCAGTGGTTGGCAACGCGAATGGCGATCGAACAGGGTGGTCAATATATGCCGAAATGCGATGATGTGGAACTCTTCCTTCGAAAAACATAAGGCATATAAACCCACGTGTACAGGATTCCTATACTGGGACATGAACGCTGAGGAAATTCGTGGAATTGGATGTAGAGAGAAAATGATTTGCACGTGTTGTGATTTTAGATCTGAAATTTTCAACCTGTATGATGAAATTATAACAGGGAACCGTGGCAGGAGACCAGCAAAAACCAAATGTTGGACTTTCAGTCGGATTATCTAAAACACCCATTGCAGCAGGAGGATTCAGACGCATATGTGCAAGTGCTAATATTCCCCCGCCAGCCGAAAAGTCAATTCAGAGCACAGCAAATAAAAGTTTACCAAAAATTGAGGAAATAAATAAAAAGGATCTCCGAGAAAGACGTTCGAAACTCATACGTAAACAACAAACTGACGGAAAGAAGAGTCCACATATCATCGACGCACAGGCAGATGGACTTTATAACAATCCGATTTATTCTGGGAGTGGCAGAAACCCATTTCAACCAAGCACTCAAGTTATATACAGCGTTGTTGAAAATCTAACGCCGTCACATGACATTATTGGACTTGTGGTGCACAACAAGCTTTGTTCGAAACGCAAACACCTGAATAAATGTGATAATCACACATGTGGGAAAGACTGTTTCGCAACGATTCCATTTGAGAAGAGTATCGGCGATGAGAGAACATGGGCGAAAGACGCATTTGGTGAAATGAAAACCAATAGCAATATCGAGATTGGTCACCTTGTTACTGATCCCGATGCAGCGGGCTTCAAAGGCTGTGAGGATCTCTATGACGAAGGAGCAACAGCGACCAGACCAACTCATCAACTGGACTCAGCTCATGTGTCGAGAAACCATCGGAAATTCATCAAAAATCATAAGACGCTGCCAACTCTCATCGCTGGACCTGACCTAAAAAGCAAATCAAAACTGATAAATAAACTCGCAATGAACATTTCTGATCGATGTCAGGGTGAATTGACATCTGCGGGAAAGCATTTCAAAGCCAACACTGAAGGAATGAAGAAACATTTACTGAATATGAAAGAAGCAATAGTGAAGTGTTTCCAAAACTCCCATGTTATGTGTAAAAAATACTCATATCTGTGCAAGGGAACGAAAAAATCCAACTGGATCGTTAAAAATGAAACTGTGCTAGGACCCAAATTTACAATCAATAAAACTTGGGACTGTTCGGATATTCTCACGGAGTGTGTTGACTACAGACTGTGTCCACAAATGATTGACAAGACTTTTCTTGGCATGAAGACGCAAAAAGCCGAAGCATTCAACAGAGCAATTCGGGTTTCTCTGCCCAAAAATGTGACATTTACCCGAAATGTTAGTGGGCGTGCACATTCAGCTTGCTATTCCACAAATGTAGGCTGTGGGAATTCCATATCTGTGTTGTGTAAAGAACTTGGTTGTGAGATTCACCCAAGATCAAAAGTGTCCAAAAGACTTGCAGCAGTGCAGAAGGCTGGAAATGACTTGAGATCATATAAAATGACAAAAAAGTCCAAACGGGCAAGAGTGGACAGGAGGGCAAAGTTATATGCTCTCTACGACAAACATAGTGAGGAAATTTCCTATCAGAAAGATATCATGATTCCACCTGAAGCATGGCCCAAACAGTTAAAGGAACACACATACACTAAGTCATCCAAGTGGAAAAGGGTTAAACCAAGGATGTGAAATGTACCTTTCTCTTTAACTCAAATCAGACAAAAGGGTCTATGTGCCCTAGTGCAACATTTCTGTCCCTCGCAATGGCGTCGTTCGACATTTTTTTCATGGCTTTCCATAACAATGTGGTCGGGATTTACACATGTCTTCCTATGGCATATGTGACTAAGTTCGAGGCTGCCAGGGTAATAGGCTGGTGGAGACATCGCGAGTCTGTGTTTTATGACGAATGCTATTCGGTGGACACCCCAATCCTTCCTCGGCTCACCGGGCTCAGAATTATTACCCGACGGGAACTTGACATAAATATCCATAACCGTCCTTTCTTGTCCGACCTGTCCAAACGCGACAGTCGAACAACCCCTCAGATCTAGACTTTTCGGATAATTTCGCATTGTAAAAATCATAAAATTGACTCTCCTCCATTTTTATTCACTTGTATGACTTAAATGTGTGTTTAAAAACTAGGATTTGGGACATGCTATCAGGAACTGGATAAATACCTTTAGGTTACACTGGTGTAAATATTTCCCATAGGCTTCAATGTTAACGTTTGTTGATCTGCATCAGAGGTCAAATGGAAACTGTTCAAACTGCCTTCGGATTATGTGAGCTCGACATCTGTGGAAACTTTCCCAATAAAAAAATCAACACCGTCTAGCAGGGAATCCACTTCAAATTTTCGTTTTTTTCATAACTAGGGTCAGTTCCGCACTAAAAAAATATTGTCATTTTTTCAATCACACTTAAAATTTCTAAACAGCCACAACAGACTTCACCTTTAATGAATGGGCCTCTTGGCAAATGAAGTGTGTGGGAGAGTGATTCCTTGAATTTTTGTCAACAGTTTACATTTAATTCATGCAACCAATCACAGCCCAGAGTGTTTTAACTGTGAAACTGTATACTCCTCCCGCAACCGCAGGGGGGAGCTGCCTATAGTATTTACACCAGTGTAACCTAAAGGGCCATGTGGCCTTTCTTCATATTTTTTGTGCATAACCCATTGTGAACCTTGATATATACCTATAATTATTAAACTGATGTTGTTTTTAAATAATGTGTTTTTAATGCCATGTGACCCTTTAATTGGAACCCACCCAATAATACACCAATTCAGAATAAAAAGCCAAAATGCAGGTTGGATTTGAGTTTAATTTAATAATGTGAGGCATCTAATAAAGCATGAGAAGTTATACCACATTCATTTGATCAGGTTTTCACTTGGCTTTCATCTGTTGTGCCCCATGAATTTAATTTCTCCACAGGACCAGATATGCACAGGTTTCATTTAACCCTATGCAAATCAGCTGCAGATTCACACAAAAAATGCCTTTACTTTCAAAAATAAATAGTGTGGAGGGTTCATTAGTCAGTAAACTTGGCATAATTTTGAAGAACAATTACTACTTGTCCCAAAATCAGAAAAATTAAGTGGAAAATTATTTAAACAATGAGCTCAGACAAGGGTGTTTTAACCCTGGGTCAGGTGAATTTTCCTGATTGAAAATGGTGCTAAAATTTGTAATGTCTGCTACAATCCCAATTAGAATGAATCCTTAATCTATTGTCTCACAGTATCAAATGTCGTTAACTAACATTGGACAGGGGGTGCCAATGATGAGGTTATAATGACCACATGTTCCTTCAGCTGATAAAGTAGTAATATATCAACAGATATGATGGCAGACATTTTCAAAACTCCTTAAAAGCAAGGTGCTGATCTCAGAACGGTTAGTTGTCATCATTTCTCGAGACAAATATCATTTCTCATTGTAAAAATTATGGAAGTTGTATATTCGCGAGAAGAATTTTCCAAATTAATGCTGTTAATGTGACAGAGTTGTTGAGTGGATTTTGGAATTTGTGAGGACTGTGAGACAATGAAGTTTACATTTGATAATCCCCTTAGATTCAAACCAGGACACAAACAGTTGTATAAAGCCAAGCGACAACCATATGTGGATAACAGAGTAGTGAAACATTTACGCAAAAGAACGATCATTACATCACATGACATTCTCGAAAAGCCAAACTCTGTGAGAGCACATCAAACTCGGTCTGCTGCAAACAGTCTTAATCCAAGAGGGAAGGGTCAATCTGACAACAAAGAGCCTGAAATAAAAAATGAAAGGTAAATATCTCTCACAATATTCCATGCGACAAACACATGTTATATGCATGTTCTTTTCATCATATAGATACGAAATGGGGGGGGGGTATGAAATTCAGCATTATAATATCAATAAACTAAACATATATTTGATCTTCTGAAATCAAGTGTATGACTTTAAAATCTTTTTTCAAAATTTTGTCTGTGTCCTCCTGCATGACAAAAAACATTTAATTTGACATGCCCCATACCTCTGTGTGCAGGAAAAGATTTGAAAACTGTACCCTGAGTCAAAACACAGGTTTTCAGCCTAATTATTTGCAGATAGAGTTACTCCCCTTATTCTGTTCATATGAATTGGGTCACTAATTGCAAACAGCACAGGTATAACATTGCTTTGCATGCAGATATATATAAATTAAATTGCAGCACGGTGAGTGCTTTAGTTAACTATTCATTCAAAGGACTGTTTGGAGCAGGCAGTGTTTTTAAAGAAAAAAAATATCTCACAGTTAGACCGATACGTGTGTACCTTATATATATATGGTTCAAAGAGTAAAATTTAGGATTTTCTTTTTAATTTTCAGAAATGATAGCCCAGACAAGAGATGTGTCAGTGGTTGGCAACGCGAATGGCGATCGAACAGGGTGGTCAATATATGCCGAAATGCGATGATGTGGAACTCTTCCTTCGAAAAACATAAGGCATATAAACCCACGTGTACAGGATTCCTATACTGGGACATGAACGCTGAGGAAATTCGTGGAATTGGATGTAGAGAGAAAATGATTTGCACGTGTTGTGATTTTAGATCTGAAATTTTCAACCTGTATGATGAAATTATAACAGGGAACCGTGGCAGGAGACCAGCAAAAACCAAATGTTGGACTTTCAGTCGGATTATCTAAAACACCCATTGCAGCAGGAGGATTCAGACGCATATGTGCAAGTGCTAATATTCCCCCGCCAGCCGAAAAGTCAATTCAGAGCACAGCAAATAAAAGTTTACCAAAAATTGAGGAAATAAATAAAAAGGATCTCCGAGAAAGACGTTCGAAACTCATACGTAAACAACAAACTGACGGAAAGAAGAGTCCACATATCATCGACGCACAGGCAGATGGACTTTATAACAATCCGATTTATTCTGGGAGTGGCAGAAACCCATTTCAACCAAGCACTCAAGTTATATACAGCGTTGTTGAAAATCTAACGCCGTCACATGACATTATTGGACTTGTGGTGCACAACAAGC
This sequence comes from Siphonodentalium dalli, assembly GCA_032622095.1. Taxonomy (NCBI): domain Eukaryota; kingdom Metazoa; phylum Mollusca; class Scaphopoda; order Gadilida; family Siphonodentaliidae; genus Siphonodentalium; species Siphonodentalium dalli. The sequence continues at coordinate 3,270,928 of CP136063.1, read as the reverse complement.
TTTGTTCGAAACGCAAACACCTGAATAAATGTGATAATCACACATGTGGGAAAGACTGTTTCGCAACGATTCCATTTGAGAAGAGTATCGGCGATGAGAGAACATGGGCGAAAGACGCATTTGGTGAAATGAAAACCAATAGCAATATCGAGATTGGTCACCTTGTTACTGATCCCGATGCAGCGGGCTTCAAAGGCTGTGAGGATCTCTATGACGAAGGAGCAACAGCGACCAGACCAACTCATCAACTGGACTCAGCTCATGTGTCGAGAAACCATCGGAAATTCATCAAAAATCATAAGACGCTGCCAACTCTCATCGCTGGACCTGACCTAAAAAGCAAATCAAAACTGATAAATAAACTCGCAATGAACATTTCTGATCGATGTCAGGGTGAATTGACATCTGCGGGAAAGCATTTCAAAGCCAACACTGAAGGAATGAAGAAACATTTACTGAATATGAAAGAAGCAATAGTGAAGTGTTTCCAAAACTCCCATGTTATGTGTAAAAAATACTCATATCTGTGCAAGGGAACGAAAAAATCCAACTGGATCGTTAAAAATGAAACTGTGCTAGGACCCAAATTTACAATCAATAAAACTTGGGACTGTTCGGATATTCTCACGGAGTGTGTTGACTACAGACTGTGTCCACAAATGATTGACAAGACTTTTCTTGGCATGAAGACGCAAAAAGCCGAAGCATTCAACAGAGCAATTCGGGTTTCTCTGCCCAAAAATGTGACATTTACCCGAAATGTTAGTGGGCGTGCACATTCAGCTTGCTATTCCACAAATGTAGGCTGTGGGAATTCCATATCTGTGTTGTGTAAAGAACTTGGTTGTGAGATTCACCCAAGATCAAAAGTGTCCAAAAGACTTGCAGCAGTGCAGAAGGCTGGAAATGACTTGAGATCATATAAAATGACAAAAAAGTCCAAACGGGCAAGAGTGGACAGGAGGGCAAAGTTATATGCTCTCTACGACAAACATAGTGAGGAAATTTCCTATCAGAAAGATATCATGATTCCACCTGAAGCATGGCCCAAACAGTTAAAGGAACACACATACACTAAGTCATCCAAGTGGAAAAGGGTTAAACCAAGGATGTGAAATGTACCTTTCTCTTTAACTCAAATCAGACAAAAGGGTCTATGTGCCCTAGTGCAACATTTCTGTCCCTCGCAATGGCGTCGTTCGACATTTTTTTCATGGCTTTCCATAACAATGTGGTCGGGATTTACACATGTCTTCCTATGGCATATGTGACTAAGTTCGAGGCTGCCAGGGTAATAGGCTGGTGGAGACATCGCGAGTCTGTGTTTTATGACGAATGCTATTCGGTGGACACCCCAATCCTTCCTCGGCTCACCGGGCTCAGAATTATTACCCGACGGGAACTTGACATAAATATCCATAACCGTCCTTTCTTGTCCGACCTGTCCAAACGCGACAGTCGAACAACCCCTCAGATCTAGACTTTTCGGATAATTTCGCATTGTAAAAATCATAAAATTGACTCTCCTCCATTTTTATTCACTTGTATGACTTAAATGTGTGTTTAAAAACTAGGATTTGGGACATGCTATCAGGAACTGGATAAATACCTTTAGGTTACACTGGTGTAAATATTTCCCATAGGCTTCAATGTTAACGTTTGTTGATCTGCATCAGAGGTCAAATGGAAACTGTTCAAACTGCCTTCGGATTATGTGAGCTCGACATCTGTGGAAACTTTCCCAATAAAAAAATCAACACCGTCTAGCAGGGAATCCACTTCAAATTTTCGTTTTTTTCATAACTAGGGTCAGTTCCGCACTAAAAAAATATTGTCATTTTTTCAATCACACTTAAAATTTCTAAACAGCCACAACAGACTTCACCTTTAATGAATGGGCCTCTTGGCAAATGAAGTGTGTGGGAGAGTGATTCCTTGAATTTTTGTCAACAGTTTACATTTAATTCATGCAACCAATCACAGCCCAGAGTGTTTTAACTGTGAAACTGTATACTCCTCCCGCAACCGCAGGGGGGAGCTGCCTATAGTATTTACACCAGTGTAACCTAAAGGGCCATGTGGCCTTTCTTCATATTTTTTGTGCATAACCCATTGTGAACCTTGATATATACCTATAATTATTAAACTGATGTTGTTTTTAAATAATGTGTTTTTAATGCCATGTGACCCTTTAATTGGAACCCACCCAATAATACACCAATTCAGAATAAAAAGCCAAAATGCAGGTTGGATTTGAGTTTAATTTAATAATGTGAGGCATCTAATAAAGCATGAGAAGTTATACCACATTCATTTGATCAGGTTTTCACTTGGCTTTCATCTGTTGTGCCCCATGAATTTAATTTCTCCACAGGACCAGATATGCACAGGTTTCATTTAACCCTATGCAAATCAGCTGCAGATTCACACAAAAAATGCCTTTACTTTCAAAAATAAATAGTGTGGAGGGTTCATTAGTCAGTAAACTTGGCATAATTTTGAAGAACAATTACTACTTGTCCCAAAATCAGAAAAATTAAGTGGAAAATTATTTAAACAATGAGCTCAGACAAGGGTGTTTTAACCCTGGGTCAGGTGAATTTTCCTGATTGAAAATGGTGCTAAAATTTGTAATGTCTGCTACAATCCCAATTAGAATGAATCCTTAATCTATTGTCTCACAGTATCAAATGTCGTTAACTAACATTGGACAGGGGGTGCCAATGATGAGGTTATAATGACCACATGTTCCTTCAGCTGATAAAGTAGTAATATATCAACAGATATGCTGGCAGACATTTTCAAAACTCCTTAAAAGCAAGGTGCTGATCTCAGAACGGTTAGTTGTCATCATTTCTCGAGACAAATATCATTTCTCATTGTAAAAATTATGGAAGTTGTATATTCGCGAGAAGAATTTTCCAAATTAATGCTGTTAATGTGACAGAGTTGTTGAGTGGATTTTGGAATTTGTGAGGACTGTGAGACAATGAAGTTTACATTTGATAATCCCCTTAGATTCAAACCAGGACACAAACAGTTGTATAAAGCCAAGCGACAACCATATGTGGATAACAGAGTAGTGAAACATTTACGCAAAAGAACGATCATTACATCACATGACATTCTCGAAAAGCCAAACTCTGTAAGAGCACATCAAACTCGGTCTGCTGCAAACAGTCTTAATCCAAGAGGGAAGGGTCAATCTGACAACAAAGAGCCTGAAATAAAAAATGAAAGGTAAATATCTCTCACAATATTCCATGCGACAAACACATGTTATATGCATGTTCTTTTCATCATATAGATACGAAATGGGGGGGGGGGGTATGAAATTCAGCATTATAATATCAATAAACTAAACATATATTTGATCTTCTGAAATCAAGTGTATGACTTTAAAATCTTTTTTCAAAATTTTGTCTGTGTCCTCCTGCATGACAAAAAACATTTAATTTGACATGCCCCATACCTCTGTGTGCAGGAAAAGATTTGAAAACTGTACCCTGAGTCAAAACACAGGTTTTCAGCCTAATTATTTGCAGATAGAGTTACTCCCCTTATTCTGTTCATATGAATTGGGTCACTAATTGCAAACAGCACAGGTATAACATTGCTTTGCATGCAGATATATATAAATTAAATTGCAGCACGGTGAGTGCTTTAGTTAACTATTCATTCAAAGGACTGTTTGGAGCAGGCAGTGTTTTTAAAGAAAAAAAATATCTCACAGTTAGACCGATACGTGTGTACCTTATATATATATGGTTCAAAGAGTAAAATTTAGGATTTTCTTTTTAATTTTCAGAAATGATAGCCCAGACAAGAGATGTGTCAGTGGTTGGCAACGCGAATGGCGATCGAACAGGGTGGTCAATATATGCCGAAATGCGATGATGTGGAACTCTTCCTTCGAAAAACATAAGGCATATAAACCCACGTGTACAGGATTCCTATACTGGGACATGAACGCTGAGGAAATTCGTGGAATTGGATGTAGAGAGAAAATGATTTGCACGTGTTGTGATTTTAGATCTGAAATTTTCAACCTGTATGATGAAATTATAACAGGGAACCGTGGCAGGAGACCAGCAAAAACCAAATGTTGGACTTTCAGTCGGATTATCTAAAACACCCATTGCAGCAGGAGGATTCAGACGCATATGTGCAAGTGCTAATATTCCCCCGCCAGCCGAAAAGTCAATTCAGAGCACAGCAAATAAAAGTTTACCAAAAATTGAGGAAATAAATAAAAAGGATCTCCGAGAAAGACGTTCGAAACTCATACGTAAACAACAAACTGACGGAAAGAAGAGTCCACATATCATCGACGCACAGGCAGATGGACTTTATAACAATCCGATTTATTCTGGGAGTGGCAGAAACCCATTTCAACCAAGCACTCAAGTTATATACAGCGTTGTTGAAAATCTAACGCCGTCACATGACATTATTGGACTTGTGGTGCACAACAAGCTTTGTTCGAAACGCAAACACCTGAATAAATGTGATAATCACACATGTGGGAAAGACTGTTTCGCAACGATTCCATTTGAGAAGAGTATCGGCGATGAGAGAACATGGGCGAAAGACGCATTTGGTGAAATGAAAACCAATAGCAATATCGAGATTGGTCACCTTGTTACTGATCCCGATGCAGCGGGCTTCAAAGGCTGTGAGGATCTCTATGACGAAGGAGCAACAGCGACCAGACCAACTCATCAACTGGACTCAGCTCATGTGTCGAGAAACCATCGGAAATTCATCAAAAATCATAAGACGCTGCCAACTCTCATCGCTGGACCTGACCTAAAAAGCAAATCAAAACTGATAAATAAACTCGCAATGAACATTTCTGATCGATGTCAGGGTGAATTGACATCTGCGGGAAAGCATTTCAAAGCCAACACTGAAGGAATGAAGAAACATTTACTGAATATGAAAGAAGCAATAGTGAAGTGTTTCCAAAACTCCCATGTTATGTGTAAAAAATACTCATATCTGTGCAAGGGAACGAAAAAATCCAACTGGATCGTTAAAAATGAAACTGTGCTAGGACCCAAATTTACAATCAATAAAACTTGGGACTGTTCGGATATTCTCACGGAGTGTGTTGACTACAGACTGTGTCCACAAATGATTGACAAGACTTTTCTTGGCATGAAGACGCAAAAAGCCGAAGCATTCAACAGAGCAATTCGGGTTTCTCTGCCCAAAAATGTGACATTTACCCGAAATGTTAGTGGGCGTGCACATTCAGCTTGCTATTCCACAAATGTAGGCTGTGGGAATTCCATATCTGTGTTGTGTAAAGAACTTGGTTGTGAGATTCACCCAAGATCAAAAGTGTCCAAAAGACTTGCAGCAGTGCAGAAGGCTGGAAATGACTTGAGATCATATAAAATGACAAAAAAGTCCAAACGGGCAAGAGTGGACAGGAGGGCAAAGTTATATGCTCTCTACGACAAACATAGTGAGGAAATTTCCTATCAGAAAGATATCATGATTCCACCTGAAGCATGGCCCAAACAGTTAAAGGAACACACATACACTAAGTCATCCAAGTGGAAAAGGGTTAAACCAAGGATGTGAAATGTACCTTTCTCTTTAACTCAAATCAGACAAAAGGGTCTATGTGCCCTAGTGCAACATTTCTGTCCCTCGCAATGGCGTCGTTCGACATTTTTTTCATGGCTTTCCATAACAATGTGGTCGGGATTTACACATGTCTTCCTATGGCATATGTGACTAAGTTCGAGGCTGCCAGGGTAATAGGCTGGTGGAGACATCGCGAGTCTGTGTTTTATGACGAATGCTATTCGGTGGACACCCCAATCCTTCCTCGGCTCACCGGGCTCAGAATTATTACCCGACGGGAACTTGACATAAATATCCATAACCGTCCTTTCTTGTCCGACCTGTCCAAACGCGACAGTCGAACAACCCCTCAGATCTAGACTTTTCGGATAATTTCGCATTGTAAAAATCATAAAATTGACTCTCCTCCATTTTTATTCACTTGTATGACTTAAATGTGTGTTTAAAAACTAGGATTTGGGACATGCTATCAGGAACTGGATAAATACCTTTAGGTTACACTGGTGTAAATATTTCCCATAGGCTTCAATGTTAACGTTTGTTGATCTGCATCAGAGGTCAAATGGAAACTGTTCAAACTGCCTTCGGATTATGTGAGCTCGACATCTGTGGAAACTTTCCCAATAAAAAAATCAACACCGTCTAGCAGGGAATCCACTTCAAATTTTCGTTTTTTTCATAACTAGGGTCAGTTCCGCACTAAAAAAATATTGTCATTTTTTCAATCACACTTAAAATTTCTAAACAGCCACAACAGACTTCACCTTTAATGAATGGGCCTCTTGGCAAATGAAGTGTGTGGGAGAGTGATTCCTTGAATTTTTGTCAACAGTTTACATTTAATTCATGCAACCAATCACAGCCCAGAGTGTTTTAACTGTGAAACTGTATACTCCTCCCGCAACCGCAGGGGGGAGCTGCCTATAGTATTTACACCAGTGTAACCTAAAGGGCCATGTGGCCTTTCTTCATATTTTTTGTGCATAACCCATTGTGAACCTTGATATATACCTATAATTATTAAACTGATGTTGTTTTTAAATAATGTGTTTTTAATGCCATGTGACCCTTTAATTGGAACCCACCCAATAATACACCAATTCAGAATAAAAAGCCAAAATGCAGGTTGGATTTGAGTTTAATTTAATAATGTGAGGCATCTAATAAAGCATGAGAAGTTATACCACATTCATTTGATCAGGTTTTCACTTGGCTTTCATCTGTTGTGCCCCATGAATTTAATTTCTCCACAGGACCAGATATGCACAGGTTTCATTTAACCCTATGCAAATCAGCTGCAGATTCACACAAAAAATGCCTTTACTTTCAAAAATAAATAGTGTGGAGGGTTCATTAGTCAGTAAACTTGGCATAATTTTGAAGAACAATTACTACTTGTCCCAAAATCAGAAAAATTAAGTGGAAAATTATTTAAACAATGAGCTCAGACAAGGGTGTTTTAACCCTGGGTCAGGTGAATTTTCCTGATTGAAAATGGTGCTAAAATTTGTAATGTCTGCTACAATCCCAATTAGAATGAATCCTTAATCTATTGTCTCACAGTATCAAATGTCGTTAACTAACATTGGACAGGGGGTGCCAATGATGAGGTTATAATGACCACATGTTCCTTCAGCTGATAAAGTAGTAATATATCAACAGATATGATGGCAGACATTTTCAAAACTCCTTAAAAGCAAGGTGCTGATCTCAGAACGGTTAGTTGTCATCATTTCTCGAGACAAATATCATTTCTCATTGTAAAAATTATGGAAGTTGTATATTCGCGAGAAGAATTTTCCAAATTAATGCTGTTAATGTGACAGAGTTGTTGAGTGGATTTTGGAATTTGTGAGGACTGTGAGACAATGAAGTTTACATTTGATAATCCCCTTAGATTCAAACCAGGACACAAACAGTTGTATAAAGCCAAGCGACAACCATATGTGGATAACAGAGTAGTGAAACATTTACGCAAAAGAACGATCATTACATCACATGACATTCTCGAAAAGCCAAACTCTGTGAGAGCACATCAAACTCGGTCTGCTGCAAACAGTCTTAATCCAAGAGGGAAGGGTCAATCTGACAACAAAGAGCCTGAAATAAAAAATGAAAGGTAAATATCTCTCACAATATTCCATGCGACAAACACATGTTATATGCATGTTCTTTTCATCATATAGATACGAAATGGGGGGGGGGGGTATGAAATTCAGCATTATAATATCAATAAACTAAACATATATTTGATCTTCTGAAATCAAGTGTATGACTTTAAAATCTTTTTTCAAAATTTTGTCTGTGTCCTCCTGCATGACAAAAAACATTTAATTTGACATGCCCCATACCTCTGTGTGCAGGAAAAGATTTGAAAACTGTACCCTGAGTCAAAACACAGGTTTTCAGCCTAATTATTTGCAGATAGAGTTACTCCCCTTATTCTGTTCATATGAATTGGGTCACTAATTGCAAACAGCACAGGTATAACATTGCTTTGCATGCAGATATATATAAATTAAATTGCAGCACGGTGAGTGCTTTAGTTAACTATTCATTCAAAGGACTGTTTGGAGCAGGCAGTGTTTTTAAAGAAAAAAAATATCTCACAGTTAGACCGATACGTGTGTACCTTATATATATATGGTTCAAAGAGTAAAATTTAGGATTTTCTTTTTAATTTTCAGAAATGATAGCCCAGACAAGAGATGTGTCAGTGGTTGGCAACGCGAATGGCGATCGAACAGGGTGGTCAATATATGCCGAAATGCGATGATGTGGAACTCTTCCTTCGAAAAACATAAGGCATATAAACCCACGTGTACAGGATTCCTATACTGGGACATGAACGCTGAGGAAATTCGTGGAATTGGATGTAGAGAGAAAATGATTTGCACGTGTTGTGATTTTAGATCTGAAATTTTCAACCTGTATGATGAAATTATAACAGGGAACCGTGGCAGGAGACCAGCAAAAACCAAATGTTGGACTTTCAGTCGGATTATCTAAAACACCCATTGCAGCAGGAGGATTCAGACGCATATGTGCAAGTGCTAATATTCCCCCGCCAGCCGAAAAGTCAATTCAGAGCACAGCAAATAAAAGTTTACCAAAAATTGAGGAAATAAATAAAAAGGATCTCCGAGAAAGACGTTCGAAACTCATACGTAAACAACAAACTGACGGAAAGAAGAGTCCACATATCATCGACGCACAGGCAGATGGACTTTATAACAATCCGATTTATTCTGGGAGTGGCAGAAACCCATTTCAACCAAGCACTCAAGTTATATACAGCGTTGTTGAAAATCTAACGCCGTCACATGACATTATTGGACTTGTGGTGCACAACAAGCTTTGTTCGAAACGCAAACACCTGAATAAATGTGATAATCACACATGTGGGAAAGACTGTTTCGCAACGATTCCATTTGAGAAGAGTATCGGCGATGAGAGAACATGGGCGAAAGACGCATTTGGTGAAATGAAAACCAATAGCAATATCGAGATTGGTCACCTTGTTACTGATCCCGATGCAGCGGGCTTCAAAGGCTGTGAGGATCTCTATGACGAAGGAGCAACAGCGACCAGACCAACTCATCAACTGGACTCAGCTCATGTGTCGAGAAACCATCGGAAATTCATCAAAAATCATAAGACGCTGCCAACTCTCATCGCTGGACCTGACCTAAAAAGCAAATCAAAACTGATAAATAAACTCGCAATGAACATTTCTGATCGATGTCAGGGTGAATTGACATCTGCGGGAAAGCATTTCAAAGCCAACACTGAAGGAATGAAGAAACATTTACTGAATATGAAAGAAGCAATAGTGAAGTGTTTCCAAAACTCCCATGTTATGTGTAAAAAATACTCATATCTGTGCAAGGGAACGAAAAAATCCAACTGGATCGTTAAAAATGAAACTGTGCTAGGACCCAAATTTACAATCAATAAAACTTGGGACTGTTCGGATATTCTCACGGAGTGTGTTGACTACAGACTGTGTCCACAAATGATTGACAAGACTTTTCTTGGCATGAAGACGCAAAAAGCCGAAGCATTCAACAGAGCAATTCGGGTTTCTCTGCCCAAAAATGTGACATTTACCCGAAATGTTAGTGGGCGTGCACATTCAGCTTGCTATTCCACAAATGTAGGCTGTGGGAATTCCATATCTGTGTTGTGTAAAGAACTTGGTTGTGAGATTCACCCAAGATCAAAAGTGTCCAAAAGACTTGCAGCAGTGCAGAAGGCTGGAAATGACTTGAGATCATATAAAATGACAAAAAAGTCCAAACGGGCAAGAGTGGACAGGAGGGCAAAGTTATATGCTCTCTACGACAAACATAGTGAGGAAATTTCCTATCAGAAAGATATCATGATTCCACCTGAAGCATGGCCCAAACAGTTAAAGGAACACACATACACTAAGTCATCCAAGTGGAAAAGGGTTAAACCAAGGATGTGAAATGTACCTTTCTCTTTAACTCAAATCAGACAAAAGGGTCTATGTGCCCTAGTGCAACATTTCTGTCCCTCGCAATGGCGTCGTTCGACATTTTTTTCATGGCTTTCCATAACAATGTGGTCGGGATTTACACATGTCTTCCTATGGCATATGTGACTAAGTTCGAGGCTGCCAGGGTAATAGGCTGGTGGAGACATCGCGAGTCTGTGTTTTATGACGAATGCTATTCGGTGGACACCCCAATCCTTCCTCGGCTCACCGGGCTCAGAATTATTACCCGACGGGAACTTGACATAAATATCCATAACCGTCCTTTCTTGTCCGACCTGTCCAAACGCGACAGTCGAACAACCCCTCAGATCTAGACTTTTCGGATAATTTCGCATTGTAAAAATCATAAAATTGACTCTCCTCCATTTTTATTCACTTGTATGACTTAAATGTGTGTTTAAAAACTAGGATTTGGGACATGCTATCAGGAACTGGATAAATACCTTTAGGTTACACTGGTGTAAATATTTCCCATAGGCTTCAATGTTAACGTTTGTTGATCTGCATCAGAGGTCAAATGGAAACTGTTCAAACTGCCTTCGGATTATGTGAGCTCGACATCTGTGGAAACTTTCCCAATAAAAAAATCAACACCGTCTAGCAGGGAATCCACTTCAAATTTTCGTTTTTTTCATAACTAGGGTCAGTTCCGCACTAAAAAAATATTGTCATTTTTTCAATCACACTTAAAATTTCTAAACAGCCACAACAGACTTCACCTTTAATGAATGGGCCTCTTGGCAAATGAAGTGTGTGGGAGAGTGATTCCTTGAATTTTTGTCAACAGTTTACATTTAATTCATGCAACCAATCACAGCCCAGAGTGTTTTAACTGTGAAACTGTATACTCCTCCCGCAACCGCAGGGGGGAGCTGCCTATAGTATTTACACCAGTGTAACCTAAAGGGCCATGTGGCCTTTCTTCATATTTTTTGTGCATAACCCATTGTGAACCTTGATATATACCTATAATTATTAAACTGATGTTGTTTTTAAATAATGTGTTTTTAATGCCATGTGACCCTTTAATTGGAACCCACCCAATAATACACCAATTCAGAATAAAAAGCCAAAATGCAGGTTGGATTTGAGTTTAATTTAATAATGTGAGGCATCTAATAAAGCATGAGAAGTTATACCACATTCATTTGATCAGGTTTTCACTTGGCTTTCATCTGTTGTGCCCCATGAATTTAATTTCTCCACAGGACCAGATATGCACAGGTTTCATTTAACCCTATGCAAATCAGCTGCAGATTCACACAAAAAATGCCTTTACTTTCAAAAATAAATAGTGTGGAGGGTTCATTAGTCAGTAAACTTGGCATAATTTTGAAGAACAATTACTACTTGTCCCAAAATCAGAAAAATTAAGTGGAAAATTATTTAAACAATGAGCTCAGACAAGGGTGTTTTAACCCTGGGTCAGGTGAATTTTCCTGATTGAAAATGGTGCTAAAATTTGTAATGTCTGCTACAATCCCAATTAGAATGAATCCTTAATCTATTGTCTCACAGTATCAAATGTCGTTAACTAACATTGGACAGGGGGTGCCAATGATGAGGTTATAATGACCACATGTTCCTTCAGCTGATAAAGTAGTAATATATCAACAGATATGATGGCAGACATTTTCAAAACTCCTTAAAAGCAAGGTGCTGATCTCAGAACGGTTAGTTGTCATCATTTCTCGAGACAAATATCATTTCTCATTGAAAAAATTATGGAAGTTGTATATTCGCGAGAAGAATTTTCCAAATTAATGCTGTTAATGTGACAGAGTTGTTGAGTGGATTTTGGAATTTGTGAGGACTGTGAGACAATGAAGTTTACATTTGATAATCCCCTTAGATTCAAACCAGGACACAAACAGTTGTATAAAGCCAAGCGACAACCATATGTGGATAACAGAGTAGTGAAACATTTACGCAAAAGAACGATCATTACATCACATGACATTCTCGAAAAGCCAAACTCTGTGAGAGCACATCAAACTCGGTCTGCTGCAAACAGTCTTAATCCAAGAGGGAAGGGTCAATCTGACAACAAAGAGCCTGAAATAAAAAATGAAAGGTAAATATCTCTCACAATATTCCATGCGACAAACACATGTTATATGCATGTTCTTTTCATCATATAGATACGAAATGGGGGGGGGGGGGGGGGTATGAAATTCAGCATTATAATATCAATAAACTAAACATATATTTGATCTTCTGAAATCAAGTGTATGACTTTAAAATCTTTTTTCAAAATTTTGTCTGTGTCCTCCTGCATGACAAAAAACATTTAATTTGACATGCCCCATACCTCTGTGTGCAGGAAAAGATTTGAAAACTGTACCCTGAGTCAAAACACAGGTTTTCAGCCTAATTATTTGCAGATAGAGTTACTCCCCTTATTCTGTTCATATGAATTGGGTCACTAATTGCAAACAGCACAGGTATAACATTGCTTTACATGCAGATATATATAAATTAAATTGCAGCACGGTGAGTGCTTTAGTTAACTATTCATTCAAAGGACTGTTTGGAGCAGGCAGTGTTTTTAAAGAAAAAAAATATCTCACAGTTAGACCGATACGTGTGTACCTTATATATATATGGTTCAAAGAGTAAAATTTAGGATTTTCTTTTTAATTTTCAGAAATGATAGCCCAGACAAGAGATGTGTCAGTGGTTGGCAACGCGAATGGCGATCGAACAGGGTGGTCAATATATGCCGAAATGCGATGATGTGGAACTCTTCCTTCGAAAAACATAAGGCATATAAACCCACGTGTACAGGATTCCTATACTGGGACATGAACGCTGAGGAAATTCGTGGAATTGGATGTAGAGAGAAAATGATTTGCACGTGTTGTGATTTTAGATCTGAAATTTTCAACCTGTATGATGAAATTATAACAGGGAACCGTGGCAGGAGACCAGCAAAAACCAAATGTTGGACTTTCAGTCGGATTATCTAAAACACCCATTGCAGCAGGAGGATTCAGACGCATATGTGCAAGTGCTAATATTCCCCCGCCAGCCGAAAAGTCAATTCAGAGCACAGCAAATAAAAGTTTACCAAAAATTGAGGAAATAAATAAAAAGGATCTCCGAGAAAGACGTTCGAAACTCATACGTAAACAACAAACTGACGGAAAGAAGAGTCCACATATCATCGACGCACAGGCAGATGGACTTTATAACAATCCGATTTATTCTGGGAGTGGCAGAAACCCATTTCAACCAAGCACTCAAGTTATATACAGCGTTGTTGAAAATCTAACGCCGTCACATGACATTATTGGACTTGTGGTGCACAACAAGCTTTGTTCGAAACGCAAACACCTGAATAAATGTGATAATCACACATGTGGGAAAGACTGTTTCGCAACGATTCCATTTGAGAAGAGTATCGGCGATGAGAGAACATGGGCGAAAGACGCATTTGGTGAAATGAAAACCAATAGCAATATCGAGATTGGTCACCTTGTTACTGATCCCGATGCAGCGGGCTTCAAAGGCTGTGAGGATCTCTATGACGAAGGAGCAACAGCGACCAGACCAACTCATCAACTGGACTCAGCTCATGTGTCGAGAAACCATCGGAAATTCATCAAAAATCATAAGACGCTGCCAACTCTCATCGCTGGACCTGACCTAAAAAGCAAATCAAAACTGATAAATAAACTCGCAATGAACATTTCTGATCGATGTCAGGGTGAATTGACATCTGCGGGAAAGCATTTCAAAGCCAACACTGAAGGAATGAAGAAACATTTACTGAATATGAAAGAAGCAATAGTGAAGTGTTTCCAAAACTCCCATGTTATGTGTAAAAAATACTCATATCTGTGCAAGGGAACGAAAAAATCCAACTGGATCGTTAAAAATGAAACTGTGCTAGGACCCAAATTTACAATCAATAAAACTTGGGACTGTTCGGATATTCTCACGGAGTGTGTTGACTACAGACTGTGTCCACAAATGATTGACAAGACTTTTCTTGGCATGAAGACGCAAAAAGCCGAAGCATTCAACAGAGCAATTCGGGTTTCTCTGCCCAAAAATGTGACATTTACCCGAAATGTTAGTGGGCGTGCACATTCAGCTTGCTATTCCACAAATGTAGGCTGTGGGAATTCCATATCTGTGTTGTGTAAAGAACTTGGTTGTGAGATTCACCCAAGATCAAAAGTGTCCAAAAGACTTGCAGCAGTGCAGAAGGCTGGAAATGACTTGAGATCATATAAAATGACAAAAAAGTCCAAACGGGCAAGAGTGGACAGGAGGGCAAAGTTATATGCTCTCTACGACAAACATAGTGAGGAAATTTCCTATCAGAAAGATATCATGATTCCACCTGAAGCATGGCCCAAACAGTTAAAGGAACACACATACACTAAGTCATCCAAGTGGAAAAGGGTTAAACCAAGGATGTGAAATGTACCTTTCTCTTTAACTCAAATCAGACAAAAGGGTCTATGTGCCCTAGTGCAACATTTCTGTCCCTCGCAATGGCGTCGTTCGACATTTTTTTCATGGCTTTCCATAACAATGTGGTCGGGATTTACACATGTCTTCCTATGGCATATGTGACTAAGTTCGAGGCTGCCAGGGTAATAGGCTGGTGGAGACATCGCGAGTCTGTGTTTTATGACGAATGCTATTCGGTGGACACCCCAATCCTTCCTCGGCTCACCGGGCTCAGAATTATTACCCGACGGGAACTTGACATAAATATCCATAACCGTCCTTTCTTGTCCGACCTGTCCAAACGCGACAGTCGAACAACCCCTCAGATCTAGACTTTTCGGATAATTTCGCATTGTAAAAATCATAAAATTGACTCTCCTCCATTTTTATTCACTTGTATGACTTAAATGTGTGTTTAAAAACTAGGATTTGGGACATGCTATCAGGAACTGGATAAATACCTTTAGGTTACACTGGTGTAAATATTTCCCATAGGCTTCAATGTTAACGTTTGTTGATCTGCATCAGAGGTCAAATGGAAACTGTTCAAACTGCCTTCGGATTATGTGAGCTCGACATCTGTGGAAACTTTCCCAATAAAAAAATCAACACCGTCTAGCAGGGAATCCACTTCAAATTTTCGTTTTTTTCATAACTAGGGTCAGTTCCGCACTAAAAAAATATTGTCATTTTTTCAATCACACTTAAAATTTCTAAACAGCCACAACAGACTTCACCTTTAATGAATGGGCCTCTTGGCAAATGAAGTGTGTGGGAGAGTGATTCCTTGAATTTTTGTCAACAGTTTACATTTAATTCATGCAACCAATCACAGCCCAGAGTGTTTTAACTGTGAAACTGTATACTCCTCCCGCAACCGCAGGGGGGAGCTGCCTATAGTATTTACACCAGTGTAACCTAAAGGGCCATGTGGCCTTTCTTCATATTTTTTGTGCATAACCCATTGTGAACCTTGATATATACCTATAATTATTAAACTGATGTTGTTTTTAAATAATGTGTTTTTAATGCCATGTGACCCTTTAATTGGAACCCACCCAATAATACACCAATTCAGAATAAAAAGCCAAAATGCAGGTTGGATTTGAGTTTAATTTAATAATGTGAGGCATCTAATAAAGCATGAGAAGTTATACCACATTCATTTGATCAGGTTTTCACTTGGCTTTCATCTGTTGTGCCCCATGAATTTAATTTCTCCACAGGACCAGATATGCACAGGTTTCATTTAACCCTATGCAAATCAGCTGCAGATTCACACAAAAAATGCCTTTACTTTCAAAAATAAATAGTGTGGAGGGTTCATTAGTCAGTAAACTTGGCATAATTTTGAAGAACAATTACTACTTGTCCCAAAATCAGAAAAATTAAGTGGAAAATTATTTAAACAATGAGCTCAGACAAGGGTGTTTTAACCCTGGGTCAGGTGAATTTTCCTGATTGAAAATGGTGCTAAAATTTGTAATGTCTGCTACAATCCCAATTAGAATGAATCCTTAATCTATTGTCTCACAGTATCAAATGTCGTTAACTAACATTGGACAGGGGGTGCCAATGATGAGGTTATAATGACCACATGTTCCTTCAGCTGATAAAGTAGTAATATATCAACAGATATGATGGCAGACATTTTCAAAACTCCTTAAAAGCAAGGTGCTGATCTCAGAACGGTTAGTTGTCATCATTTCTCGAGACAAATATCATTTCTCATTGTAAAAATTATGGAAGTTGTATATTCGCGAGAAGAATTTTCCAAATTAATGCTGTTAATGTGACAGAGTTGTTGAGTGGATTTTGGAATTTGTGAGGACTGTGAGACAATGAAGTTTACATTTGATAATCCCCTTAGATTCAAACCAGGACACAAACAGTTGTATAAAGCCAAGCGACAACCATATGTGGATAACAGAGTAGTGAAACATTTACGCAAAAGAACGATCATTACATCACATGACATTCTCGAAAAGCCAAACTCTGTGAGAGCACATCAAACTCGGTCTGCTGCAAACAGTCTTAATCCAAGAGGGAAGGGTCAATCTGACAACAAAGAGCCTGAAATAAAAAATGAAAGGTAAATATCTCTCACAATATTCCATGCGACAAACACATGTTATATGCATGTTCTTTTCATCATATAGATACGAAATGGGGGGGGGGGGGGGGTATGAAATTCAGCATTATAATATCAATAAACTAAACATATATTTGATCTTCTGAAATCAAGTGTATGACTTTAAAATCTTTTTTCAAAATTTTGTCTGTGTCCTCCTGCATGACAAAAAACATTTAATTTGACATGCCCCATACCTCTGTGTGCAGGAAAAGATTTGAAAACTGTACCCTGAGTCAAAACACAGGTTTTCAGCCTAATTATTTGCAGATAGAGTTACTCCCCTTATTCTGTTCATATGAATTGGGTCACTAATTGCAAACAGCACAGGTATAACATTGCTTTGCATGCAGATATATATAAATTAAATTGCAGCACGGTGAGTGCTTTAGTTAACTATTCATTCAAAGGACTGTTTGGAGCAGGCAGTGTTTTTAAAGAAAAAAAATATCTCACAGTTAGACCGATACGTGTGTACCTTATATATATATGGTTCAAAGAGTAAAATTTAGGATTTTCTTTTTAATTTTCAGAAATGATAGCCCAGACAAGAGATGTGTCAGTGGTTGGCAACGCGAATGGCGATCGAACAGGGTGGTCAATATATGCCGAAATGCGATGATGTGGAACTCTTCCTTCGAAAAACATAAGGCATATAAACCCACGTGTACAGGATTCCTATACTGGGACATGAACGCTGAGGAAATTCGTGGAATTGGATGTAGAGAGAAAATGATTTGCACGTGTTGTGATTTTAGATCTGAAATTTTCAACCTGTATGATGAAATTATAACAGGGAACCGTGGCAGGAGACCAGCAAAAACCAAATGTTGGACTTTCAGTCGGATTATCTAAAACACCCATTGCAGCAGGAGGATTCAGACGCATATGTGCAAGTGCTAATATTCCCCCGCCAGCCGAAAAGTCAATTCAGAGCACAGCAAATAAAAGTTTACCAAAAATTGAGGAAATAAATAAAAGGATCTCCGAGAAAGACGTTCGAAACTCATACGTAAACAACAAACTGACGGAAAGAAGAGTCCACATATCATCGACGCACAGGCAGATGGACTTTATAACAATCCGATTTATTCTGGGAGTGGCAGAAACCCATTTCAACCAAGCACTCAAGTTATATACAGCGTTGTTGAAAATCTAACGCCGTCACATGACATTATTGGACTTGTGGTGCACAACAAGCTTTGTTCGAAACGCAAACACCTGAATAAATGTGATAATCACACATGTGGGAAAGACTGTTTCGCAACGATTCCATTTGAGAAGAGTATCGGCGATGAGAGAACATGGGCGAAAGACGCATTTGGTGAAATGAAAACCAATAGCAATATCGAGATTGGTCACCTTGTTACTGATCCCGATGCAGCGGGCTTCAAAGGCTGTGAGGATCTCTATGACGAAGGAGCAACAGCGACCAGACCAACTCATCAACTGGACTCAGCTCATGTGTCGAGAAACCATCGGAAATTCATCAAAAATCATAAGACGCTGCAAACTCTCATCGCTGGACCTGACCTAAAAAGCAAATCAAAACTGATAAATAAACTCGCAATGAACATTTCTGATCGATGTCAGGGTGAATTGACATCTGCGGGAAAGCATTTCAAAGCCAACACTGAAGGAATGAAGAAACATTTACTGAATATGAAAGAAGCAATAGTGAAGTGTTTCCAAAACTCCCATGTTATGTGTAAAAAATACTCATATCTGTGCAAGGGAACGAAAAAATCCAACTGGATCGTTAAAAATGAAACTGTGCTAGGACCCAAATTTACAATCAATAAAACTTGGGACTGTTCGGATATTCTCACGGAGTGTGTTGACTACAGACTGTGTCCACAAATGATTGACAAGACTTTTCTTGGCATGAAGACGCAAAAAGCCGAAGCATTCAACAGAGCAATTCGGGTTTCTCTGCCCAAAAATGTGACATTTACCCGAAATGTTAGTGGGCGTGCACATTCAGCTTGCTATTCCACAAATGTAGGCTGTGGGAATTCCATATCTGTGTTGTGTAAAGAACTTGGTTGTGAGATTCACCCAAGATCAAAAGTGTCCAAAAGACTTGCAGCAGTGCAGAAGGCTGGAAATGACTTGAGATCATATAAAATGACAAAAAAGTCCAAACGGGCAAGAGTGGACAGGAGGGCAAAGTTATATGCTCTCTACGACAAACATAGTGAGGAAATTTCCTATCAGAAAGATATCATGATTCCACCTGAAGCATGGCCCAAACAGTTAAAGGAACACACATACACTAAGTCATCCAAGTGGAAAAGGGTTAAACCAAGGATGTGAAATGTACCTTTCTCTTTAACTCAAATCAGACAAAAGGGTCTATGTGCCCTAGTGCAACATTTCTGTCCCTCGCAATGGCGTCGTTCGACATTTTTTTCATGGCTTTCCATAACAATGTGGTCGGGATTTACACATGTCTTCCTATGGCATATGTGACTAAGTTCGAGGCTGCCAGGGTAATAGGCTGGTGGAGACATCGCGAGTCTGTGTTTTATGACGAATGCTATTCGGTGGACACCCCAATCCTTCCTCGGCTCACCGGGCTCAGAATTATTACCCGACGGGAACTTGACATAAATATCCATAACCGTCCTTTCTTGTCCGACCTGTCCAAACGCGAGTCGAACAACCCCTCAGATCTAGACTTTTCGGATAATTTCGCATTGTAAAAATCATAAAATTGACTCTCCTCCATTTTTATTCACTTGTATGACTTAAATGTGTGTTTAAAAACTAGGATTTGGGACATGCTATCAGGAACTGGATAAATACCTTTAGGTTACACTGGTGTAAATATTTCCCATAGGCTTCAATGTTAACGTTTGTTGATCTGCATCAGAGGTCAAATGGAAACTGTTCAAACTGCCTTCGGATTATGTGAGCTCGACATCTGTGGAAACTTTCCCAATAAAAAAATCAACACCGTCTAGCAGGGAATCCACTTCAAATTTTCGTTTTTTTCATAACTAGGGTCAGTTCCGCACTAAAAAAATATTGTCATTTTTTCAATCACACTTAAAATTTCTAAACAGCCACAACAGACTTCACCTTTAATGAATGGGCCTCTTGGCAAATGAAGTGTGTGGGAGAGTGATTCCTTGAATTTTTGTCAACAGTTTACATTTAATTCATGCAACCAATCACAGCCCAGAGTGTTTTAACTGTGAAACTGTATACTCCTCCCGCAACCGCAGGGGGGAGCTGCCTATAGTATTTACACCAGTGTAACCTAAAGGGCCATGTGGCCTTTCTTCATATTTTTTGTGCATAACCCATTGTGAACCTTGATATATACCTATAATTATTAAACTGATGTTGTTTTTAAATAATGTGTTTTTAATGCCATGTGACCCTTTAATTGGAACCCACCCAATAATACACCAATTCAGAATAAAAAGCCAAAATGCAGGTTGGATTTGAGTTTAATTTAATAATGTGAGGCATCTAATAAAGCATGAGAAGTTATACCACATTCATTTGATCAGGTTTTCACTTGGCTTTCATCTGTTGTGCCCCATGAATTTAATTTCTCCACAGGACCAGATATGCACAGGTTTCATTTAACCCTATGCAAATCAGCTGCAGATTCACACAAAAAATGCCTTTACTTTCAAAAATAAATAGTGTGGAGGGTTCATTAGTCAGTAAACTTGGCATAATTTTGAAGAACAATTACTACTTGTCCCAAAATCAGAAAAATTAAGTGGAAAATTATTTAAACAATGAGCTCAGACAAGGGTGTTTTAACCCTGGGTCAGGTGAATTTTCCTGATTGAAAATGGTGCTAAAATTTGTAATGTCTGCTACAATCCCAATTAGAATGAATCCTTAATCTATTGTCTCACAGTATCAAATGTCGTTAACTAACATTGGACAGGGGGTGCCAATGATGAGGTTATAATGACCACATGTTCCTTCAGCTGATAAAGTAGTAATATATCAACAGATATGATGGCAGACATTTTCAAAACTCCTTAAAAGCAAGGTGCTGATCTCAGAACGGTTAGTTGTCATCATTTCTCGAGACAAATATCATTTCTCATTGAAAAAATTATGGAAGTTGTATATTCGCGAGAAGAATTTTCCAAATTAATGCTGTTAATGTGACAGAGTTGTTGAGTGGATTTTGGAATTTGTGAGGACTGTGAGACAATGAAGTTTACATTTGATAATCCCCTTAGATTCAAACCAGGACACAAACAGTTGTATAAAGCCAAGCGACAACCATATGTGGATAACAGAGTAGTGAAACATTTACGCAAAAGAACGATCATTACATCACATGACATTCTCGAAAAGCCAAACTCTGTGAGAGCACATCAAACTCGGTCTGCTGCAAACAGTCTTAATCCAAGAGGGAAGGGTCAATCTGACAACAAAGAGCCTGAAATAAAAAATGAAAGGTAAATATCTCTCACAATATTCCATGCGACAAACACATGTTATATGCATGTTCTTTTCATCATATAGATACGAAATGGGGGGGGGGGGGGTATGAAATTCAGCATTATAATATCAATAAACTAAACATATATTTGATCTTCTGAAATCAAGTGTATGACTTTAAAATCTTTTTTCAAAATTTTGTCTGTGTCCTCCTGCATGACAAAAAACATTTAATTTGACATGCCCCATACCTCTGTGTGCAGGAAAAGATTTGAAAACTGTACCCTGAGTCAAAACACAGGTTTTCAGCCTAATTATTTGCAGATAGAGTTACTCCCCTTATTCTGTTCATATGAATTGGGTCACTAATTGCAAACAGCACAGGTATAACATTGCTTTGCATGCAGATATATATAAATTAAATTGCAGCACGGTGAGTGCTTTAGTTAACTATTCATTCAAAGGACTGTTTGGAGCAGGCAGTGTTTTTAAAGAAAAAAAATATCTCACAGTTAGACCGATACGTGTGTACCTTATATATATATGGTTCAAAGAGTAAAATTTAGGATTTTCTTTTTAATTTTCAGAAATGATAGCCCAGACAAGAGATGTGTCAGTGGTTGGCAACGCGAATGGCGATCGAACAGGGTGGTCAATATATGCCGAAATGCGATGATGTGGAACTCTTCCTTCGAAAAACATAAGGCATATAAACCCACGTGTACAGGATTCCTATACTGGGACATGAACGCTGAGGAAATTCATGGAATTGGATGTAGAGAGAAAATGATTTGCACGTGTTGTGATTTTAGATCTGAAATTTTCAACCTGTATGATGAAATTATAACAGGGAACCGTGGCAGGAGACCAGCAAAAACCAAATGTTGGACTTTCAGTCGGATTATCTAAAACACCCATTGCAGCAGGAGGATTCAGACGCATATGTGCAAGTGCTAATATTCCCCCGCCAGCCGAAAAGTCAATTCAGAGCACAGCAAATAAAAGTTTACCAAAAATTGAGGAAATAAATAAAAAGGATCTCCGAGAAAGACGTTCGAAACTCATACGTAAACAACAAACTGACGGAAAGAAGAGTCCACATATCATCGACGCACAGGCAGATGGACTTTATAACAATCCGATTTATTCTGGGAGTGGCAGAAACCCATTTCAACCAAGCACTCAAGTTATATACAGCGTTGTTGAAAATCTAACGCCGTCACATGACATTATTGGACTTGTGGTGCACAACAAGCTTTGTTCGAAACGCAAACACCTGAATAAATGTGATAATCACACATGTGGGAAAGACTGTTTCGCAACGATTCCATTTGAGAAGAGTATCGGCGATGAGAGAACATGGGCGAAAGAAGCATTTGGTGAAATGAAAACCAATAGCAATATCGAGATTGATCACCTTGTTACTGATCCCGATGCAGCGGGCTTCAAAGGCTGTGAGGATCTCTATGACGAAGGAGCAACAGCGACCAGACCAACTCATCAACTGGACTCAGCTCATGTGTCGAGAAACCATCGGAAATTCATCAAAAATCATAAGACGCTGCCAACTCTCATCGCTGGACCTGACCTAAAAAGCAAATCAAAACTGATAAATAAACTCGCAATGAACATTTCTGATCGATGTCAGGGTGAATTGACATCTGCGGGAAAGCATTTCAAAGCCAACACTGAAGGAATGAAGAAACATTTACTGAATATGAAAGAAGCAATAGTGAAGTGTTTCCAAAACTCCCATGTTATGTGTAAAAAATACTCATATCTGTGCAAGGGAACGAAAAAATCCAACTGGATCGTTAAAAATGAAACTGTGCTAGGACCCAAATTTACAATCAATAAAACTTGGGACTGTTCGGATATTCTCACGGAGTGTGTTGACTACAGACTGTGTCCACAAATGATTGACAAGACTTTTCTTGGCATGAAGACGCAAAAAGCCGAAGCATTCAACAGAGCAATTCGGGTTTCTCTGCCCAAAAATGTGACATTTACCCGAAATGTTAGTGGGCGTGCACATTCAGCTTGCTATTCCACAAATGTAGGCTGTGGGAATTCCATATCTGTGTTGTGTAAAGAACTTGGTTGTGAGATTCACCCAAGATCAAAAGTGTCCAAAAGACTTGCAGCAGTGCAGAAGGCTGGAAATGACTTGAGATCATATAAAATGACAAAAAAGTCCAAACGGGCAAGAGTGGACAGGAGGGCAAAGTTATATGCTCTCTACGACAAACATAGTGAGGAAATTTCCTATCAGAAAGATATCATGATTCCACCTGAAGCATGGCCCAAACAGTTAAAGGAACACACATACACTAAGTCATCCAAGTGGAAAAGGGTTAAACCAAGGATGTGAAATGTACCTTTCTCTTTAACTCAAATCAGACAAAAGGGTCTATGTGCCCTAGTGCAACATTTCTGTCCCTCGCAATGGCGTCGTTCGACATTTTTTTCATGGCTTTCCATAACAATGTGGTCGGGATTTACACATGTCTTCCTATGGCATATGTGACTAAGTTCGAGGCTGCCAGGGTAATAGGCTGGTGGAGACATCGCGAGTCTGTGTTTTATGACGAATGCTATTCGGTGGACACCCCAATCCTTCCTCGGCTCACCGGGCTCAGAATTATTACCCGACGGGAACTTGACATAAATATCCATAACCGTCCTTTCTTGTCCGACCTGTCCAAACGCGACAGTCGAACAACCCCTCAGATCTAGACTTTTCGGATAATTTCGCATTGTAAAAATCATAAAATTGACTCTCCTCCATTTTTATTCACTTGTATGACTTAAATGTGTGTTTAAAAACTAGGATTTGGGACATGCTATCAGGAACTGGATAAATACCTTTAGGTTACACTGGTGTAAATATTTCCCATAGGCTTCAATGTTAACGTTTGTTGATCTGCATCAGAGGTCAAATGGAAACTGTTCAAACTGCCTTCGGATTATGTGAGCTCGACATCTGTGGAAACTTTCCCAATAAAAAAATCAACACCGTCTAGCAGGGAATCCACTTCAAATTTTCGTTTTTTTCATAACTAGGGTCAGTTCCGCACTAAAAAAATATTGTCATTTTTTCAATCACACTTAAAATTTCTAAACAGCCACAACAGACTTCACCTTTAATGAATGGGCCTCTTGGCAAATGAAGTGTGTGGGAGAGTGATTCCTTGAATTTTTGTCAACAGTTTACATTTAATTCATGCAACCAATCACAGCCCAGAGTGTTTTAACTGTGAAACTGTATACTCCTCCCGCAACCGCAGGGGGGAGCTGCCTATAGTATTTACACCAGTGTAACCTAAAGGGCCATGTGGCCTTTCTTCATATTTTTTGTGCATAACCCATTGTGAACCTTGATATATACCTATAATTATTAAACTGATGTTGTTTTTAAATAATGTGTTTTTAATGCCATGTGACCCTTTAATTGGAACCCACCCAATAATACACCAATTCAGAATAAAAAGCCAAAATGCAGGTTGGATTTGAGTTTAATTTAATAATGTGAGGCATCTAATAAAGCATGAGAAGTTATACCACATTCATTTGATCAGGTTTTCACTTGGCTTTCATCTGTTGTGCCCCATGAATTTAATTTCTCCACAGGACCAGATATGCACAGGTTTCATTTAACCCTATGCAAATCAGCTGCAGATTCACACAAAAAATGCCTTTACTTTCAAAAATAAATAGTGTGGAGGGTTCATTAGTCAGTAAACTTGGCATAATTTTGAAGAACAATTACTACTTGTCCCAAAATCAGAAAAATTAAGTGGAAAATTATTTAAACAATGAGCTCAGACAAGGGTGTTTTAACCCTGGGTCAGGTGAATTTTCCTGATTGAAAATGGTGCTAAAATTTGTAATGTCTGCTACAATCCCAATTAGAATGAATCCTTAATCTATTGTCTTACAGTATCAAATGTCGTTAACTAACATTGGACAGGGGGTGCCAATGATGAGGTTATAATGACCACATGTTCCTTCAGCTGATAAAGTAGTAATATATCAACAGATATGATGGCAGACATTTTCAAAACTCCTTAAAAGCAAGGTGCTGATCTCAGAACGGTTAGTTGTCATCATTTCTCGAGACAAATATCATTTCTCATTGTAAAAATTATGGAAGTTGTATATTCGCGAGAAGAATTTTCCAAATTAATGCTGTTAATGTGACAGAGTTGTTGAGTGGATTTTGGAATTTGTGAGGACTGTGAGACAATGAAGTTTACATTTGATAATCCCCTTAGATTCAAACCAGGACACAAACAGTTGTATAAAGCCAAGCGACAACCATATGTGGATAACAGAGTAGTGAAACATTTACGCAAAAGAACGATCATTACATCACATGACATTCTCGAAAAGCCAAACTCTGTGAGAGCACATCAAACTCGGTCTGCTGCAAACAGTCTTAATCCAAGAGGGAAGGGTCAATCTGACAACAAAGAGCCTGAAATAAAAAATGAAAGGTAAATATCTCTCACAATATTCCATGCGACAAACACATGTTATATGCATGTTCTTTTCATCATATAGATACGAAATGGGGGGGGGGGGTATGAAATTCAGCATTATAATATCAATAAACTAAACATATATTTGATCTTCTGAAATCAAGTGTATGACTTTAAAATCTTTTTTCAAAATTTTGTCTGTGTCCTCCTGCATGACAAAAAAACATTTAATTTGACATGCCCCATACCTCTGTGTGCAGGAAAAGATTTGAAAACTGTACCCTGAGTCAAAACACAGGTTTTCAGCCTAATTATTTGCAGATAGAGTTACTCCCCTTATTCTGTTCATATGAATTGGGTCACTAATTGCAAACAGCACAGGTATAACATTGCTTTGCATGCAGATATATATAAATTAAATTGCAGCACGGTGAGTGCTTTAGTTAACTATTCATTCAAAGGACTGTTTGGAGCAGGCAGTGTTTTTAAAGAAAAAAAATATCTCACAGTTAGACCGATACGTGTGTACCTTATATATATATGGTTCAAAGAGTAAAATTTAGGATTTAATTTTTAATTTTCAGAAATGATAGCCCAGACAAGAGATGTGTCAGTGGTTGGCAACGCGAATGGCGATCGAACAGGGTGGTCAATATATGCCGAAATGCGATGATGTGGAACTCTTCCTTCGAAAAACATAAGGCATATAAACCCACGTGTACAGGATTCCTATACTGGGACATGAACGCTGAGGAAATTCGTGGAATTGGATGTAGAGAGAAAATGATTTGCACGTGTTGTGATTTTAGATCTGAAATTTTCAACCTGTATGATGAAATTATAACAGGGAACCGTGGCAGGAGACCAGCAAAAACCAAATGTTGGACTTTCAGTCGGATTATCTAAAACACCCATTGCAGCAGGAGGATTCAGACGCATATGTGCAAGTGCTAATATTCCCCCGCCAGCCGAAAAGTCAATTCAGAGCACAGCAAATAAAAGTTTACCAAAAATTGAGGAAATAAATAAAAAGGATCTCCGAGAAAGACGTTCGAAACTCATACGTAAACAACAAACTGACGGAAAGAAGAGTCCACATATCATCGACGCACAGGCAGATGGACTTTATAACAATCCGATTTATTCTGGGAGTGGCAGAAACCCATTTCAACCAAGCACTCAAGTTATATACAGCGTTGTTGAAAATCTAACGCCGTCACATGACATTATTGGACTTGTGGTGCACAACAAGCTTTGTTCGAAACGCAAACACCTGAATAAATGTGATAATCACACATGTGGGAAAGACTGTTTCGCAACGATTCCATTTGAGAAGAGTATCGGCGATGAGAGAACATGGGCGAAAGAAGCATTTGGTGAAATGAAAACCAATAGCAATATCGAGATTGGTCACCTTGTTACTGATCCCGATGCAGCGGGCTTCAAAGGCTGTGAGGATCTCTATGACGAAGGAGCAACAGCGACCAGACCAACTCATCAACTGGACTCAGCTCATGTGTCGAGAAACCATCGGAAATTCATCAAAAATCATAAGACGCTGCCAACTCTCATCGCTGGACCTGACCTAAAAAGCAAATCAAAACTGATAAATAAACTCGCAATGAACATTTCTGATCGATGTCAGGGTGAATTGACATCTGCGGGAAAGCATTTCAAAGCCAACACTGAAGGAATGAAGAAACATTTACTGAATATGAAAGAAGCAATAGTGAAGTGTTTCCAAAACTCCCATGTTATGTGTAAAAAATACTCATATCTGTGCAAGGGAACGAAAAAAATCCAACTGGATCGTTAAAAATGAAACTGTGCTAGGACCCAAATTTACAATCAATAAAACTTGGGACTGTTCGGATATTCTCACGGAGTGTGTTGACTACAGACTGTGTCCACAAATGATTGACAAGACTTTTCTTGGAATGAAGACGCAAAAAGCCGAAGCATTCAACAGAGCAATTCGGGTTTCTCTGCCCAAAAATGTGACATTTACCCGAAATGTTAGTGGGCGTGCACATTCAGCTTGCTATTCCACAAATGTAGGCTGTGGGAATTCCATATCTGTGTTGTGTAAAGAACTTGGTTGTGAGATTCACCCAAGATCAAAAGTGTCCAAAAGACTTGCAGCAGTGCAGAAGGCTGGAAATGACTTGAGATCATATAAAATGACAAAAAAGTCCAAACAGGCAAGAGTGGACAGGAGGGCAAAGTTATATGCTCTCTACGACAAACATAGTGAGGAAATTTCCTATCAGAAAGATATCATGATTCCACCTGAAGCATGGCCCAAACAGTTAAAGGAACACACATACACTAAGTCATCCAAGTGGAAAAGGGTTAAACCAAGGATGTGAAATGTACCTTTCTCTTTAACTCAAATCAGACAAAAGGGTCTATGTGCCCTAGTGCAACATTTCTGTCCCTCGCAATGGCGTCGTTCGACATTTTTTTCATGGCTTTCCATAACAATGTGGTCGGGATTTACACATGTCTTCCTATGGCATATGTGACTAAGTTCGAGGCTGCCAGGGTAATAGGCTGGTGGAGACATCGCGAGTCTGTGTTTTATGACGAATGCTATTCGGTGGACACCCCAATCCTTCCTCGGCTCACCGGGCTCAGAATTATTACCCGACGGGAACTTGACATAAATATCCATAACCGTCCTTTCTTGTCCGACCTGTCCAAACGCGACAGTCGAACAACCCCTCAGATCTAGACTTTTCGGATAATTTCGCATTGTAAAAATCATAAAATTGACTCTCCTCCATTTTTATTCACTTGTATGACTTAAATGTGTGTTTAAAAACTAGGATTTGGGACATGCTATCAGGAACTGGATAAATACCTTTAGGTTACACTGGTGTAAATATTTCCCATAGGCTTCAATGTTAACGTTTGTTGATCTGCATCAGAGGTCAAATGGAAACTGTTCAAACTGCCTTCGGATTATGTGAGCTCGACATCTGTGGAAACTTTCCCAATAAAAAAATCAACACCGTCTAGCAGGGAATCCACTTCAAATTTTCGTTTTTTTCATAACTAGGGTCAGTTCCGCACTAAAAAAATATTGTCATTTTTTCAATCACACTTAAAATTTCTAAACAGCCACAACAGACTTCACCTTTAATGAATGGGCCTCTTGGCAAATGAAGTGTGTGGGAGAGTGATTCCTTGAATTTTTGTCAACAGTTTACATTTAATTCATGCAACCAATCACAGCCCAGAGTGTTTTAACTGTGAAACTGTATACTCCTCCCGCAACCGCAGGGGGGAGCTGCCTATAGTATTTACACCAGTGTAACCTAAAGGGCCATGTGGCCTTTCTTCATATTTTTTGTGCATAACCCATTGTGAACCTTGATATATACCTATAATTATTAAACTGATGTTGTTTTTAAATAATGTGTTTTTAATGCCATGTGACCCTTTAATTGGAACCCACCCAATAATACACCAATTCAGAATAAAAAGCCAAAATGCAGGTTGGATTTGAGTTTAATTTAATAATATGAGGCATCTAATAAAGCATGAGAAGTTATACCACATTCATTTGATCAGGTTTTCACTTGGCTTTCATCTGTTGTGCCCCATGAATTTAATTTCTCCACAGGACCAGATATGCACAGGTTTCATTTAACCCTATGCAAATCAGCTGCAGATTCACACAAAAAATGCCTTTACTTTCAAAAATAAATAGTGTGGAGGGTTCATTAGTCAGTAAACTTGGCATAATTTTGAAGAACAATTACTACTTGTCCCAAAATCAGAAAAATTAAGTGGAAAATTATTTAAACAATGAGCTCAGACAAGGGTGTTTTAACCCTGGGTCAGGTGAATTTTCCTGATTGAAAATGGTGCTAAAATTTGTAATGTCTGCTACAATCCCAATTAGAATGAATCCTTAATCTATTGTCTCACAGTATCAAATGTCGTTAACTAACATTGGACAGGGGGTGCCAATGATGAGGTTATAATGACCACATGTTCCTTCAGCTGATAAAGTAGTAATATATCAACAGATATGATGGCAGACATTTTCAAAACTCCTTAAAAGCAAGGTGCTGATCTCAGAACGGTTAGTTGTCATCATTTCTCGAGACAAATATCATTTCTCATTGTAAAAATTATGGAAGTTGTATATTCGCGAGAAGAATTTTCCAAATTAATGCTGTTAATGTGACAGAGTTGTTGAGTGGATTTTGGAATTTGTGAGGACTGTGAGACAATGAAGTTTACATTTGATAATCCCCTTAGATTCAAACCAGGACACAAACAGTTGTATAAAGCCAAGCGACAACCATATGTGGATAACAGAGTAGTGAAACATTTACGCAAAAGAACGATCATTACATCACATGACATTCTCGAAAAGCCAAACTCTGTGAGAGCACATCAAACTCGGTCTGCTGCAAACAGTCTTAATCCAAGAGGGAAGGGTCAATCTGACAACAAAGAGCCTGAAATAAAAAATGAAAGGTAAATATCTCTCACAATATTCCATGCGACAAACACATGTTATATGCATGTTCTTTTCATCATATAGATACGAAATGGGGGGGGGGGGGGGTATGAAATTCAGCATTATAATATCAATAAACTAAACATATATTTGATCTTCTGAAATCAAGTGTATGACTTTAAAATCTTTTTTCAAAATTTTGTCTGTGTCCTCCTGCATGACAAAAAACATTTAATTTGACATGCCCCATACCTCTGTGTGCAGGAAAAGATTTGAAAACTGTACCCTGAGTCAAAACACAGGTTTTCAGCCTAATTATTTGCAGATAGAGTTACTCCCCTTATTCTGTTCATATGAATTGGGTCACTAATTGCAAACAGCACAGGTATAACATTGCTTTGCATGCAGATATATATAAATTAAATTGCAGCACGGTGAGTGCTTTAGTTAACTATTCATTCAAAGGACTGTTTGGAGCAGGCAGTGTTTTTAAAGAAAAAAAATATCTCACAGTTAGACCGATACGTGTGTACCTTATATATATATGGTTCAAAGAGTAAAATTTAGGATTTTCTTTTTAATTTTCAGAAATGATAGCCCAGACAAGAGATGTGTCAGTGGTTGGCAACGCGAATGGCGATCGAACAGGGTGGTCAATATATGCCGAAATGCGATGATGTGGAACTCTTCCTTCGAAAAACATAAGGCATATAAACCCACGTGTACAGGATTCCTATACTGGGACATGAACGCTGAGGAAATTCGTGGAATTGGATGTAGAGAGAAAATGATTTGCACGTGTTGTGATTTTAGATCTGAAATTTTCAACCTGTATGATGAAATTATAACAGGGAACCGTGGCAGGAGACCAGCAAAAACCAAATGTTGGACTTTCAGTCGGATTATCTAAAACACCCATTGCAGCAGGAGGATTCAGACGCATATGTGCAAGTGCTAATATTCCCCCGCCAGCCGAAAAGTCAATTCAGAGCACAGCAAATAAAAGTTTACCAAAAATTGAGGAAATAAATAAAAAGGATCTCCGAGAAAGACGTTCGAAACTCATACGTAAACAACAAACTGACGGAAAGAAGAGTCCACATATCATCGACGCACAGGCAGATGGACTTTATAACAATCCGATTTATTCTGGGAGTGGCAGAAACCCATTTCAACCAAGCACTCAAGTTATATACAGCGTTGTTGAAAATCTAACGCCGTCACATGACATTATTGGACTTGTGGTGCACAACAAGCTTTGTTCGAAACGCAAACACCTGAATAAATGTGATAATCACACATGTGGGAAAGACTGTTTCGCAACGATTCCATTTGAGAAGAGTATCGGCGATGAGAGAACATGGGCGAAAGACGCATTTGGTGAAATGAAAACCAATAGCAATATCGAGATTGGTCACCTTGTTACTGATCCCGATGCAGCGGGCTTCAAAGGCTGTGAGGATCTCTATGACGAAGGAGCAACAGCGACCAGACCAACTCATCAACTGGACTCAGCTCATGTGTCGAGAAACCATCGGAAATTCATCAAAAATCATAAGACGCTGCCAACTCTCATCGCTGGACCTGACCTAAAAAGCAAATCAAAACTGATAAATAAACTCGCAATGAACATTTCTGATCGATGTCAGGGTGAATTGACATCTGCGGGAAAGCATTTCAAAGCCAACACTGAAGGAATGAAGAAACATTTACTGAATATGAAAGAAGCAATAGTGAAGTGTTTCCAAAACTCCCATGTTATGTGTAAAAAATACTCATATCTGTGCAAGGGAACGAAAAAATCCAACTGGATCGTTAAAAATGAAACTGTGCTAGGACCCAAATTTACAATCAATAAAACTTGGGACTGTTCGGATATTCTCACGGAGTGTGTTGACTACAGACTGTGTCCACAAATGATTGACAAGACTTTTCTTGGCATGAAGACGCAAAAAGCCGAAGCATTCAACAGAGCAATTCGGGTTTCTCTGCCCAAAAATGTGACATTTACCCGAAATGTTAGTGGGCGTGCACATTCAGCTTGCTATTCCACAAATGTAGGCTGTGGGAATTCCATATCTGTGTTGTGTAAAGAACTTGGTTGTGAGATTCACCCAAGATCAAAAGTGTCCAAAAGACTTGCAGCAGTGCAGAAGGCTGGAAATGACTTGAGATCATATAAAATGACAAAAAAGTCCAAACGGGCAAGAGTGGACAGGAGGGCAAAGTTATATGCTCTCTACGACAAACATAGTGAGGAAATTTCCTATCAGAAAGATATCATGATTCCACCTGAAGCATGGCCCAAACAGTTAAAGGAACACACATACACTAAGTCATCCAAGTGGAAAAGGGTTAAACCAAGGATGTGAAATGTACCTTTCTCTTTAACTCAAATCAGACAAAAGGGTCTATGTGCCCTAGTGCAACATTTCTGTCCCTCGCAATGGCGTCGTTCGACATTTTTTTCATGGCTTTCCATAACAATGTGGTCGGGATTTACACATGTCTTCCTATGGCATATGTGACTAAGTTCGAGGCTGCCAGGGTAATAGGCTGGTGGAGACATCGCGAGTCTGTGTTTTATGACGAATGCTATTCGGTGGACACCCCAATCCTTCCTCGGCTCACCGGGCTCAGAATTATTACCCGACGGGAACTTGACATAAATATCCATAACCGTCCTTTCTTGTCCGACCTGTCCAAACGCGACAGTCGAACAACCCCTCAGATCTAGACTTTTCGGATAATTTCGCATTGTAAAAATCATAAAATTGACTCTCCTCCATTTTTATTCACTTGTATGACTTAAATGTGTGTTTAAAAACTAGGATTTGGGACATGCTATCAGGAACTGGATAAATACCTTTAGGTTACACTGGTGTAAATATTTCCCATAGGCTTCAATGTTAACGTTTGTTGATCTGCATCAGAGGTCAAATGGAAACTGTTCAAACTGCCTTCGGATTATGTGAGCTCGACATCTGTGGAAACTTTCCCAATAAAAAAATCAACACCGTCTAGCAGGGAATCCACTTCAAATTTTCGTTTTTTTCATAACTAGGGTCAGTTCCGCACTAAAAAAATATTGTCATTTTTTCAATCACACTTAAAATTTCTAAACAGCCACAACAGACTTCACCTTTAATGAATGGGCCTCTTGGCAAATGAAGTGTGTGGGAGAGTGATTCCTTGAATTTTTGTCAACAGTTTACATTTAATTCATGCAACCAATCACAGCCCAGAGTGTTTTAACTGTGAAACTGTATACTCCTCCCGCAACCGCAGGGGGGAGCTGCCTATAGTATTTACACCAGTGTAACCTAAAGGGCCATGTGGCCTTTCTTCATATTTTTTGTGCATAACCCATTGTGAACCTTGATATATACCTATAATTATTAAACTGATGTTGTTTTTAAATAATGTGTTTTTAATGCCATGTGACCCTTTAATTGGAACCCACCCAATAATACACCAATTCAGAATAAAAAGCCAAAATGCAGGTTTGATTTGAGTTTAATTTAATAATATGAGGCATCTAATAAAGCATGAGAAGTTATACCACATTCATTTGATCAGGTTTTCACTTGGCTTTCATCTGTTGTGCCCCATGAATTTAATTTCTCCACAGGACCAGATATGCACAGGTTTCATTTAACCCTATGCAAATCAGCTGCAGATTCACACAAAAAATGCCTTTACTTTCAAAAATAAATAGTGTGGAGGGTTCATTAGTCAGTAAACTTGGCATAATTTTGAAGAACAATTACTACTTGTCCCAAAATCAGAAAAATTAAGTGGAAAATTATTTAAACAATGAGCTCAGACAAGGGTGTTTTAACCCTGGGTCAGGTGAATTTTCCTGATTGAAAATGGTGCTAAAATTTGTAATGTCTGCTACAATCCCAATTAGAATGAATCCTTAATCTATTGTCTCACAGTATCAAATGTCGTTAACTAACATTGGACAGGGGGTGCCAATGATGAGGTTATAATGACCACATGTTCCTTCAGCTGATAAAGTAGTAATATATCAACAGATATGATGGCAGACATTTTCAAAACTCCTTAAAAGCAAGGTGCTGATCTCAGAACGGTTAGTTGTCATCATTTCTCGAGACAAATATCATTTCTTATTGTAAAAATTATGGAAGTTGTATATTCGCGAGAAGAATTTTCCAAATTAATGCTGTTAATGTGACAGAGTTGTTGAGTGGATTTTGGAATTTGTGAGGACTGTGAGACAATGAAGTTTACATTTGATAATCCCCTTAGATTCAAACCAGGACACAAACAGTTGTATAAAGCCAAGCGACAACCATATGTGGATAACAGAGTAGTGAAACATTTACGCAAAAGAACGATCATTACA
Source organism: Siphonodentalium dalli (assembly GCA_032622095.1). NCBI lineage: Eukaryota > Metazoa > Mollusca > Scaphopoda > Gadilida > Siphonodentaliidae > Siphonodentalium > Siphonodentalium dalli. The sequence continues at coordinate 3,236,461 of CP136063.1, read as the reverse complement.
TCACATGACATTCTCGAAAAGCCAAACTCTGTGAGAGCACATCAAACTCGGTCTGCTGCAAACAGTCTTAATCCAAGAGGGAAGGGTCAATCTGACAACAAAGAGCCTGAAATAAAAAATGAAAGGTAAATATCTCTCACAATATTCCATGCGACAAACACATGTTATATGCATGTTCTTTTCATCATATAGATACGAAATGGGGGGGGGGGGGGGTATGAAATTCAGCATTATAATATCAATAAACTAAACATATATTTGATCTTCTGAAATCAAGTGTATGACTTTAAAATCTTTTTTCAAAATTTTGTCTGTGTCCTCCTGCATGACAAAAAACATTTAATTTGACATGCCCCATACCTCTGTGTGCAGGAAAAGATTTGAAAACTGTACCCTGAGTCAAAACACAGGTTTTCAGCCTAATTATTTGCAGATAGAGTTACTCCCCTTATTCTGTTCATATGAATTGGGTCACTAATTGCAAACAGCACAGGTATAACATTGCTTTGCATGCAGATATATATAAATTAAATTGCAGCACGGTGAGTGCTTTAGTTAACTATTCATTCAAAGGACTGTTTGGAGCAGGCAGTGTTTTTAAAGAAAAAAAATATCTCACAGTTAGACCGATACGTGTGTACCTTATATATATATGGTTCAAAGAGTAAAATTTAGGATTTTCTTTTTAATTTTCAGAAATGATAGCCCAGACAAGAGATGTGTCAGTGGTTGGCAACGCGAATGGCGATCGAACAGGGTGGTCAATATATGCCGAAATGCGATGATGTGGAACTCTTCCTTCGAAAAACATAAGGCATATAAACCCACGTGTACAGGATTCCTATACTGGGACATGAACGCTGAGGAAATTCGTGGAATTGGATGTAGAGAGAAAATGATTTGCACGTGTTGTGATTTTAGATCTGAAATTTTCAACCTGTATGATGAAATTATAACAGGGAACCGTGGCAGGAGACCAGCAAAAACCAAATGTTGGACTTTCAGTCGGATTATCTAAAACACCCATTGCAGCAGGAGGATTCAGACGCACATGTGCAAGTGCTAATATTCCCCCGCCAGCCGAAAAGTCAATTCAGAGCACAGCAAATAAAAGTTTACCAAAAATTGAGGAAATAAATAAAAAGGATCTCCGAGAAAGACGTTCGAAACTCATACGTAAACAACAAACTGACGGAAAGAAGAGTCCACATATCATCGACGCACAGGCAGATGGACTTTATAACAATCCGATTTATTCTGGGAGTGGCAGAAACCCATTTCAACCAAGCACTCAAGTTATATACAGCGTTGTTGAAAATCTAACGCCGTCACATGACATTATTGGACTTGTGGTGCACAACAAGCTTTGTTCGAAACGCAAACACCTGAATAAATGTGATAATCACACATGTGGGAAAGACTGTTTCGCAACGATTCCATTTGAGAAGAGTATCGGCGATGAGAGAACATGGGCGAAAGAAGCATTTGGTGAAATGAAAACCAATAGCAATATCGAGATTGGTCACCTTGTTACTGATCCCGATGCAGCGGGCTTCAAAGGCTGTGAGGATCTCTATGACGAAGGAGCAACAGCGACCAGACCAACTCATCAACTGGACTCAGCTCATGTGTCGAGAAACCATCGGAAATTCATCAAAAATCATAAGACGCTGCCAACTCTCATCGCTGGACCTGACCTAAAAAGCAAATCAAAACTGATAAATAAACTCGCAATGAACATTTCTGATCGATGTCAGGGTGAATTGACATCTGCGGGAAAGCATTTCAAAGCCAACGCTGAAGGAATGAAGAAACATTTACTGAATATGAAAGAAGCAATAGTGAAGTGTTTCCAAAACTCCCATGTTATGTGTAAAAAATACTCATATCTGTGCAAGGGAACGAAAAAATCCAACTGGATCGTTAAAAATGAAACTGTGCTAGGACCCAAATTTACAATCAATAAAACTTGGGACTGTTCGGATATTCTCACGGAGTGTGTTGACTACAGACTGTGTCCACAAATGATTGACAAGACTTTTCTTGGCATGAAGACGCAAAAAGCCGAAGCATTCAACAGAGCAATTCGGGTTTCTCTGCCCAAAAATGTGACATTTACCCGAAATGTTAGTGGGCGTGCACATTCAGCTTGCCATTCCACAAATGTAGGCTGTGGGAATTCCATATCTGTGTTGTGTAAAGAACTTGGTTGTGAGATTCACCCAAGATCAAAAGTGTCCAAAAGACTTGCAGCAGTGCAGAAGGCTGGAAATGACTTGAGATCATATAAAATGACAAAAAAGTCCAAACGGGCAAGAGTGGACAGGAGGGCAAAGTTATATGCTCTCTACGACAAACATAGTGAGGAAATTTCCTATCAGAAAGATATCATGATTCCACCTGAAGCATGGCCCAAACAGTTAAAGGAACACACATACACTAAGTCATCCAAGTGGAAAAGGGTTAAACCAAGGATGTGAAATGTACCTTTCTCTTTAACTCAAATCAGACAAAAGGGTCTATGTGCCCTAGTGCAACATTTCTGTCCCTCGCAATGGCGTCGTTCGACATTTTTTTCATGGCTTTCCATAACAATGTGGTTGGGATTTACACATGTCTTCCTATGGCATATGTGACTAAGTTCGAGGCTGCCAGGGTAATAGGCTGGTGGAGACATCGCGAGTCTGTGTTTTATGACGAATGCTATTCGGTGGACACCCCAATCCTTCCTCGGCTCACCGGGCTCAGAATTATTACCCGACGGGAACTTGACATAAATATCCATAACCGTCCTTTCTTGTCCGACCTGTCCAAACGCGACAGTCGAACAACCCCTCAGATCTAGACTTTTCGGATAATTTCGCATTGTAAAAATCATAAAATTGACTCTCCTACATTTTTATTCACTTGTATGACTTAAATGTGTGTTTAAAAACTAGGATTTGGGACATGCTATCAGGAACTGGATAAATACCTTTAGGTTACACTGGTGTAAATATTTCCCATAGGCTTCAATGTTAACGTTTGTTGATCTGCATCAGAGGTCAAATGGAAACTGTTCAAACTGCCTTCGGATTATGTGAGCTCGACATCTGTGGAAACTTTCCCAATAAAAAAATCAACACCGTCTAGCAGGGAATCCACTTCAAATTTTCGTTTTTTTCATAACTAGGGTCAGTTCCGCACTAAAAAAATATTGTCATTTTTTCAATCACACTTAAAATTTCTAAACAGCCACAACAGACTTCACCTTTAATGAATGGGCCTCTTGGCAAATGAAGTGTGTGGGAGAGTGATTCCTTGAATTTTTGTCAACAGTTTACATTTAATTCATGCAACCAATCACAGCCCAGAGTGTTTTAACTGTGAAACTGTATACTCCTCCCGCAATCGCAGGGGGGAGCTGCCTATAGTATTTACACCAGTGTAACCTAAAGGGCCATGTGGCCTTTCTTCATATTTTTTGTGCATAACCCATTGTGAACCTTGATATATACCTATAATTATTAAACTGATGTTGTTTTTAAATAATGTGTTTTTAATGCCATGTGACCCTTTAATTGGAACCCACCCAATAATACACCAATTCAGAATAAAAAGCCAAAATGCAGGTTGGATTTGAGTTTAATTTAATAATATGAGGCATCTAATAAAGCATGAGAAGTTATACCACATTCATTTGATCAGGTTTTCACTTGGCTTTCATCTGTTGTGCCCCATGAATTTAATTTCTCCACAGGACCAGATATGCACAGGTTTCATTTAACCCTATGCAAATCAGCTGCAGATTCACACAAAAAATGCCTTTACTTTCAAAATTAAATAGTGTAGAGGGTTCATTAGTCAGTAAACTTGGCATAATTTTGAAGAACAATTACTACTTGTCCCAAAATCAGAAAAATTAAGTGGAAAATTATTTAAACAATGAGCTCAGACAAGGGTGTTTTAACCCTGGGTCAGGTGAATTTTCCTGATTGAAAATGGTGCTAAAATTTGTAATGTCTGCTACAATCCCAATTAGAATGAATCCTTAATCTATTGTCTCACAGTATCAAATGTCGTTAACTAACATTGGACAGGGGGTGCCAATGATGAGGTTATAATGACCACATGTTCCTTCAGCTGATAAAGTAGTAATATATCAACAGATATGATGGCAGACATTTTCAAAACTCCTTAAAAGCAAGGTGCTGATCTCAGAACGGTTAGTTGTCATCATTTCTCGAGACAAATATCATTTCTCATTGTAAAAATTATGGAAGTTGTATATTCGCGAGAAGAATTTTCCAAATTAATGCTGTTAATGTGACAGAGTTGTTGAGTGGATTTTGGAATTTGTGAGGACTGTGAGACAATGAAGTTTACATTTGATAATCCCCTTAGATTCAAACCAGGACACAAACAGTTGTATAAAGCCAAGCGACAACCATATGTGGATAACAGAGTAGTGAAACATTTACGCAAAAGAACGATCATTACATCACATGACATTCTCGAAAAGCCAAACTCTGTGAGAGCACATCAAACTCGGTCTGCTGCAAACAGTCTTAATCCAAGAGGGAAGGGTCAATCTGACAACAAAGAGCCTGAAAGAAAAAATGAAAGGTAAATATCTCTCACAATATTCCATGCGACAAACACATGTTATATGCATGTTCTTTTCATCATATAGATACGAAATGGGGGGGGGGGTATGAAATTCAGCATTATAATATCAATAAACTAAACATATATTTGATCTTCTGAAATCAAGTGTATGACTTTAAAATCTTTTTTCAAAATTTTGTCTGTGTCCTCCTGCATGACAAAAAACATTTAATTTGACATGCCCCATACCTCTGTGTGCAGGAAAAGATTTGAAAACTGTACCCTGAGTCAAAACACAGGTTTTCAGCCTAATTATTTGCAGATAGAGTTACTCCCCTTATTCTGTTCATATGAATTGGGTCACTAATTGCAAACAGCACAGGTATACCATTGCTTTGCATGCAGATATATATAAATTAAATTGCAGCACGGTGAGTGCTTTAGTTAACTATTCATTCAAAGGACTGCTTGGAGCAGGCAGTGTTTTTAAAGAAAACAAATATCTCACAGTTAGACCGATACGTGTGTACCTTATATATATATGGTTCAAAGAGTAAAATTTAGGATTTTCTTTTTAATTTTCAGAAATGATAGCCCAGACAAGAGATGTGTCAGTGGTTGGCAACGCGAATGGCGATCGAACAGGGTGGTCAATATATGCCGAAATGCGATGATGTGGAACTCTTCCTTCGAAAAACATAAGGCATATAAACCCACGTGTACAGGATTCCTATACTGGGACATGAACGCTGAGGAAATTCGTGGAATTGGATGTAGAGAGAAAATGATTTGCACGTGTTGTGATTTTAGATCTGAAATTTTCAACCTGTATGATGAAATTATAACAGGGAACCGTGGCAGGAGACCAGCAAAAACCAAATGTTGGACTTTCAGTCGGATTATCTAAAACACCCATTGCAGCAGGAGGATTCAGACGCATATGTGCAAGTGCTAATATTCCCCCGCCAGCCGAAAAGTCAATTCAGAGCACAGCAAATAAAAGTTTACCAAAAATTGAGGAAATAAATAAAAAGGATCTCCGAGAAAGACGTTCGAAACTCATACGTAAACAACAAACTGACGGAAAGAAGAGTCCACATATCATCGACGCACAGGCAGATGGACTTTATAACAATCCGATTTATTCTGGGAGTGGCAGAAACCCATTTCAACCAAGCACTCAAGTTATATACAGTGTTGTTGAAAATCTAACGCCGTCACATGACATTATTGGACTTGTGGTGCACAACAAGCTTTGTTCGAAACGCAAACACCTGAATAAATGTGATAATCACACATGTGGGAAAGACTGTTTCGCAACGATTCCATTTGAGAAGAGTATCGGCGATGAGAGAACATGGGCGAAAGAAGCATTTGGTGAAATGAAAACCAATAGCAATATCGAGATTGGTCACCTTGTTACTGATCCCGATGCAGCGGGCTTCAAAGGCTGTGAGGATCTCTATGACGAAGGAGCAACAGCGACCAGACCAACTCATCAACTGGACTCAGCTCATGTGTCGAGAAACCATCGGAAATTCATCAAAAATCATAAGACGCTGCCAACTCTCATCGCTGGACCTGACCTAAAAAGCAAATCAAAACTGATAAATAAACTCGCAATGAACATTTCTGATCGATGTCAGGGTGAATTGACATCTGCGGGAAAGCATTTCAAAGCCAACGCTGAAGGAATGAAGAAACATTTACTGAATATGAAAGAAGCAATAGTGAAGTGTTTCCAAAACTCCCATGTTATGTGTAAAAAATACTCATATCTGTGCAAGGGAACGAAAAAATCCAACTGGATCGTTAAAAATGAAACTGTGCTAGGACCCAAATTTACAATCAATAAAACTTGGGACTGTTCGGATATTCTCACGGAGTGTGTTGACTACAGACTGTGTCCACAAATGATTGACAAGACTTTTCTTGGCATGAAGACGCAAAAAGCCGAAGCATTCAACAGAGCAATTCGGGTTTCTCTGCCCAAAAATGTGACATTTACCCGAAATGTTAGTGGGCGTGCACATTCAGCTTGCCATTCCACAAATGTAGGCTGTGGGAATTCCATATCTGTGTTGTGTAAAGAACTTGGTTGTGAGATTCACCCAAGATCAAAAGTGTCCAAAAGACTTGCAGCAGTGCAGAAGGCTGGAAATGACTTGAGATCATATAAAATGACAAAAAAGTCCAAACGGGCAAGAGTGGACAGGAGGGCAAAGTTATATGCTCTCTACGACAAACATAGTGAGGAAATTTCCTATCAGAAAGATATCATGATTCCACCTGAAGCATGTCCCAAACAGTTAAAGGAACACACATACACTAAGTCATCCAAGTGGAAAAGGGTTAAACCAAGGAGGTGAAATGTACCTTTCTCTTTAACTCAAATCAGACAAAATGGTCTATGTGCCCTAGTGCAACATTTCTGTCCCTCGCAATGGCGTCGTTCAACATTTTTTTCATGGCTTTCCATAACAATGTGGTCGGGATTTACACATGTCTTCCTATGGCATATGTGACTAAGTTCGAGGCTGCCAGGGTAATAGGCTATTGGAGACATCGCGAGTCTGTGTTTTATGACGAATGCTATTCGGTGGACACCCCAATCCTTCCTCGGCTCACCGGGCTCAGAATTATTACTCGACGGGAACTTGACATATAAATATCCATAACCGTCCTTTCTTGTCCGACCTGTCCAAACGCGACAGCCGAACAACCCCTCAGATCTCGATTTTTCAGATAATTTTGCATTGTAAAAATCATAAAATTGACTCTCCTCCATTTTTATTCACTTGTATGACTTAAATGTGTGTTTAAAAATTGGATTTGGGACATGCTATCAGGAACTGGATAAATACCTTTAGGTTACACTGGTGTAAATATTTCCCATAGGCTTCAATGTTAACGTTTGTTGATCTGCATCAGAGGTCAAATGGAAACTGTTCAAACTGCCTTCGGATTATGTGAGCTCGACATCTGTGGAAACTTTCCCAATAAAAAAATCAACACCGTCTAGCAGGGAATCCACTTCAAATTTTCGTTTTTTCATAACTAGGGTCAGTTCCGCACTAAAAAAATATTGTCATTTTTTCAATCACACTTAAAATTTCTAAACAGCCACAACAGACTTCACCTTTAATGAATGGGCCTCTTGGCAAATGAAGTGTGTGGGAGAATGATTCCTTGAATTTTTGTCAACAGTTTACATTTAATTCATGCAACCAATCACAGCCCAGAGTGTTTTAACTGTGAAACTGTATACTCCTCCCGCAACCGCAGGGGGGGAGCTGCCTATAGTATTTACACCAGTGTAACCTAAAGGGCCATGTGGCCTTTCTTCATATTTTTTGTGCATAACCCATTGTGAACCTTGATATATACCTATAATTATTAAACTGATGTTGTTTTTAAATAATGTGTTTTTAATGCCATGTGACCCTTTAATTGGAACCCACCCAATAATACACCAATTCAGAATAAAAAGCCAAAATGCAGGTTGGATTTGAGTTTAATTTAATAATATGAGGCATCTAATAAAGCATGAGAAGTTATACCACATTCATTTGATCAGGTTTTCACTTGGCTTTCATCTGTTGTGCCCCATGAATTTAATTTCTCCACAGGACCAGATATGCACAGGTTTCATTTAACCCTTTACCCAACAGAACGGCCCTGTGCCAATGCATTCTCTTATATATGCGAGTCGACCATAGGTCGCCTCGCATATATAAGAGAATGCATTGGCTTAATGCATTAAAAATTATAAAATTGTTAAAGAATGTAAGAAAAAATGGTAAAAAAAGATTTTTTTTAGGCCAATGTATTCTCTTATATATGCGAGGCGACCTATGGTCGACTCGCATATATAAGAGAATGCATTGGCACAGGGCATAACTGTAACTATCACAATGTGGTCAAGGAGCCGGTTCCGATGATATCCATATTTGTATGGTTCTATTGAGACAGACCGAAGATATTTTAGGCTGTTGAAGCTTTATTTGGCCGGTTTTGGCCGGTTTGTTGGGTAAAGGGTTAACCCTATGCAAAGCAGCTGCAGATTCACACAAAAAATGCCTTTACTTTCAAAAATAAATAGTGTGGAGGGTTCATTAGTCAGTAAACTTGGCATAATTTTGAAGAACAATTACTACTTGTCCCAAAATCAGAAAAATTAAGTGGAAAATTATTTAAACAATGAGCTCAGACAAGGGTGTTTTAACCCTGGGTCAGGTGAATTTTCCTGATTGAAAATGGTGCTAAAATTTGTAATGTCTGCTACAATCCCAATTAGAATGAATCCTTAATCTATTGTCTCACAGTATCAAATGTCGTTAACTAACATTGGACAGGGGGTGCCAATGATGAGGTTATAATGACCACATGTTCCTTCAGCTGATAAAGTAGTAATATATCAACAGATAAGATGGCAGACATTTTCAAAACTCCTTAAAAGCAAGGTGCTGATCTCAGAACGGTTAGTTGTCATCATTTCTCGAGACAAATATCATTTATCATTGTAAAAATTATGGAAGTTGTATATTCGCGAGAAGAATTTTCCAAATTAATGCTGTTAATGTGACAGAGTTGTTGAGTGGATTTTGGAATTTGTGAGGACTGTGAGACAATGAAGTTTACATTTGATAATCCCCTTAGATTCAAACCAGGACACAAACAGTTGTATAAAGCCAAGCGACAACCATATGTGGATAACAGAGTAGTGAAACATTTACGCAAAAGAACGATCATTACATCACATGACATTCTCGAAAAGCCAAACTCTGTGAGAGCACATCAAACTCGGTCTGCTGCAAACAGTCTTAATCCAAGAGGGAAGGGTCAATCTGACAACAAAGAGCCTGAAAGAAAAAATGAAAGGTAAATATCTCTCACAATATTCCATGCGACAAACAATGTTATATGCATGTTCTTTTCATCATATAGATACGAAATGGGGGGGGGGTATGAAATTCAGCATTATAATATCAATAAACTAAACATATATTTGATCTTCTGAAATCAAGTGTATGACTTTAAAATCTTTTTTCAAAATTTTGTCTGTGTCCTCCTGCATGACAAAAAACATTTAATTTGACATGCCCCATACCTCTGTGTGCAGGAAATGATTTGAAAACTGTACCCTGAGTCAAAACACAGGTTTTCAGCCTAATTATTTGCAGATAGAGTTACTCCCCTTATTCTGTTCATATGAATTGGGTCACTAATTGCAAACAGCACAGGTATAACATTGCTTTGCATGCAGATATATATAAATTAAATTGCAGCACGGTGAGTGCTTTAGTTAACTATTCATTCAAAGGACTGCTTGGAGCAGGCAGTGTTTTTAAAGAAAACAAATATCTCACAGTTAGACCGATACGTGTGTACCTTATATATATATGGTTCAAAGAGTAAAATTTAGGATTTTTCTTTTTAATTTTCAGAAATGATAGCCCAGACAAGAGATGTGTCAGTGGTTGGCAACGCGAATGGCGATCGAACAGGGTGGTCAATATATGCCGAAATGCGATGATGTGGAACTCTTCCTTCGAAAAACATAAGGCATATAAACCCACGTGTACAGGATTCCTATACTGGGACATGAACGCTGAGGAAATTCGTGGAATTGGATGTAGAGAGAAAATGATTTGCACGTGTTGTGATTTTAGATCTGAAATTTTCAACCTGTATGATGAAATTATAACAGGGAACCGTGGCAGGAGACCAGCAAAAACCAAATGTTGGACTTTCAGTCGGATTATCTAAAACACCCATTGCAGCAGGAGGATTCAGACGCATATGTGCAAGTGCTAATATTCCCCCGCCAGCCGAAAAGTCAATTCAGAGCACAGCAAATAAAAGTTTACCAAAAATTGAGGAAATAAATAAAAAGGATCTCCGAGAAAGACGTTCGAAACTCATACGTAAACAACAAACTGACGGAAAGAAGAGTCCACATATCATCGACGCACAGGCAGATGGACTTTATAACAATCCGATTTATTCTGGGAGTGGCAGAAACCCATTTCAACCAAGCACTCAAGTTATATACAGTGTTGTTGAAAATCTAACGCCGTCACATGACATTATTGGACTTGTGGTGCACAACAAGCTTTGTTCGAAACGCAAACACCTGAATAAATGTGATAATCACACATGTGGGAAAGACTGTTTCGCAACGATTCCATTTGAGAAGAGTATCGGCGATGAGAGAACATGGGCGAAAGAAGCATTTGGTGAAATGAAAACCAATAGCAATATCGAGATTGGTCACCTTGTTACTGATCCCGATGCAGCGGGCTTCAAAGGCTGTGAGGATCTCTATGACGAAGGAGCAACAGCGACCAGACCAACTCATCAACTGGACTCAGCTCATGTGTCGAGAAACCATCGGAAATTCATCAAAAATCATAAGACGCTGCCAACTCTCATCGCTGGACCTGACCTAAAAAGCAAATCAAAACTGATAAATAAACTCGCAATGAACATTTCTGATCGATGTCAGGGTGAATTGACATCTGCGGGAAAGCATTTCAAAGCCAACGCTGAAGGAATGAAGAAACATTTACTGAATATGAAAGAAGCAATAGTGAAGTGTTTCCAAAACTCCCATGTTATGTGTAAAAAATACTCATATCTGTGCAAGGGAACGAAAAAATCCAACTGGATCGTTAAAAATGAAACTGTGCTAGGACCCAAATTTACAATCAATAAAACTTGGGACTGTTCGGATATTCTCACGGAGTGTGTTGACTACAGACTGTGTCCACAAATGATTGACAAGACTTTTCTTGGCATGAAGACGCAAAAAGCCGAAGCATTCAACAGAGCAATTCGGGTTTCTCTGCCCAAAAATGTGACATTTACCCGAAATGTTAGTGGGCGTGCACATTCAGCTTGCCATTCCACAAATGTAGGCTGTGGGAATTCCATATCTGTGTTGTGTAAAGAACTTGGTTGTGAGATTCACCCAAGATCAAAAGTGTCCAAAAGACTTGCAGCAGTGCAGAAGGCTGGAAATGACTTGAGATCATATAAAATGACAAAAAAGTCCAAACGGGCAAGAGTGGACAGGAGGGCAAAGTTATATGCTCTCTACGACAAACATAGTGAGGAAATTTCCTATCAGAAAGATATCATGATTCCACCTGAAGCATGTCCCAAACAGTTAAAGGAACACACATACACTAAGTCATCCAAGTGGAAAAGGGTTAAACCAAGGAGGTGAAATGTACCTTTCTCTTTAACTCAAATCAGACAAAATGGTCTATGTGCCCTAGTGCAACATTTCTGTCCCTCGCAATGGCGTCGTTCAACATTTTTTTCATGGCTTTCCATAACAATGTGGTCGGGATTTACACATGTCTTCCTATGGCATATGTGACTAAGTTCGAGGCTGCCAGGGTAATAGGCTATTGGAGACATCGCGAGTCTGTGTTTTATGACGAATGCTATTCGGTGGACACCCCAATCCTTCCTCGGCTCACCGGGCTCAGAATTATTACTCGACGGGAACTTGACATATAAATATCCATAACCGTCCTTTCTTGTCCGACCTGTCCAAACGCGACAGCCGAACAACCCCTCAGATCTCGATTTTTCAGATAATTTTGCATTGTAAAAATCATAAAATTGACTCTCCTCCATTTTTATTCACTTGTATGACTTAAATGTGTGTTTAAAAATTGGATTTGGGACATGCTATCAGGAACTGGATAAATACCTTTAGGTTACACTGGTGTAAATATTTCCCATAGGCTTCAATGTTAACGTTTGTTGATCTGCATCAGAGGTCAAATGGAAACTGTTCAAACTGCCTTCGGATTATGTGAGCTCGACATCTGTGGAAACTTTCCCAATAAAAAAATCAACACCGTCTAGCAGGGAATCCACTTCAAATTTTCGTTTTTTCATAACTAGGGTCAGTTCCGCACTAAAAAAATATTGTCATTTTTTCAATCACACTTAAAATTTCTAAACAGCCACAACAGACTTCACCTTTAATGAATGGGCCTCTTGGCAAATGAAGTGTGTGGGAGAATGATTCCTTGAATTTTTGTCAACAGTTTACATTTAATTCATGCAACCAATCACAGCCCAGAGTGTTTTAACTGTGAAACTGTATACTCCTCCCGCAACCGCAGGGGGGGAGCTGCCTATAGTATTTACACCAGTGTAACCTAAAGGGCCATGTGGCCTTTCTTCATATTTTTTGTGCATAACCCATTGTGAACCTTGATATATACCTATAATTATTAAACTGATGTTGTTTTTAAATAATGTGTTTTTAATGCCATGTGACCCTTTAATTGGAACCCACCCAATAATACACCAATTCAGAATAAAAAGCCAAAATGCAGGTTGGATTTGAGTTTAATTTAATAATATGAGGCATCTAATAAAGCATGAGAAGTTATACCACATTCATTTGATCAGGTTTTCACTTGGCTTTCATCTGTTGTGCCCCATGAATTTAATTTCTCCACAGGACCAGATATGCACAGGTTTCATTTAACCCTTTACCCAACAGAACGGCCCTGTGCCAATGCATTCTCTTATATATGCGAGTCGACCATAGGTCGCCTCGCATATATAAGAGAATGCATTGGCTTAATGCATTAAAAATTATAAAATTGTTAAAGAATGTAAGAAAAAATGGTAAAAAAAGATTTTTTTTAGGCCAATGTATTCTCTTATATATGCGAGGCGACCTATGGTCGACTCGCATATATAAGAGAATGCATTGGCACAGGGCATAACTGTAACTATCACAATGTGGTCAAGGAGCCGGTTCCGATGATATCCATATTTGTATGGTTCTATTGAGACAGACCGAAGATATTTTAGGCTGTTGAAGCTTTATTTGGCCGGTTTTGGCCGGTTTGTTGGGTAAAGGGTTAACCCTATGCAAAGCAGCTGCAGATTCACACAAAAAATGCCTTTACTTTCAAAAATAAATAGTGTGGAGGGTTCATTAGTCAGTAAACTTGGCATAATTTTGAAGAACAATTACTACTTGTCCCAAGATCAGAAAAATTAAGTGGAAAATTATTTAAACAATGAGCTCAGACAAGGGTGTTTTAACCCTGGGTCAGGTGAATTTTCCTGATTGAAAATGGTGCTAAAATTTGTAATGTCTGCTACAATCCCAATTAGAATGAATCCTTAATCTATTGTCTCACAGTATCAAATGTCGTTAACTAACATTGGACAGGGGGTGCCAATGATGAGGTTATAATGACCACATGTTCCTTCAGCTGATAAAGTAGTAATATATCAACAGATAAGATGGCAGACATTTTCAAAACTCCTTAAAAGCAAGGTGCTGATCTCAGAACGGTTAGTTGTCATCATTTCTCGAGACAAATATCATTTATCATTGTAAAAATTATGGAAGTTGTATATTCGCGAGAAGAATTTTCCAAATTAATGCTGTTAATGTGACAGAGTTGTTGAGTGGATTTTGGAATTTGTGAGGACTGTGAGACAATGAAGTTTACATTTGATAATCCCCTTAGATTCAAACCAGGACACAAACAGTTGTATAAAGCCAAGCGACAACCATATGTGGATAACAGAGTAGTGAAACATTTACGCAAAAGAACGATCATTACATCACATGACATTCTCGAAAAGCCAAACTCTGTGAGAGCACATCAAACTCGGTCTGCTGCAAACAGTCTTAATCCAAGAGGGAAGGGTCAATCTGACAACAAAGAGCCTGAAAGAAAAAATGAAAGGTAAATATCTCTCACAATATTCCATGCGACAAACAATGTTATATGCATGTTCTTTTCATCATATAGATACGAAATGGGGGGGGGGGGGTATGAAATTCAGCATTATAATATCAATAAACTAAACATATATTTGATCTTCTGAAATCAAGTGTATGACTTTAAAATCTTTTTTCAAAATTTTGTCTGTGTCCTCCTGCATGACAAAAAACATTTAATTTGACATGCCCCATACCTCTGTGTGCAGGAAATGATTTGAAAACTGTACCCTGAGTCAAAACACAGGTTTTCAGCCTAATTATTTGCAGATAGAGTTACTCCCCTTATTCTGTTCATATGAATTGGGTCACTAATTGCAAACAGCACAGGTATAACATTGCTTTGCATGCAGATATATATAAATTAAATTGCAGCACGGTGAGTGCTTTAGTTAACTATTCATTCAAAGGACTGCTTGGAGCAGGCAGTGTTTTTAAAGAAAAAAAATATCTCACAGTTAGACCGATACGTGTGTACCTTATATATATATGGTTCAAAGAGTAAAATTTAGGATTTTTCTTTTTAATTTTCAGAAATGATAGCCCAGACAAGAGATGTGTCAGTGGTTGGCAACGCGAATGGCGATCGAACAGGGTGGTCAATATATGCCGAAATGCGATGATGTGGAACTCTTCCTTCGAAAAACATAAGGCATATAAACCCACGTGTACAGGATTCCTATACTGGGACATGAACGCTGAGGAAATTCGTGGAATTGGATGTAGAGAGAAAATGATTTGCACGTGTTGTGATTTTAGATCTGAAATTTTCAACCTGTATGATGAAATTATAACAGGGAACCGTGGCAGGAGACCAGCAAAAACCAAATGTTGGACTTTCAGTCGGATTATCTAAAACACCCATTGCAGCAGGAGGATTCAGACGCATATGTGCAAGTGCTAATATTCCCCCGCCAGCCGAAAAGTCAATTCAGAGCACAGCAAATAAAAGTTTACCAAAAATTGAGGAAATAAATAAAAAGGATCTCCGAGAAAGACGTTCGAAACTCATACGTAAACAACAAACTGACGGAAAGAAGAGTCCACATATCATCGACGCACAGGCAGATGGACTTTATAACAATCCGATTTATTCTGGGAGTGGCAGAAACCCATTTCAACCAAGCACTCAAGTTATATACAGTGTTGTTGAAAATCTAACGCCGTCACATGACATTATTGGACTTGTGGTGCACAACAAGCTTTGTTCGAAACGCAAACACCTGAATAAATGTGATAATCACACATGTGGGAAAGACTGTTTCGCAACGATTCCATTTGAGAAGAGTATCGGCGATGAGAGAACATGGGCGAAAGAAGCATTTGGTGAAATGAAAACCAATAGCAATATCGAGATTGGTCACCTTGTTACTGATCCCGATGCAGCGGGCTTCAAAGGCTGTGAGGATCTCTATGACGAAGGAGCAACAGCGACCAGACCAACTCATCAACTGGACTCAGCTCATGTGTCGAGAAACCATCGGAAATTCATCAAAAATCATAAGACGCTGCCAACTCTCATCGCTGGACCTGACCTAAAAAGCAAATCAAAACTGATAAATAAACTCGCAATGAACATTTCTGATCGATGTCAGGGTGAATTGACATCTGCGGGAAAGCATTTCAAAGCCAACGCTGAAGGAATGAAGAAACATTTACTGAATATGAAAGAAGCAATAGTGAAGTGTTTCCAAAACTCCCATGTTATGTGTAAAAAATACTCATATCTGTGCAAGGGAACGAAAAAATCCAACTGGATCGTTAAAAATGAAACTGTGCTAGGACCCAAATTTACAATCAATAAAACTTGGGACTGTTCGGATATTCTCACGGAGTGTGTTGACTACAGACTGTGTCCACAAATGATTGACAAGACTTTTCTTGGCATGAAGACGCAAAAAGCCGAAGCATTCAACAGAGCAATTCGGGTTTCTCTGCCCAAAAATTTGACATTTACCCGAAATGTTAGTGGGCGTGCACATTCAGCTTGCCATTCCACAAATGTAGGCTGTGGGAATTCCATATCTGTGTTGTGTAAAGAACTTGGTTGTGAGATTCACCCAAGATCAAAAGTGTCCAAAAGACTTGCAGCAGTGCAGAAGGCTGGAAATGACTTGAGATCATATAAAATGACAAAAAAGTCCAAACGGGCAAGAGTGGACAGGAGGGCAAAGTTATATGCTCTCTACGACAAACATAGTGAGGAAATTTCCTATCAGAAAGATATCATGATTCCACCTGAAGCATGTCCCAAACAGTTAAAGGAACACACATACACTAAGTCATCCAAGTGGAAAAGGGTTAAACCAAGGAGGTGAAATGTACCTTTCTCTTTAACTCAAATCAGACAAAAGGGTCTATATGCCCTAGTGCAACATTTCTGTCCCTCGCAATGGCGTCGTTCAACATTTTTTTCATGGCTTTCCATAACAATGTGGTCGGGATTTACACATGTCTTCCTATGGCATATGTGACTAAGTTCGAGGCTGCCAGGGTAATAGGCTGGTGGAGACATCGCGAGTCTGTGTTTTATGACGAATGCTATTCGGTGGACACCCCAATCCTTCCTCGGCTCACCGGGCTCAGAATTATTACTCGACGGGAACTTGACATATAAATATCCATAACCGTCCTTTCTTGTCCGACCTGTCCAAACGCGACAGCCGAACAACCCCTCAGATCTCGATTTTTCAGATAATTTCGCATTGTAAAAATCATAAAATTGACTCTCCTCCATTTTTATTCACTTGTATGACTTAAATGTGTGTTTAAAAATTGGATTTGGGACATGCTATCAGGAACTGGATAAATACCTTTAGGTTACACTGGTGTAAATATTTCCCATAGGCTTCAATGTTAACGTTTGTTGATCTGCATCAGAGGTCAAATGGAAACTGTTCAAACTGCCTTCGGATTATGTGAGCTCGACATCTGTGGAAACTTTCCCAATAAAAAAATCAACACCGTCTAGCAGGGAATCCACTTCAAATTTTCGTTTTTTCATAACTAGGGTCAGTTCCGCACTAAAAAAATATTGTCATTTTTTCAATCACACTTAAAATTTCTAAACAGCCACAACAGACTTCACCTTTAATGAATGGGCCTCTTGGCAAATGAAGTTTGTGTGAGAATGATTCCTTGAATTTTTGTCAACAGTTTACATTTAATTCATGCAACCAATCACAGCCCAGAGTGTTTTAACTGTGAAACTGTATACTCCTCCCGCAACCGCAGGGGGAGCTGCCTATAGTATTTACACCAGTGTAACCCAAAGTACCGACGGTACCACAACTTTCGGTACCGGTTCCGTACTGATGTTCAGTACCGCAAACCGCGTCGGTATCGGTACTCATTGAGTGGTCTTTTATACTGCAAATAACGTTGGTTTCGTGGGTTCCATCATCAATTATTCGTTAAGTTCGAGGTTTAGTCAAACATGGAAATAAAAATCGCAACAACATTTACAATTAAGTCGCAAAGGGAGGATTTTAAAAAGACGGAATACAGAGTGGAACGAATGTAGACATGTGTGTTTGACTACTGGGCCGGCTAACATTGTAGGCTTGTATCATATTGTATGGATGAATGGTAGTGACGGTCACACGGCGTCACGGACGGTACACCATATTATTTGTGTGGTAATTAATTAGAGAACTCACTAATCGGCCATAAATTCATAATGCCGCCCTATTACTCGCATGTTGTAACTTGTAAATTTGTAATTTCATAAATGATGTCACCCAAATTATGTCTACAGCGGCCAGTTTTCCTAAAAGTTCCGGTAAACTTTCCCTTTTAGTTTGGATAAATGGGGTCTGCTTAAATTTTGGAGTCGAACCTTGACCACTTGTCTGAACTTCCGAATCCACTGAAATTTTGTCGACAAATGTTTTTTCATTCCCGTTGTACTTCTCTTCGATCAGGCTATTACAGTATTGCATTCGGTGCATCTGGCTTTCTTCGAGTCATTTTCGTGTGGGATAAAATAATCCCAGACGTGACTAGATTTCCTGGACGCTATCGTAATTCGTAAAAGGTAAAACACAACTTAACAGAGTAACAAACTCCTCTCAAATGATGCCTCGAAACGGCACGTGCAGAACACTGCAGACTTGCATCCGGCGGCATTCAGGCCGCATTAAATGAATACAATCATCACAAGCTCTCACACAATGTTGCATTCTGTCAATTTTGTGACAAGTTTTCATAGTGCGGCACACTGTGCCTCTGATGTTTGAATGTGCTGACGATATCACGTTAACCCATTGCAGTTGGGTTGGGCCCCATGTTGAGCTGCTTAATCAACCCTTTACATTCGTTAAGAGGTATATTAATAGCAATCAACAATCCGTACCAAGAACCGTCGGTACTCGACGTCAGATCCGGTACCGATTTAAATCCTGATTACCGCCGGTTCCGGTACCGGTACCAGTACCTATTGACAACCCTGGTCCCATGGTTTTATGTGGTGATCTAAATTCAAGAATTGGAAACCTCTCTGATATAAATCCTGATTGTGATAATATTTCAAGCTTGTGTAATATTGATACAGTTATTAACCAACATGGAAGAGCTTTTATAGATTTTCTCATTGAATGCAAATTTTGTTGTTTAAATGGCCGTTTGAATCCAGAAAATAATAATTTCACTTCAATTAGTCACAAGGGATCCGCCGTTGTTGATTATATATGTGTTTCACACGACTCGCTTAATCTGTGCTCCAATTTCCGCGTCACAACACAATTAGACCTCATAGAGGAGCGATAATTGTCAGGATATATAGGTCAATAGTCAGCCACCCGACCATAGTTTTGTGACAAGTCGATTTCAAGGTTAATCCCATTTTTACCCAACGACATTCAGCGAATGAGCACAATGAATCAAGTCAGCCACGCACGCCAACCAAATTGAGTAAACCTGTCCCGGCAAATCTTCTTTCAACTTTGGAAGCTTTTTCAGAATTGATTCACAACATTGAATGTTCGATTGAATCGCAAAACTGATCAGATTTATGGCAATTTCGTGAAACTCATATGTGATGAAATGGAAAGTATCCCAAGTTTTATAAAATTTCCACGATCTAAAAAAAGATTTAAATATCAAAAACCATATTTGAACGACGAACTTACTAAATTATGGCGCGAAATGAATAATTGTGAAAAACATTTCCTCACTTTTAAGAAAAAATCACGAGATAAACAGAGAGCTCATGTCAAATTTAAAGAGGCACGTAGATTTTTCAACTCAAAAATGCACTTTTACGAACGTCGTCACAAGAGAAATCTGATGAATACTATTGAATTAGACTGCAATAATCCAAAATCGTTTTGGGACTTTATTAAAAATTTGGGTCCAAAACGCAGCACCACAATTCCAAACGAAGTTTATCAGGAAGATGGTATCATCGCGCGAGATAAAATAACGGTCTTGGAAACATGGAGATCAGCTTTTGAAAACTTATATAATCCAACACAAGCAACAAATAATTTCGATGAAACTTTTCGTGAAGAAATTCTTAGAGAGAAATCTTTTATTGAAAATAAATTTTTAGACCCACTTTATGAATCCAGAAATTTTCTCAACCACACAATAACAGTTGATGAAATTGAGAAAGTGCTGACAAAAGCAAAAAGTGGGAAATCATTTGGGCTAGATTCCATTCCTTATGAAACATTGAAGTGTAATGCGGTGAAACCAGTTTTACATACCTTATTTAACTACATTTTTGACACAGGGATTATACCGTCAATATGGAGGCAATCTGTTATATCCCCAATACCTAAAGATAAAAGTCTTGACCCTAGAATTCCACTAAATTACAGAGGAATATCACTGCAACCTACCACTAGTAAGCTGTATAACAGCATTTTGAACAATCGTTTAAGCGAATATTTCGAAATGAACAATGTCCTGGTAGACGAGCAAAATGGTTTCAGACCAAAACGATCGTGTTAGACAATATATTCATATTATCGACTCTTGTAAGGAGTAAATCTGAGATTTTCACTACCTTTATTGACTTCAGTAAAGCTTTTGATTGCGTTGATAGGGATATGTTGCTATACAGACTCCTTAAATGTGGAGTTGATGGCAACATGTACCAATCAATACAAAGTATGTATCAAAGTACTTTTGCACGTCTAAGATTGAACGGATCTATGTCAAATGAGTTTACTTGTAAAACTGGAGTGAAACAGGGTTACAGTCTTTCGTCTACGCTCTTTAATCACGGTGGGGAATCACGTGGTTTCGAGTTGATGAGTACCACGATTTTAAATGGCGGCGGCTACAGAAAGTGCGTCAAGAAAGGAAGAAAAGGTAATAAACTACGATATGACATATTGCATATTATTTTGGTAGCGACGAGCATATGCTACACTATTTTTTATACAAGATGATACCTCATATGTGTCCAAACTCACATTTGTTTGCTCAAACATTCTGACCAAATGTCGTCAGTCGGGCGATTTTTCACGATGTTTTCACGATGTGTTTACTGGTGTATTCCACGAACATTCTATATTTCCATGCCTTTTCTCTAGTTGGACCAAAAATATTGTTACTGGTGTTATGTTTACTGAAAGAAAGCACATTTAGTCGGCAATATATTGAACCATCTTTTAAAGAAAATATATTTTTCCTTGTGAATCATAGCTTGTTCATTAGTGATGAGTGTACATGTACCACAATTAAGTGATGAGTTACCACGAACTTGTTCGGAATCGATTGAATAAATGGAGGACAGCAAACAAGTCAGCCGGCTTATAGCGAAATTTACAAAAGGAGTCCAGCTAATTAGGTCTGAGCCGTCCATAGAGCAAGGCGCTATATACTGAGACGACTTGAACATTAAAAATGTATGGCCCAAGCAAACTGCCAAACTACGATACTATTCCACTGGTGTGATAAATTAAACTGTTTACCCCAGATGTAAAACATGTGGTTAAGTTATACATATAGGTTACTGGCGCTATTAATGCATGGTTGTTGATCACCATGAGGTAACACAAATTTTATTGTTAATGCAAACTGTCTTGTAAAAAAAAAAAATTATGTATACCTTTAAAATAGAACTCCCGTAGACTTTATACTGACATGCAGGCATTGCATCTTTGTTTAATGCTGGTTTAATTCACCTTAACTCCGTTCTTCTCTGACAACCAGTATATTGTTAAAGTGTACACAGAAGGTCCCGAAAAGTTATTCAGCTTCATGCATGTGCATTGTGACAAACTGTGGATAGAGCTGAGTGGAGACTTTTCAATCCACTAAGCTATCCAATATATGTGTATGTGTCCACAACCCCATATAATATACATGCAGGCCCGAATCAAATCTCGTGATATAACTAACATAATGTACATGCATGTGACACATATTAAATCTGCTTTTAAATATAATCTTTATATATCCTTGCGCCATCCGCAACTCATTCGATAAACGAGTCTCGATTAAGATGCGCGTTGTTTTCTGTCTATATATGCACTTCATGTTTAACATGGGATGCAGACATTCTGTTATATTTCCCTCATTGCCAATACATGGTTTTAGCCCCGTGTTTACATTTTTGCGTTATTCCGATTGCGTGGTAGATCTGTCGCTCACATCCTGCAAATCGTTGTACGGGCTACAGCCATATTATACCCATTCAGTATTGTTAATCAAACAAAACCACCCATTTTATCTTTCAGAAATCACACATTCGATTCTGCCGAAAGAAGACGACTATCTGGGAGGCAGAAAGAATGCATGATATTATGGGGCGCCATCCCTGCAAATATTCGTTTTCGGAGATATCTCCTTGGATCCAAGCAGATATCTGCTCGCATTATGGAGATATCTGCTTGAAAAGTATTTCAAGGAGATATCTCCATATTACGAGCAGATATCTGCTTGGATGTATTTCGAAAAAATGGAAAAAACGTATATGTACTGTGGAGAAATCATTAATATTTCATGGCCGCGGTTTTCCAAGGAGATATCTCCATAATCCAAGCAGATATCTGCTTGGAATATTTTCAAGGAGATATCTGTTTGGAATATGGATATATCTCATTGGGTCCGAGATATCTCGTTGAAAACTATTTCAAGGAGATATCTCCATAATCCGAGCAGATATCTGCTTGGATTATGGAGATATCTCCTCGGTTTCAAGGAGATATCTCGTTGGAAATATTTCAAGCAGATATCTCGTAGTTGCGAGGAGATATCTCCTAGGATCCAAGGAGATATCTCCATAATCCAAGCAGATATCTCATTGGATCCAAGGAGATATCTCCATAATGGACCATATTCCAAGCAGATATCTGCTAGGAATTGCAATTCCAAGGAGATATCTCCTCGAAACCAAGGAGATATCTCCGAATTACGAGGAGATATCTCCGAAAACGAATATTTGCAGGGATGGCGCCCCATACGATATCGACAGAACGTAATTCGTTCCTCAAAGGGACTCTCGGAGTCCGATGGGAAAAGGCCAGGTGCAATCAATCAAAGATGTTACCACACAAGAAGATGGGTCTATATGATGTTGATCAATAATTAATAAAACAATGTTACAAGATTCGCTTTTTATTCAATATTAAAACAACTAGGCATCTCGCCATTAAAAATAACAACAGATGTGTGTAAATAAACAACCAGACATCGTCATAAACTATAAAAAATATGTGAAACAGTTAAAACAATAATTATTGTCAACATGGTTAAAGGTGGACTGCACACTAAATCCAGCCACTTATGGGGCCATCTCCTATTGTACTCAACAGAAAATATGCAACAAATAAATGAATTTGAGCCAGGAATGAGTGCAAAATAACTCATGCGGTCTATGATAGACGTAAACAACATGGTAATTATAATGGAACTTAGGTGATGGTTCGCTAAACTCATTTTCATTATAATTACTATGCTGTTTACATCGTTCATAGAGCACATGAGTGTATTTTGCACTCACCCTGGCTCAAATTCATTCATTTGTTGCATATATTCTGTTGAGTATAATATGAAATGGCACCATACATGGATGGATTTTGTGTACAGCCCCTCTTTAAATGGGTACTGTACACTAAATCCGGCCATTTATGAGACAATCTCCTTTTATACTCTACAGAATATATGCAATGAAAGTGTCAATGACACTGTAGCTCAACTTGGAAAGGGAATAATTTAATGTATTACAGTCAATGGAGCGATTAGGAAAGTGGAAAGTTGAATGTCTAATACTAGTTTATAGACATGAAGAGAAAAGTAAAATCCAAGATGGCTGCTGACGGCCATGTCTTCGGCCGAATGACCCCAAAATGATTGTATCCCATCCACATGTCATCGTTAACATCCATGACAAATTTTATGACGATCAGACTAAAGGTACGACCTGTAGCCCATGCTAAAGAATTTAGTCATACAAAGAGTAAAATCCAAGATGGCTGCTGGCGGCCATGTTTTTTGGACAGATGACCCCAAAATGACTCGTTCCCATCTACATGTCATTGTTAACATCCACGATAAATTTTATGATGATCAGACTAAAAGTACGACCTGTAGCCCGTGCTAAATGATTTAGTCATACAAAGAGTAAAATCCAAGATGGCTGCTGGCGGCCATGTTTTTTCATCCGAATGACCCCAAAATGACTCGTTCCCATCTACATTCCAATTTCAACAGCCACGAAAAATTTCATGATGATCAGACTCAAGGTACGACCTGTAGTCCGTGCTAAAGGATTTAGTCATACAAAGAGTAAAATCCAAGATGGCTTCTGGTGGCCATGTTTTTTGGCCGAATGACCCCAAAATGACTCGTTCCCATCTATATGTCATTATTAACATTCATGACAAATTTTATGATGATCAGACTAAAAGTACGACCTGTAGCCCGTGCTAAATGATTTAGTCATACAAAGAGTAAAATCCAAGATGGCTGCTGGCGGCCATGTTTTTTGGCTGAATGACCTCAAAATGACTTGTTCCAATCTACATGTCATTGTTAACATCCATGACAAATTTTATGATGATCAGACTAAAGGTACGACCTGTAGCCTGTGCTAAAGGATCTAGTCATACAAAGAGTAAAATCCAAGATGGCTGCTGGCGGCCATGTTTTTAGGCCGAATGACCTCAAAATGACTCGTTCCCATCTACATGTCATTGTTAACATCCATGACAAATTTCATGATGATCAGACTAAAGGTACGACCTGTAGCCTGTGCTAATGGATTGAATTTTGAAATCAAAGATGGCCACTGGCGGCCATGTTTTTCATCCGAATGACCCCAAAATGACTCGTTCCCATCTACATTACAATTTCAACAGCCATAAAAAATTTCATGATGATCAGACTCAAGGTACGACCTGTAGTCCGTGCTATAGGATTTAGTCATACAAAGAGTAAAATCCAAGATGGCTGCTGGCGGCCATGTTTTTTGGCCGAATGACCACAAAATTAATCGTTCCCATCTACATGTCAATATTAACATCCATGACAAATTTCATGATGATCAGACGAACAGTACGACCTGTAACCCGTGCTAATGGATTGAATTTTGAAATCAAAGATGGCCACTGGCGGCCATGTTTTGCATCCGAATGACCCCAAAATGACTCGTTCCCATCTACATTACAATTTCAACAGCCATAAAAATTTTTATGATGATCAGACTAAAAGTACGACCTGTAGCCCGTGCTAAATGATTTAGTCATACAAAGAGTAAAATCCAAGATGGCTTCTGGTGGCCATGTTTTTTGGCTGAATGACCCCAAAATGACTCGTTCCCATCTACATGTCATTATTAACATTCATGACAAATTTTATGATGATCTGACCAAAGGTACGACCTGTAGCCCGTGTCAAAGGATTTAGTCATGCAAAGAGTAAAATCTAAGATGGCTGCCGGCGGCCATGTTTTTTGGCCAAATGACCCCAAAATGACTCGTTCCCATCTACATGTCAATATTAACATCCATGACAAATTTCATGACAATAAGACGAACGGTACGGCCTGTAGCCCGTGCTAATGGATTGAATTTTGAAATCAAAGATGGCCACTGGCGGCCATGTTTTTTTTCCGAATGACCCCAAAATGACTCGTTCCCATCTACATGTCAATGTCAACATCCATGACAAATTTCATAATAATCGGACCAAAGGTACGAACTGTAGCCAGTGCTAAAGGAAATTGTTGACGCATCACGCACACACGGACGACGGATACCAAGCCATGGCAATAGCTCAAACTTTACAAAGTAAAGTTGAGCTAATAAATGAATGAGCCATGTGTTAGTACAAAAACACTCGTATTATCTACGAACGATGCAAACAACATGGTAATTATAATGAAAATGATTTTATGACCCCAGTTATAAATTCATTTGCATTGTAGCTACCATTTTGTTTGCATCGTTCACGGAGCACCAGTGTATTTTGCGCTAACCAGTTGCTCAAATTCATTCATTTGTTACATATATTATTTTGAGTATAAAAGATCGAGATGGTCACAAAAATGACCGGATTTAGTGTACAGAACCCGTTCAACATTCTGACTAGACAATACCTGAAGATAATAAGCCAGGCCACCGCGACGAGGCCATATTGAATTTACCCAGGCCCCGTTCTGCGGTTTAAGTGCTACAGGTCAAAGTTCTGGCGATGCATTGAATATTCATGATTCCATATTTGGAGCTTTTGAATATTCGCGATTTCAATATATGGAATGCACTTCCATAACTTTGACCACTAGCACTTAAACCGCGGAATATGGTGAACCCAATATGGCCACGACTCAGTGATCTCGCTTATTCAGTTAATTGAAGATGCATTCTGCATTTGATGATACATTTCTGACAAAATAAAACCATGAAATCTTCATTTAGCAACGTTCTAACAAACGCATTTCTTCTTATGTCGATATAGATTGCATTCAATGCATTTCAAGGTTGGATCGCTGTGTTTCAGTCGTTCGTGCCTTCTGACATCTGTTGCACTCGCAATTTTATTCGTCTCCGTGTTTGCTGCACCTAAAACACAACGAAGAATAGTTTACTTGTTGTCATATGATATATCACTGACGTATAATCAATATAAATTACCATGAAATATCAATCACCCAAACTAAATCGCACTATGTGTCGCTTGGCCAGGTGGAAATTTGTCATGCTGGTCATTGTAATATATGGGGGCGCCGCTGTATAATCATGTTGGCATATTAAATTGACTAATGCTAATGGAGATCTACTAACCGGAGGTGATGGCATATTAGGTTCACCGTGAATGACAGCGACCCCATATTGAAAGCCCCAGTGGGTATATGGGGACAACAGACGCCATCTTGTTTTTCTTGGAACTCGCCTCTGTGATATTTTCTGTGTATTTTGGTGCCAATAAAAGGGAAATATGTCGGAAATCATTTTCCGCGAATTTAAAAAAAATAGCGACATGTAGCCAAACCTGCTTGTGATATATTTAAGGAATTCTAAAGACTCGTAAATTAACGACATACTCAGTTTGTTGTCCTAAAACGACATAACTTACTAGAATCTAATGAACTTCGTAGGCCTACAAGTAATTCAAAATCTGAACTTGACCATATATGCTTTACATCTAGGGTACACAGTTTTGGACGGTTCAGACCTAATTTGCTTAATCCCTTTTGTAAATTTCGCTATAATCAGGTTGACTGTTTTCCATCCTCCATTTATCCAATCGATTCCGAACAAGTTTGTGGTAACTCATCACTTAATTGTGGTGCATGTACACTCATCACTAATGGAAAAGCTATGATTCACAAGGAAAAATATATTGTTTTAAAAGAAGGTTCAATATATTGCCCACTAAATGTGCTTTCTTTCAGTAAACATAACACCAGTAACAATATTTTTGGTCCAACTAGAGAAAAGGTATGAAAATATAGAATGTTCGTGGAATACACCAGTAAACACATCGTGAAAAATCGTCCGACTGACGACATTTGGTCAGAATGTTTGAACAAACAAATGTGAGTTTGGACACATATGAGGTATCATCTTGAATAAAAAATAGTGTAGCATATGCTCGTCGCTGCCAAAACTAATATGTAATATCGTAGTTTATTACCTTTTCTTCCTTTCTTGACGCACTTTCTGTAGCCGCCGCCATTTAAAATCGTGGTACTCATCAACTCGAAACCACGTGATTCCCCACCGTGTTAATATTTTTGTCGATTTAGCATCGGAAGTTAAAAATCTTGAATGTGGCGTCAAACTGGATGATACTAGGATTTCCGTACTACTATATGCAGATCACATAATGATTATTTCTGAAAATGAACTAAATATGGAAAAAATGTTGAAAGTTGTTAATAATTGGTGTAAAAAATGGCGTATGACGATTAATATTGATAAAACAAAATCGGTCCATTTTAGAAAGAAAAGTGTTGATAGGACTCCATATGTTTTCAGTATTGGAAATAAAGTCATTGAACTGGTTGAGCAATATAAATTTCTTGGAATTGTTTTTCATGAACATGGGAGTTTTTATACCACTGCAGAGATACTTGCTAAATCAGCAAGTAGAGCCCTAGGTGCCTTAATATCAAAAATCCATCCATATAGGGAAGCTGGTTTTGAAACTTTCAAAAAACTCTATATTCATTTTTGTGTTTGTCCCATCATGGATTATGCTTCAGCAGTATGGGGTCATAATAAATATACCACTCTAGATATGGTGCAAAATCGAGATTTCAGATATTTCTTAGGGGTTCACCGATTCTGTCCCTTACTTGCAGTTAATGGAGACATCGGATTAAAATCGAATATTAATCGCCGATGGGTAAATCAAATCCGGTTTTGGAATTATTTGGTTCAATTAGAAGATGGCAGAATTGTAAGAAAAGTTTTCTTATGGGGCCGCAGACATAATACAAATGGCTGGTGCACATCCGTCCTAAAGGTCCTCTCAGAAGCTAATATGCAACAGAAATACGATAGCTTGGAAACTTATAACATCTCAGATTTAGAAGACGAACTTGAGAAATCACATGAGGAAAAATGGCTGACAAGTTTAGAATATGTTCCGAAATTACGCACATACAAGATATTTAAAAATAAATTTGAAACCGAGTCCTATGTTTCTATGAACTTGAGTCGATCACATCGCTCGATATTAGCACAATTTAGATGTGCTATTCTTCCATTAAGAATTGAAACCGGTCGATTCCGGAATGAAAAAGTCGGAGAACGCACCTGTCTCATGTGCAACTTGAACAAAGATGAAGATGAAAAACATCTTCTCTTGATATGTCCATTCTATAAAGAACTTAGAAATACACTTTTACTGTCGATACACGACAGAATATCAGATCTTATAGAACACAATTTAGTTGATACAGCCCTGACCGAAATTGTTAACGCCCACCCCCGAAAATTAGCAAAATACCTTGACGCTGCCCTCAATAAAAGAAAAGACTTTTTATACAAAAAATCAGAATGATACTTTAAAAAAAAAAATATATATATATTAAATATTTCTGAAAGGGTTACATTACACACATATATATATTTTATATTTTATTCCCGAGATGATCAACAGTTTGACCGTACATGCGGTTTATAAACATTTTGACGTGACATATAGGTCCTTTGGGCCGGGTGCGAATTGTTATTGATGTATAATATTTGTATAATTTGTAATCATGCACATGTCACGAAAATAAATGATACAACAACAACAACAACTAGCATGCGTCTCTAGACCTTTCTCGATGACACCTTTCCAGATGTGCATTTACTCATAAACCTTTGCCGAGTAGAATGACATATATATGTCACTGTACGGTTGGTGGGTGGAATGATATCTATTAGAGATGGGCGGTTAACTGTGGAATCAGTTCGGTTTCGGTTGTCGGGAAAAACCGGAAATGACAACCGTGGTAAGTTGGGAAAACCCGTAGTTTCGGTTGTCACAACTTCCTGTAATCATGGCAGAGCACGACGAACAAACGAGTCCTGTGTGGAAATATTTTTCAAAGAAAGATAAGAAATTTAAGTGTGCCGCCTGTAATATATGCAGAAAGGAGTTCGCATGGTGAAATCGCGCGACGAATACTGCTGCCCCTCGAATACTGCTGCCCCTCGAATACTGCTGCCCCTCGAATACTGCTGCCCCATATGGCACCCATGGCAAATAGGCCTTACTTCA
Organism: Siphonodentalium dalli; assembly: GCA_032622095.1. Taxonomy (NCBI): domain Eukaryota; kingdom Metazoa; phylum Mollusca; class Scaphopoda; order Gadilida; family Siphonodentaliidae; genus Siphonodentalium; species Siphonodentalium dalli. The sequence continues at coordinate 3,206,925 of CP136063.1, read as the reverse complement.
AAAATTGAAATGGTTCAACACCGAGCAGTCAGATACATCTTCAATATTTACAACTACCCAAGCAGCCCCACAAACATGTTAAACATTCTTAAATGGCCTACTCTTAGCAGTAGAAGAGACTTCTCCTCTGTTATCCTCTTCCATAAAATCAGATATAATCACGTAAACATCACTGACTCTGCTCCACTAACTCCCACACGAGACCACAAACTTCTCCGCCCCTTCTATCGACCGAAATACCTCAGCACTTCCTTCTATCCCCGAACAATTTCTCTCTGGAACAAAATCCCAACCGATACTGCAAATATTCAAGACACATCATTGTTTAAGGATGCCCTCCACAGTCACTTATATGAACCCGGTAAGAGCAAGCGGGGCTCCTCCACAAAACCACCACCAGCGTCAAAATAATGGTACATAAATTCCAAATGCTCTTGATTTTAATTATAAAAAAAAAATTCTTTTACCATGCAATTATATTTTATTCATGCGCCCCCTAATAATCCTCAGTTCATTGAGGGTATGGGGTATACTGTAGATGTAGATGTAGATTTCTCATGTTCTTTGAATCATTAAGGCCGTACAAATACTCTGAAAGGTGAATTTGATAACGAGGATACGATATAAAAAGGTATCAATGATTGTTACCCCGCATTCCCTATTAGTTTTTATCACTGTTTGGATGTTAAATCGTCAAATATATTTGTGCGCCGTTGATTAAAAAATGTTATGCCGGAATCGGAGCCGGAATGAATTATACCGTTTGTCGGTAAACTGTTGAGAAATAGCACTCATTCAGGTGACTTGTATTGGATGCATGAAAAGTGTGTACAGTATTATGTTCCCTAAATATGGTAATAGGCATATACTAGTAACCAGATAATGTGATTGAGAGATTCTAGTCGTTTTATTTTCATTTTGTTGTTTATTTCAAATTTTATTTTTCAAATCATAACTATACACATATATCTAGTCACACACATTAGTTTTATGCCAATATAAATGATCATTATATTTACCTTGAATTTACCTTGAATTTAACCTTGAATCTTCGGCCGAAGAAAGCGGTGTGCTTGTGTGGCCTCTTCGTTAGTTCCTCAACGTTTCGTATGTGTAACTATCAGTGGTGCTTGTGGCATTTTTAAAATCACAGTATTTACAGCCATTAAAAACATTGTATTTTAGTTAAATTTAAAATGGAACTTGTTTTCTCTTCCTCTCCAGGAGTCGTTAAGTGTTGATTTAAAAGTATCGACATCAGGTGCATCTACGCATAGTTCAGTGAGTTGATTCTAATTTTGATGCTCTTCTCTGGACTCCTTCTATGGCTATTTTGTTCTTCCCGAGGGCTGGATTCCAAATGGATGATCCATATTCCACCATCGGTCTAACTAGGGATTTGTATAGTATTTTAGTCATATCTTCGTCCATGTGGGTGAAAGTTCTTCTTATCATACCGATTCGTTGGTTTGCTTTATTGACACTGTTTGATATATGATGCTCGTATGATAATTTGTTGTCAAATGTAATCCCTATGTCTTTCTCTTCTTCAGTCGTTTGTATTGCTATATCCAAATTCCCTTCCCTCAGTGTGTAGTTTTATTCTGGATTGGTTCTGCCAATATGAAGTACTTTACATTTTGCTGCATTGAATCTGAGTAACCATTTGTTAGACCAGTCTGATAGGGTATTTAAGTCCTTCTGTAATCTCTGTCTGTCTTCTTCATCTTTTATATTAGTGTAGATCTTTGTGTCGTCGGCAAATAATTTAATCTGGCAATTTATGGAGTTTGTAATGTCATTAATAAAGATTAGGAAGAGTACAGGTCCTAGTACTGACCCCTGTGGGATTCCACTCGTGACTTCTGATGTACTGGATGTGGCTCCGCATACTCTTACGGCTTGTTTCCGATCAGTTAGGAAGCTTTCAATCCAGTTGTGTACATTCCCAGAGATGTTATAGCTACATAGTTTCTTCAATAATCTTCTATGTGGAACAGTGTCAAAAGCCTTTCTGTAGTCCAGATATATGACGTCTATGTTTTGATCGTTTTGTATATAGTTGTTAAAGTCATCCTGGACTTCAAGCAATTGTGTGACGCACGAATGTCCTGATGTAAATCCGTGTTGGTGGCTCGTAAATAAGTTGTTTGTTTCCATGTGCTTCACTAGCTTTTCTCTGATTATTTTCTCCATGATCTTGCATACTATGCTTGTCAGACTGACCGGCCTGTAATTCCCCAGATTTTTTCTGTCTCCCTTCTTAAAGATTGGGCATACGGTAGCCATCTTCCAGTCCTCTGGTATTGTTCCTGTTTCCATTGATTTGTTAAAAAGTGTGGTGAGTACAGGGCAGATTTCCATGTCTGCTTCTTTTAAGATTTGGGAATGCATCTGATCCTCTCCAGGAGATTTTGAGGGGTTCAACTCGAGCAAGAATCTCAGAACTGTTTCGGGTGTCACAACTATATTTACGAGCTCGACGTTGAGTTCAGTCTCTCCTGGGTCAGGGACTTCAGCATCATCTTCCGCTGTGTATACACTGCTGAAGAATTTGTTCAGTGTGTCTGTCTTCTCAGTATTATCGATGCATAACGCTCCATTTGGTTTCTCTATCTCTCCAATTCCCGGTTTTGCTTTGGTGTTGTTCCTAATGTATCTCCAGAAGGATTTTGGGTTTCTCTTGATGTTATCACTTAATTTCTTCTCATAAGATTTGTGTGCTTTTCTACATTCCAGTGTTGCGTTGTTTCTGGCTTTGCAGTAATTTTTATAGTTGGTGTCATGTCTGTTGTAGATGTATTTCCTCCACATATTTCTTTTGTCTTTTACTGCTTTTAATGCTTGGGGTGTCATCCATACTTTTTTGTTAGTCTTCTTCTTTGTTGATGACTGTGGAATGCTTTTCTGAGTGGTTTCTATTATTCTCTCCTTAAATAGCCTCCACAAATCTTCTACTCCCATTTCTTCCGTTTGTTCCCAGTTATGTCCATTTAAATCCGATCTGACTGCATCATAGTTACCTTTGTGATAAGCCCTCTTCATTTGTTTATTATTTCCATGCGATGTGTAGCATATATATTTAAATGTGAGTAGTTGATGGTCGCTCTTTCCCAATGGCGGCTGGTGTGATAAGTCTGAGATCATCAGTTCCTCATTGGTAAATATCAAATCGATTAGTGAAGGGGTTTGTCACTGCCTTTCTCTTGTTGCTTGTTGGACATGTTGGTGTAGTCCGGCATTTCCAATGTGTACCAGGAATTGAGATGGTGCACTGTCTTCACTTAGATTGCAGTCAACATTGTGCCAGTCTATTTCTGGATAGTTGAAGTCGCCAGCTATGAGTATGTGTGATTCTTTCCTTTTGGCTGCCATTTCTATGTGTTCACTTAGGTTCTTGTTGTTTGTTAGGGAGCTGTTTGGGCTTCTGTATATGCAGCCAATAAGTAAGTGGTCATTTTCGTGCAGTGTTATTTTACACCATACAGATTCCGCTATATTGTTATTGGTTAGATCTTCCACCAAAGTAGCTCTCAGTTTCTCTGATATGTATATTGCTGTTCCTCTTCCCGATTCCAACCAGTTGTTTTTGGTGAACATCTCATAGCCATCCAGGTTAAATTCTTCCTTCAACATTCCTCTACAGTTTTTTGGTTTTATCTCTGTTAATAGAATCACATCCGGTTGTTCCATTTGTATTATGACTGCAACTTTGTTTCTCTTATTGAGCATCGAGTCTATATTTAAATAGGCAATTTTTAAGTATCTGTCCTGCTTCTCATTAAAAACATAGTGGTGTGCAGCATTGGCTGTGTTAAAATGGTTAAAAGTCTGATTAGGTGCATGCATGCAAACGGCAGCATTCACGTGCGTGTGATCAAGGCATCGCGCTACCATTCATTCACGTTCTTGAGATCGCAAATCTGAATGCTGAGATGGATGTTCAATTAATTTCAATTGAAACACATTCATAATATATATGCACACAATATTTCGAATATGTTATGGATTCATATTTCAGATGACATTCGCAGTCCAATTGATCAGTCTCAGATACACATAAAAACACTCATCAGAACTAAGTAATACGCATATTTACTGCCCAGAAACTCGGCGTTTGGTCGCATCTTCATCTGTGCCGTTCGCATCTTTCTGGACCGACAGTGGTCCCTTCATATCGCGCGGATATTGAAAACGACAAGGATTTTTTAAATTCTGTCAAATCGTATGCTTCATTGACAGATTCAACTATATACCGGCATTTGTTTTGGAAGCGAGGGAGTCCAGGAACTATACTAGTGAATGGATGTTCTCGAAAATTTGAGTGAGCAAAAGCAAAAACACCATTGAAACAATTCGCCAAAAAAAAATTAATGGTCTGATCTGGGAAAACTAAATGACAACAAGTGGATAAATACTCCTGCTTCGTGTGGACATACACATACGATGCTCGATATCTGTATTACGATGAGAAACAAACATATCCCCTAGGCTTGTTGTCTCATCCCTTTCCAATCACCCATACTCATCCATTAGCATTTTTGTAAAATATTCAACTTGTTTTGTATTGGGAATAAATATTGTTTACACCAAACATATCCCCATATCATATACGTGAAAATGACTTTCCCATATTCTCGGTTTTGGCGATACCATCGGTTTTGGCGATACCACGTACACAGGGGTGAGCTTCACCAACAGAGATTCACTTATAATTTTAACATAAAAGGCCAAATAAAATAGTACCTCCGTTTCCGGTAACGGAGGGAAAACAATTAGGGTAGGGAGACTTTTTATATAGTCCATCTGGATATAATATTGTAATGAACTCGCAAGGCACTTTATTTTATATTTATCATATGGCCTGGAAATAACAGGAGTCAGACCGCTCTTTGTACAAATCTTGCATATTGGAGTGACTGTCTTGAATCTTTTGTCTTAGGGAAGCTTTCAGCACACCACTACCTACCCCACATTGGACACGGGTATTTATACCACTACCTACCCCACATTGGACACGGGTATTTACACCACTACCTACCCCACATTGGACACGGGTATTTACACCACTACCTACCCCACATTGGACACGGGTATTTATACCACTACCTACCCCACATTGGACACGGGTATTTATACCACTACCTACCCCACATTGGACACGGGTATTTACACCACTACCTACCCCACATTGGACACGGGTATTTACACCACTACCTACCCCAAATTGGACACGGGTATTTATACCACTACATACCCCACATTGGACACGGGTATTTATACCACTACCTACCCCACATTGGACACAGGCATTTATACCACTACCTACCCCACATTGGACACGGGTATTTATACCACTACCTACCCCACATTGGACACAGGTATTTATACCACTACCTACCCCACATTGGACACGGGTATTTATACCACTACCTACCCCACATTGGACACGGGTATTTATACCACTACCTACCCCACATTGGACACAGGTATTTATACCACTACCTACCCCACATTGGACACGGGTATTTATACCACTACCTACCCCACATTGGACACGGGTATTTATACCACTACCTACCCCACATTGGACACGGGTATTTATACCACTACCTACCCCACATTGGACACGGGTATTTATACCACTACCTACCCCACATTGGATACAGGCATTTATACCACTACCTACCCCACATTGGACACGGGTATTTATACCACTACCTACCCCACATTGGACACGGGTATTTATACCACTACCTACCCCACATTGGACACGGGTATTTATACCACTACCTACCCCACATTGGACACGGGTATTTATACCACTACCTACCCCACATTGGACACGGGTATTTATACCACTACCTACCCCACATTGGACACGGGTATTTATACCACTACCTACCCCACATTGGACACAGGTATTTATACCACTACCTACCCCACATTGGACACATGTATTTATACCACTACCTACCCCACATTGGACACGGGTATTTATACCACTACCTACCCCACATTGGACACGGGTATTTATACCACTACCTACCCCACATTGGACACGGGTATTTATACCACTACCTACCCGGGGCCTCGGTGGCTCAATCGGTTAGGGGTACCACTCCAAGCCGTTTCGCCCTCCAGCGCTGGCGATAAGGGTTCAAATCCACATGTTTCCATCGTGGACTTTGTAACTCGAAATCGTTATCTGGTGGAGTTGCCAGTTACTCGCCGATGGTCGGTGGTTTGCCGCACATGGTTGACGAGTTTATCAGCCATTGAAATCACTGTTAAATTAGTCGCAAGTGTGCGGATTTCCTCCACCACTAAAACTGGCAATGTCGTGATATGGCCTTAGCGGCTAAAGCGACAATAAACCCCAATCAATCAATCAACCTACCCCACATTGGACACGGGTATTTACACCACTACCTACCCCACATTGGACACAGGTATTTTTGGGAAAGGGTCTGGGGTCAATGCAATTGGGAAAAATAGATACCGCAGCAGGGCAAATTGGAAAATAATGACACTATCAAATGAATTTTTTAAATAAGATGTTTAAAACTTAATGAACTAATGAATAAAACAACAGTGTATATTCCAGCTCATAATGTAAAGTCTGCGAGACAGAACCTCTATAAGTCTGATACATGACAAGTATAAACTAGCTCATACTAAGTCAATAGCTTTATAAATCTGATGTAGACTTTATTCTAGTAGTAGAAATTATAGTCAGGTCTATTATATATGATTGATTCTTGGTATAAGTTAGTACATGCATGTAGAATTAAGTAGTTATTCCATTATAACATGTTGTGTTAAAGCATGAGTTCCCTGTATGTGAACAATATTCAGCCTGCTAAAAATCCCCACCTCCCTGCAGACCTTCCCACAAATCATCAATGTTTCATCCAGTTTTCATACTGGGGTTACATGCTTCAGTGCCTAACTATCAGAAAATTTAACAACAGATTGTTCAGAATTTGTATGAAACAATCAATTGTCATATGTGTCCAAAGCCATATAATTTCTTTTATCAACACCCCTAAACATATCAAATTGAGTTAATAAACATATTCCATACCCATCAGTCTAAAAAACTTTGGGTTAAATTTGCCTATTTTCGAGGATTCCTGTTTTTGAATGTTTGTTAGCCCACTAATCTAGTGAGCGTGATTTTGCAAGTTAAATTAGGCTAATGACTCATTGAATTAAAATCAGCAACTTAAACTAATGGACAATGGAAGAATAAAGTCAAGTTGGGAGATTGGGAATTTTCAGACTGTAAATTGGGAACTTTAAAGTTGTTTTTATTTTGGAAATAAAAAGTTTACAGAGGGCCATCTGGTGAATGGGATGGAGGTAGGGTCCTGCGAATTGGAGATTTTGATCGAATCGAATATCGAATCGAGTCTACGTAATCGAATCGAATATCGAATCAAATCGTATACATGTGTGTTGCATTCTCAATTAGGCATTTAATGTCAATGATTAGACGATTTGAGAAACGTTCTATGAACTTCCATGAAGTTCCATCATAACTTGTGTGGCGATCAACCGTCGTTCCCGATACTATTAACTTCAATTGAGAATTGTTGAGAGACAAAAAAAAAGAAGATTAAAACGTCCATACCGTCGTAACGACGATGAGATATATAACCACTAAACGTATTATCGGAATTAAAATCACGCGCACTGTGTAGAGTTTGCATGTACATGCATAATTGCAAATTGGCACTTGGAAACACCCGTTTTTATAAACTTGAAGATGCAACAACAGTCGCAGGGTAGCCTGTTTATGTAGTGCTGGATGCTTAGATGTCTTGTTGTCCCAGACGCTTGTGATTTGTATACCACGTTGCATTCATCACACGCGAAAGTTTCTGCACTATATGCAGCTTTTATCATGTTTAAAATAAACATGAATAACGGACGACAAATTGTCAAGTTTCAAGGAACGCTCCGAAACTGAAAGTCAACTTCAAAAGAAAACACTGCCACACGCACTCTTCAATGCCGGGAGCACGTGTTGTTTACATTCTCGGCGATATTACAGAACGAATGTCGACCGCGACGAATGCAGAGGATGGGAAAGTTACATTTATTTTATTGTTAAATACACTTATTAAGTAACTTCATTTGGTCGTAACATATATCAACATACCATGCATAAAATCATCAGGCCAATATCCATTTGCATTCATACTTCGTTCGAACACGAATCACTAGAAAATGGGTTAGCGGTGTACTAATTTACGTGCGTCATCGGTCCATCGGCGATCGCTATTATAATTTACGCATGTCGTCGGTCCATCGGCGATCTCTGAGCTTTTGGCTACCATGTTCAAAGCTAGAATTCAGATGTATTTAGCCGTCCTATAGTGACTAATTACTGGATATACTTATATTTAATAGGATGCGAACATTCGCGATGTACAATAAGAATTATAAGGTGCATATATTCATAATTTTCGGGAAGTATATGGAACAGAAACAGCGAAGATCGACGTGTGCACTTGTCCGTAAACAGCTTACTCTTTTGTCAGTGTATATTCAAAATGTCGAGTTGGAAATTTCTAATCGAATTAGAATTGAATTTGACTTTCGAATCGAATCTCGAATCGAATATCGAATATTCGCAGGACCCTAGATGGAGGATTACCGGAAACGAAGGTATTATTTTTGTAAAGCCTAATTTACCAGCTGAAACAGTCTCCATTCGATATGCGGCCACTGTGTGTGCTTCGAGCACATGACAGACATATACTATTCTTTTATATTATACAAATGTACCTCACATGACTTTCTTGCATTCTGATTGGCTGAACACTGCTATACTATTTTACGATTATACCCCAGTAGGATTCCTACATGCCTACTATTCTGTTTCTATTTATAGTAACGAACTCATTTCGCGAAATCGGGTTGCCGCCTGAAGATACGGCCAATCTTAAACTATACCTTGTATGATACGTGTTGCAATATCGGTATATCACTAGATTTATTGGTGAATTGTAATGATCTTACAAATGTCGGTCAAAGCTATCCAATGTATTTAATAGTTTGTCCGTTTAATTGGCAAGCAGCCAGTCCTAATTTGGTAATTAATTTGTAACTTCATTTGCCATTTTAATCGAAGTTAAGCAAGTTAATTTCTAAAATTTCCCCAAAATGTCTTTGCTATAGAAATAAATGCCAGAATCATGAAGAGATGCTGTTACATGTAACTAATGTCATCGTAAAAAGTTTGCCATAAATTGTAAAATCTGAGACTGATTTCGAAAATTCATGGTAAATAAAAATGTGACAAAATAAGACACAGGAATTGTGTGAGAATTGGCACAAATGTTCAATATAAAATAATAAATGAAAGTGTCAATGACACTGTAGCTCAACTTGGAAAGGGAATAATTTAATGTATTACAGTCAATGGAGCGATTAGGAATGTGGAAAGTTGAATGATTTTACTAGTTAAAAGACATGAAGAGAAAAGTTAAATCCAAGATGGCTGCTGGCGGCCATGTTTTCGGCCGAATGACCCCAAAATGAGTCGTAACCATCTACATGTCATCGTTAACATCCATGACAAATTTTATTACGATCAGACTAAAGGTACGACCTGTAGCCCATGCTAAAGAATTTAGTCATACAAAGAGTAAAATCCAAGATGGCTGCTGGCGGCCATGTTTTTTGGCCGAATGGCCCCAAAATGACTCGTTCCCATCTACATGTCATTATTAACATTCATGACAAATTTTATGATGATCAGACTAAAGGGACAACCTGTAGCTCGTGCTAAAGGATTTAGTCATACAAAAAGTAAAATCCAAGATGGCTGCTGGCGGCCATGTTTTTTGGCCGAATGACCCCAAAATTAATCATTCCCATCTACATGTCAATATTATCATCCATGACAAAGTTCATGATGATCAGACGAACAGTACGACCTGTGGCCCGTGCTAATGGATTAAATTTTAAAATCCCAAGATAACTCGTTCCCATCTACATTCCAATTTCAACAGCCATGACAAATTTTATGATGATCAGACTAAAGGTACGACCTGTAGCCCGTGCTAAAGGATTTAGTCATACAAAGAGTAAAATCAAAGATGCCTGCTGGCGGCCATGTTTTTTGACCGAATGACCCCAAAATGACTCGTTCCCATCTACATGTCATTATTAACATTCACGACAAATTTTATGATGATCAGACTAAAGGTACGACCTGTAGCCCGTGCTAAAGGATTTAATCATACAAAGAGTAAAATCCAAGATGGCTGCTGGCGACCATGTTTTTGGGCCAAATGACCCCAAAATTACTCGTTCCCATCTACATGTCAATATTAACATCCATTACAAATTTGATGATGATCAGAATAAAGGTACGACCTGTAGCCCGTGCTAAAGAATTTATTCATACAAAGAGTAAAATCCAAAATGGCTGCTGGCCGTATGTTTTTATGCCGAATGACCCCAAAATTACTCGTTCCCATCTACATGTCAATTTCATGATGATCAGACGAACAGTACGACCTGTGGCCCGTGCTAATGGATTGAATTTTGAAATCCAAGATGGCCACTGGCGGCCATTGTTTTTTGTCCGAATGACCCCAAAATGACTGGTTCCCATCTACATTCCAATTTCAACAGCCATGACAAATTTTATGATGATCGGACTAAAGGTACGACGACGGGAACTACATAGCCGTGATTTGTTGGCGAGAAAATGGCTCCCAAGCCGTGAATGCCAACAACAATGACTCTTTTAGGGACGGGTACCATTAGTTAATATAGCCGTGAATGCCAACAACAACGACATAATGCCAACAACAACGACTCTTTTAGGGATGGGTACCATTAGTTAATATAGCCGTGAATGCCAACAACAACGACATATGCTATTTTCTCTTTACTGCAATGTGAGAATATTCCGGTGGCCCCCAAGCCGTGAATGCCAACAACGACGACATTGTTGGCATACCTCTTTTAGGGACGGGTACCATAATTTCTCTTGATTAAAAAGGCACAATTAACTCATTGAAAAGCAAAAAAAATGTCAGGTTTCGGACAAACGCCGCCAGTGGCGGGCTAACCTGCTAGTCTACTATATATTTTGAGTCTTCCGTATATATATATGTGTGTATGTGTGTATATGTGTATGTGGGTACTTCATATAATCGAAAACGGCTGGTCGGATCGAGCTCAAATTTCGTATATAAGGGTAAAAACCCACGGGGATCGTCAACTTCGCATTTTGGACAAGCTCTGAGCACTCATTCTCCACTCCCAATCATCAAAATCACTGCAAACGGCACTTCGGGGGTTAAGACATCAACGATCTTTGTATTGACCATATTTGGAGTTGTTAACCGACTAACGCTCTTTATTGCCATCGACGTTGCTAAACGGTTACCCATGAGTACGAAACTAGGAATGCAAAACGCGAAATGCATTTATCTCGATTAAAAAGGCAGAATTAACTCATTGAAAAACAAAAAATGCGTGTTGTGTGATTCTTATGTCTGTCGTTCCTAGGAAGGGGGGGATTTCATCGGGTCAGTTTTTCCGCCCGAAAAAGGCAGAATTAATTCATTGAAAAACAAACGAGAGGCCGATCACGATCGGCAGATGTTTAACTCATACCTTGGCGATAGCGATTAGCCATAACTGATAATTTGTCAAAGATATGATCACAGGAATTAATCCATATATCAGTACCCAACTTGAAATCAAAAGCTCAAATAATTTGTCTTAAGAAAGGGTTAAGGTATTTGGGGTGAAGAGGAGTAGTTTTAAATCTCATAACTCTGTTTCTATTCACCCAAGGACCTATCACTGTGAGATCCAATGGTTTAGTGATTTTGGAGGACATGTTTAGGAGTTTAAGTTAACTCAATGGAAGCAAAAGTGATAAATACCTATCTTTGACATGCCAGATATTCAAAATTTATTCACTTCTAAAGAGAAATTAAAAGTAAGTTAGCCCTCAATTAAATGGTTTCACACATTACAATGTTTTACAAGTAGATTGGACACTAAAAGACACAACCTTCAATGTTAATCTTCTAAGTGCTCTGTGGCCCCTAAAATTCAATCAACCATGAAAATATGAATTAATGGGAAAATAAGGTTCCTGGAAATACTAACATCTACCATATTGATTTTCAAAACAAGTCATCACTTACAATAGTCATGTATATTTATCTGCCTGTTTCCCATTGCATTGATAAATCATATTGGCTACCAGCTGTTATTTTAATTCCAAATTGAAAGCACGTGTCTGAAGGGTTAATATATTTTTCAAAAATCAATTAATCAGTCAATACCAAAATTGATAGAAGTGAATAGTGTGCAAAGATACCCAATAGATATGAGGAAGAGTCCATGTACATTATAGCATGTGTCTATGGAAACCTTGGAAAGGGTTAAATATTTTTGAAGCAAATTAATGGAATTTAGAAGACACCAATCTTATGCTGTCATTAATCAATTTGACAGTTAGAATAAACAAACAGCCAGCCACCAGTGTTTTTTTATCTTGACCCACCAGAGCTCTGTATCATATGTCATCACTCATTTCATAACAGATTTAACTTGGAATGACAACATCTATAAAATATCCTCTCATATACTCTGGATGTTGGATGATCACATGGTAATTTATTGATATCATTATATTACATGAAACTATTGCAATAAAATCTTCATATTTTCAAAACAGGATATCACACCTAATTAATCGTATAAAACAAAAATAAATGAAAGGGTCAAATTTTTTTTTATTATTAATTTTTTTTTTTCTATTGTTATTAAAGTTCAAACAAAATTTAATATTGTATATGCTAAATTTAGCAAGCAGCTAAATCTAAAAAAATTGAAATTTATTTTGGATTTTTTTTCTCGAAAAAGGGTCATAACTCCTTTAAAATTAATCGGATCACACCCATATTCGAACTCACATACCAAATTTGGTTCCAATCAGATAAAAAATGTTTGATTTATGGCAGAATGCATGAATTCTAAGTTGAAAAAGGGCCATAACTCTGTAACAAAAACTCGGATCAAACCCAAATTCGAACTCGAACTGAGAAACCCTTATAAAATTTGGTTCTGATCAGATCTGCGGGCTGCCGGTCGAACTCTCTCTTCTGCGCATTGGTCCAGAGTTATCGCATTACTCGTAAAGTGTCTACAGACAGACAGACAGACGGACGTAAAAAATTTAAAAATAAAAAAACAATTAAATTAAAAAATAAAAAATTGTCATGTTTCTGACAAACGCCGCCAGTGGCGGGCTAACCTGCTAGTCTACTATATATTTTGAGACTTCCCTATATATATATATATATATCCTTTATAGACTCGAAAACGGCTCGACCGATTTCTCCCAAACTTCCTATCTAAGGGAAGTGTCATCACACCGCTTCTGAGAACGTCCGAGCACGCCTTCACCCTTCGACTGCCAACGTCATTGGAATTCATGGGTTAATTGGGTGTATGATTAAAGAGCGTTCGTATTTGTGGTGTCGTTAAAGAGCGTTTATATTATACCGAGTATAAATACGGCTCAATCGACCATCTCGGAAACTGGGGATTTCGTACTTAGGGCTTCCAAGGGACGGGGCACATTTTCGTCAGGTCAGTTTGTCCGCCTGAGGTGACCCTGACCTTGAAACGGGTACCCACAAATGACCTTGGGCGATATCTCGGTCGTCAACGGTGACATCGACGTGAAATTTGTTATGTATGGTCAACTCGGGACGGGGAATATTTTTGTCGGGTTAGAGGTGACTTGGACGATATCTCGGTCGTCAGCGGTGACATGGACGTGAAATTTGGGGTTACCTTGAAAAACAAAATTAATGGATCGACCTAATCCATGGGACCAATCCCGCCAGTGGAGGGCTAATCTGCTAGTTATCTATATAATATAAAGATAATATTTATTATGCTACTTATATATCCCCGTGCAGATATTTATTTAATTTAAGTAGAACATGCTTTATAATATAGACAGAAGAATTACTGGTTGACTTGAAATTTGAGCTTGTGTATATATACAATGCATATAATCATTCTTTTGAAGCTGCATTGACATTTATACTGTAACTTAATGTTTTAGTCATTGATACTCATTAGAACATATTTAAGCGGTTTAACTTTAATATTAATTAGTATACAACTTTACTAAGCTCTTGTCCAAGAAGATGGCTAATATATTTTGAAAGTCTGCAAAATGCATCACATTCGAGATAATGTCTTCCCTGAGGACCCTCCAATACAATAGCTTATCAATACCCCTCAGGACTGTTTTTGTTTTGATCTCGAAAATAGTCCTAATCGAACATTTATACATTTTAATACACAATTCCTACAATAAAATATGTTTTTTAAATTTTATTTTCCTATGGATGACTTGTAAGTGTCTTCCATTGTTAACTGTGCAGTAATTATAGCTTTGCATCAAGCTTGTTTCTTATTTTTCATGAAATCAATTTGTTCAATGCCGATCTCGAAACATTTCGTGCTTTTAGTGTACCAAAGACGCCACAGAATTTATATACCGCCAGCTTGTCCAATGGCGACTCCCTGATGACGTTACATGGCTCTTTACGTCACTTCCATCTCCCGTCTATTTATACTCCCTATCAAAACACAATTATCTGTATCTTCATGTGACATACGAATCAAATACTCTGGTCAAACTGCTAAAATATGGTACTTAGCAGTTTGGTGGGTAAAGTGCAGTATGCATATGTTACTTTACCACCATTTCGGCTAATGTGCCGTATACGGTACTTTAAAGGTTAGGCTAAAGTGCCGTATACGGTACTTTAGCAGTTCGGCTAATGTGCCGTATACTGTTCTTTAGCAGTTTGGCTAATGTGCCGCATACAGTACTCTAGCACGGCCTTATTTAAAAATGCGGAATACTTTTGGAAATGAAACAAACAGTGCTCATGTATCAATTTCATACAATCCAAAAGGGGTTCTGATGAAAAATAATCATCTGGTTTGGGTTAAATGTCAGAAAAAAATAGGGTCGGTAGGTAGGCTTGACATTTTTTTTGTTATTTTGACATGGTGTTATGGAATTCAGTGCCTATATTCAGTGCTAATTAAGTAATTAGTTGATTGATTGATAATTAATGCTAACTGATTAATTAATCAATTAATTGATTTATAAAAAAATTCATGATTTCTAAATCTATTTGTCCTTTTATTAGCTTTTAGTAATGAACAAGGATTATAACATATGCAATCCAGCTCTCGCGTGTCATATGACCGGTTATATTATAAAATAAACTTAGAATCAATCAAAATTTTTTTGTTATTAATGGTAGCAACAGGAAGACGACCTGGATAGGTCATGTTGCCTCCACATGACATCTCACTTATGTTTCTTTTTATGTCTATGTTTATATTTTATATACTACTAGTATGTTATGTCATGAAATAAAGTATTCTGATTCTGATTTCATATCTTGTGCAAGATTTCGATAACAGTAATTTTGTTTATCTTTGTATAAACATTAATAAAAGCAATGCTTCAAAAATTGACAAAATAACTGAGATTGAAAATATTTTTGTAAAACATTTCAGAAAAAATTCTTGAAAACCACAACTTTTTTTTAGGGTAGGGGGTTTAAAATAAGGTAGATAGGGAAACCCAAATGATAAGTATATTTTTCTTTGGCCTGAGGTAGAGAATCGTGAGGCATATGGTGAGTGAGTGTCATGACAGGTAGGAACCAAAACGAGTCTATTATATGGAGAACATAAGAGTTATTCCTCATGGAGTGGAGTGTGTAGAGAGTGGTTAGAATCCCTACTTACTTAACAGTCGTTAATGTAATGGTAGAATAACTGTTGTATGAAATTAAGGTAAGTAAATTTGGGGGCAATGAGAACCATGTTTATGTAAACAATGATACATGTATGTAGATGGCAGTGAGGACCTGTTTATTACTGTATATGTAGTCCGGTTTTTATAAATTGATAGAATTGGATGGTTAGTGAGTACATGATAAGTGGGGACCAATAAATAATAAAGGCAACTTATACCTGATGAAGTAGAGTGTGTAGAGGTAAGTATGAGGAACTTAAGGTAAGTAAGTTTACAGGAAAACAGTTAATTTCACATATTGTTGGTGGGAGGTTTTTATAAATTATAGAAGCTGATGGTTAGTGAGTCTCGTGACAAGAGTGTATATATCTATTATATATTTTGAAAGATCTGTGTGTGTGTGTGTGTGTGTGTGTGTGTGTCAGTAATCGATGGACTCGAAAATGACCCAGCCGATTTCGATGAAACTTGGTATGTGGGTGTATTTTCGGCCGGGGACGAACATAGGCCTATTGATTTTCAGATCCGAGGTCAACTTTTCACGTGCCGAGGTCAAATCTGTTTTTACGCCGTTTTGCGCTAATATATTTAAGTTCGGTGCTCACAAATCGATTCGATATAGCGCGAATAATAAATTGCCAGTCATATAATTTGCACGGTTAGAATCTGTGGCATTTCATCTTTCCAATGATGTATCACACGCCTGTGTACGTTTAAAGTTTCTACCTTAATTATCGGGAAGAACGCGTGACCATGCTTCGCTCATCGAAAATCATTGCGTAAATATATTACGCGATCAACATATCTTGACGTGATCGCGTTAACTCTTAACAGGCCGATGTCGCGTTAACTCATCACCGGCCGAGGTATCCGCAAATGACATTGGGCTATATATCTCGGAAACGGGTGGAGCTATCGACTTGAAATTTGGTATGTGAATGTATCTTGCCCCGGATACGAATTTTATCGGGTCGCCGAGCCCGTGCGACGCCAGCTTCGCGCATGCGCAGACAAGATCTCGGAAACGGGTGGAGCAATCGACTTGAAATTTGGTTTTTGAATAGCCCGGACGAAGTCGGGTCACCTTCTAGTATATATATATATATAGAGAGAGATGAGCAATTATAATGAATTAAGGAGAGCGAGTCTCATGACAGGTAGCTATCTATAAATAATAAGGTAACGTATTCCCGATGAAGTAAAGTGATAAAGAGGTAAGTATGAGGAACTTAAAGGTGGCTGGAAATATCACTCAGATTTAATGAAGGTTGTATTTGGTGTTGAGGTAAATTAGTGTATGGGGGTTTCCTGGAATACAGTTCATTTTACATATTGTTGGTAGGAGGCCTTTATATATAGAAGCTGATGGATAGTGAGTCTTGTGATAGGTAGGTATGCCGGAATCACCAAAGGGCAAACCAGCCAGGAGGACTTTTCGGGTAATTTCAATTAAGTGCCCCCACATGGACCCCTTCTCCGGCGTACCTGGTGATAGGTAGGTACAAGAATGTATATAGATGAGTAAGTATAAGGAACTTAAGGTAAGTAAATTTGGGGTAGTGAAGACCCTGTTTACTGCAGTTACAATAATTAGTTTTTAATTATGTACATACAAAGATGGCAGTGAGAACCCTGTTTACTGCAGTACAGTAATTAGCCTTGGTTAATGGTGAGTTTCCCCAGAAAATATATTACATGAGTTTATTCACTCATATTTAACTGAGGTTGTATTTAATGTTGTACACACAATAAGCGAATCATGGTGTGCACAAGGATAGTATGTAGCTACACATGTCAGGTGACGGCAGGTGAGTGATGAATGAGAGAAATATTTTTTAGGAAAACAAAATGGTATTTGATTCTAAGGCACTGCACCATTGAAATAAATGGCCCACATTGGATGTTTTTTTATTTTTGATATTATGACCAACAAAATTAAGAAAACATAATTAAAAAGTTAAATTTTTTTATTTGATTTTGGTATGTTTTTATCAACATGTTCATATATATTGAGCATTGCCTGAGAATAAACCTAAATAATTTTGATGACCTCATACGACTCAAATAACTGACCTGATGAACTGAAGGAATGATTTTCAAAAACCGCCTGCTTCAAACTTCACGATCTGAGACACCACCTCATTCACAGTAGATCCCGAGACTCTGGTAAATCTGGATTCTCACCATAGTATACACTACATATACGTAACGACCCATGACATCCTCACTCACAGCATGTTACATTCCTCTCTGTGGACTGTGCTGGTAAATATGGATTCTATCATCACCACGGTATACACTACCATGACGAGTCGGTATACACAACCATGACGAGTCGGAGGTGAATGATCACAGATGGATCCCGTCCTTCATAATAAGCAGCATGAGTAAGTAATAATCATCAGCAGCACATAACAACTGATGGCATGTTACACTCCTCCCTGTGGATTCTACCCTCAATGAGTACATATGTAATAACAACCAACAATGAGCCAGCATCATAACCGACACAGCATGCAGCAACCCTCAAACTCCTCACTCACAGCAGGTTACACTCCTCCATGTGGACCGCGCTGGTAAATCAGGATTCTATTATTACTCTTATCCCCAGAATAATAACAACCCACGACGAGTCGATGGAGTTGATTGTTGTATGTAACTGAAATTGGATATCGGATTCCGTCATTCTCAGTCAGCAGCATGCGCGTCGTATACGGAGGCTGGATCCTTATCTCTATTATAGCGTGTCCCTCATAACTACACACGAACGCCCGGTCCCCGTCGATACACAGCGCTCGAGGTTCACACAGGTCGCGGTGATGTGAGATGGAGGTGAGTACACTGTCAGCCATCACCCCACGAGGGAGCTTACCATCTCTACCATCCTTATTTCTCCCCAACACGACGTGCAGGACGCTCTGTAGGTCCCCTGTGATGATGCTCACAGAAAGTCCATTATGGTCACACACCACGGCGAGGTCACCAGACGCAGATACAGCGAGGCATGGGTAATCAGAGAAAGCAGCTGATGATTCACTGAGTACGACGCCATGATCTGTCATCCTCTTTATGCGGGGGTCTTCATTAAACATCACGAGGTAGTCGTCTGCTATACTCACCAATCTAGTACATGACCCAGGTGTCGGGAACGTCCTCAGGTGACGGAGGCTTGTGATATCATACACGGTGATCTCGGGTGTGTACTCCAGACAGACGTATACAGAGTCCCTCTTCACGTGTATGTCGCATGCTGTATGCTCTAACCTCGGTGACTTGGCTGCCGTCCTCCACTCTCGCTCCTCCTTCCTCTGTAGTAACTTGCGTTCACTCACCACGATGTCGGAAGCCGCCGCCGGGTCGATATATCTCACCTGTATGTATTCATCACCATCATGATCGAAGCTATCAGTGAGTGTCCAGACTGCACCTCCTCCATCCTGAGTGATCTCAACATTATCTGGTATCCCTTCTTGTTCTCGGTTCGCTCCAGTCAGTGCTCCGTTTATGTCTGTTAGAGAGTGACCATCCAGCGTTTCTCCCTCAACACTGACTCGTGTCTCTAGCACCTCCTTCGTTCTGACCACAGCTTTCTGTCTAGATTCCAGTCTCTCACGCAGATTCTTGAACCTGGACAGCACAGCCAGTACAGAATATTCCACCGATCGGCCATCATGACATGATTCACGCTGTAAGGAATGATGAGAAAGTAATTATGAGTTATGAGCGTAATGGTAAGTATAATACAGGTAGAGTGTAACGGTGTTTAGGTTACAGAAGAGTTATGAGCGTAATGGTAAGTATAATACAGGTAGAGTGTAGCGGTGTCTAGGTTACAGAATAGTTATGTTTTCAGTTCTACAGGAGGAATGCTTTATTCAATACATTGAGATACACTCCATATAACAGAATGGTGAATACATTATAGAACATAACAAGGTCAGCATGAATAATGGAGTTTCATGGTTAGAGTGAGTTTAGTTCACCAACACACTGGTAAGTAAGGTATATATATACTCTCTGCAAACTACTGTAGAGGTAGACCTGGACACATTGTGTGTAGCGCCAATATATATACAGAAATGTATACATGTGTACACACATGTTGTATATGTTGTTCTATATATGTGCACATGATTGTCAATGAGGTTAAAAATAACTGTGTATGGCGCTCGTGACTTATAACGCATGCGTAAAGATCTAAAACTCCATCTGCACACTGTCTTGTGGAAGCCATATTGGTTTGTTGGTGTCGATCAGAGTTTAGACACCAAGACCACTGAATTTGAGCCGTCATCAAAAGAATATCTGTTAGTAAAGGTGAGAATATTTTTTGCAAACCTACGAAGAACGTAAATAGATACTCCGTACATCATATAACATGTTGATTGAAGGTAAATTCGATGATATTGACAGTTTTGATAGTTGGCATTTAAGATCGTTTACACTCATCATGAACTGGCAATGTCATTTTATAATCAATGAAAGTTGGAACTATTCAGTTATTATTAGCCTAACAATGAAGCTGCGCCGGCACACGGTATCAACAAACACGTCCGGAAATAGAGGATATGAAATGAGTGTTTCTCTCATATGATATTTATGAAACGAGTCTTAGAATTTTCAGTTTTCTCGAGCCTCTGGTGAGAGAAAACTGAAAATTCGTGACGAGTTTCATAAATATCATATGAGAGAAACACGAATTACATATTCTATTTATCATGACACCTATAAATTGATTATGATGTCAAAAACGCACACAAATCACTAAATAGCTATATGACATCGGCAGCAAAAGGTTAATGTGACGTCACGACAAGCCCAATTACACCTGGTGAACTAGCAGAAATAATATGCACGCGAAGATATAGTGAACTATTCTGTTCTCAGTTTGTGACATTATATCGTATGTTTATTCGATAAATACGAATTACATATTCTATTTATCGTATATCAATGTCCAAAACTATATATTTCAAGATTATAATTGCGAGAATTTCGGCATCGCGTTGATTGACGCGCACGAATTGACCTGCATTTAGTTAGAGATACGGCTCCGCCCCGCGGCTGCCATTCAGCCAATCAAAACACACTTTTTGTCAACAAACCAATCAAAATATCGGAAGGTGATATGAACTAGTAGTTCATATGAAATTGATTTATGACATACTTTCCAACGTAAATAATGATTGAGTCATATGATAAATTACCGTATTTCCTGCGACCGGAATTTGTCACCTTGACTTTTCCAAAAATAATTCGTCATGTTTTCATTTTTGCATCTATTGAACTCTTCATTACATACTTTTCCTTAAATTACACTGGAGTCAATGTATACTCGGTTCTCAACAATTATATCCTACTAGTTACTCCATATATAAACATGTACAGAACTTCAAAGATCTGGAGTGAAGCTACATGTAATCATTGATGTAAACATTTGGACAAAGTTAACAATTCCAATATCAAACCATTTCTTTCAAGTTACAGTTTCACCAATTAAGGAAAGTACTGTCAGGCTGTGGAAAGTAACACGTCACAAGTTAAAACTTAAAAGCACAAGTGAAAATACAAGTACCAGAGACGTTATTCAACTAAAGGGTGGAGATGACAACAATAGTCTGAATAGACCAAACGACTTGTCAATGTCATTTGCCATACAAAGAATATGCTGGCGTACAACACTGACTGACTGGGCAGTACTTTAGCCTAGGCTTCTGCTACCAGTACCAGCTGCATAAATTCCAGGATTCTTACAGGTAAACTGATACTAACTGGCTAAGTTATACACACTAACACAGGTCGGCCACACATCCAAAACGGGCTACGTAGCTCATTTGTCTATCACACTCATATCACCATGGTCAAACAGTCGGCATGTGTCAGCTATACATTTAAAGAACACGCAACCAATCAAGAGTTTATCTGTTTTCTAAAGTCAGCAACCTTTACATGTATATAGATAAGTGGTTGTGGTTTTACTTCTTTCGAGTTCAATTCCATGATGTTAATAAATATTTATTAAATATAGAATGCTTATTGGATGAAAGTTTTCTTCGAGACTGTCTTTGATTTACACATGTATATATCTTAAGGGATAATCAAGATTTGAAAGAAGACTTTTACGAACAATAGTTTTGAATTCGTGCAGGAGTTTTGGCCAAACCTGTGACGCATTCGCCATCGTAGGGATCTTTAACTTCACTTGCTCCTATCGTTGCACACAGGACAGCCATTAGCTTCGGCTCCCGATCCGACGCTGTGTCTATATAGCGTAGTTTCATCCCTGGCTATGACATTACGAGGAGCAGATTTACGAAATTCTTACAGTATGCATTTTTCAAGTTTGTCTAAGATTTGCTTCTGGAATCGTTATCAGAGCACTCATCGTGGCATCGATTGTTGATACGTTATGCCTATAGTACTGGAAATGCAGCTGGCAACACAAAGTCCGACCGATACCATGTCAGATTCGAACCCTCGACCATATCGGATAAAGAGCAGTGCAATGATGTGCAGACGTTAAAGATCCCTAGTCATGGGTAAAATTCATAGACAAATTTGAAATCTGGATCTACTCGATCCCTCTCCGTAATGCTTGTGAGCCGGGCATGTGAGTGTATACAGAGATAGATAGAAAGAAAAAGGCGAAAATTGCATGTTTCTGCAAATTTATCAATTGCAGACAACCTCCCACAATTGGTAATAATTAAGTGGAGGCATTAATTTTATAGTAATTATGTATCTTTGGCATTTTAACACCTGAGTATCATATCAAGTATCAGGTCTTCAGACTTCCATCCTAGACCTACATGTACTGCCTGGTACTACTGGATATTCCTAATTTCGCAATTAACCAAATATGCACAAGTCATCGAAACCAAAATTAGTGGTTTGATTACACCTTTTATAACTCGAACAAGTTATCACAGACAAAACGGGCTATAATATAGCTCATTTGGAACATGTGTCCGACCTGCTGAAAATGAAAGTACAAATCATTACCTGTCGATATTTAATCACATGTCAATATATTTCTTTGTTAACTTTGATTTGTCATGATAAATGATGATTTTATGTAGAGGATGCATAACAAGATATATTGCCTAGGAATCGGTTATCATTCAACACTGTGTGGGTTTCAAATATTTGTTCTGTAATTTTAATAGACTGTATTCAAGCCAAAGTACATGTGCAGTATATTTGCAAGTCTGTAGGACAAGATGTTATGCGGTCATAAATGATTAGCAGCCTGATAGCTTATTATGGTCTGAGACTCGACCCTAGTTAACAACTACTATATTCAACGTAGTGACCACTAATCACCAATATTCAAACTGATTCAAACTGATAATCAGGTCAGTCAGTGACCTCAATGACCTCTTATCAAAAGCCGACATAAAAAATCTGTAGACAGTAAACAAGCGTTGCGTCATTCCCTGTTTCCTTGGTAAGGTCTCTACAGTTGAGTTCAAGATAATGTGGTATAACATCAAAATCCCTTCCTCAGACGGAGGTCTCAAGTAGAATTCTTGTATTTTATTAATTGGATAGGAGTATTTACACTAGTAACAATTATTAATATTTTAATTGTTTTTATTTGTAATTAAACATTTCGTTCTTGTTTTGATGTGAACGGTCATGCACTCTTCCGAGTTGTACGTTGTGACGTCATCGTGGCGAATGCCAGAACTCACCTGTGTCTAATTGTAGCCTGAATTCAGACCCCCTATTGACTTACAGTTGTATATGGCGCATGCATGGACATTTTGATGGGAAACACTGGGTCAAAAAAGACTTTAGTAGCGAAAGAATTATTGTGTGTTGGGATTAATTATTAAACCCCCCAGACAGCCAATACCACCGACAATTAATTCCTTATCCACACCTCGGACTTTGTCAGCGTGCCGACGAAAATGAAACTTATCTATTTAAATGTCATATTTTCGTGTCGAATGGTAATATTAACCCCATTTTCAGGTGCATGGATTAATAATAACGCTCTTTATTAGTTCCATATATGAAAATACTCTTTATTAATTTCATATATGAAAACACTCTTTATTAATTTCAATTAATTAATTAAAAAACATTTTTTTTTTTTTAATTTGTGACTGGATGCCTCATTCGAAATACGCTATTTTACTCTATAAAACTGTATGAGTTCGCTGAAAGTAGGAGGCAATCAATATACAAGGCATAGCTATAGCATGTATATGATAGACCCCGGGTCTTGCATTTCACTGAATCCACCTCACGCAATCCCAGATCGGCATTAGCAACGATTTGACGATAACATTAGCACCAAGAAGTTCCCGAACCCGAGGCATGCATGGTGGTGACATTTCTGAAGGCAACAAATATATTCTTTCGAAGGAAAATTGTTAAACAATAGATAACGAATCAACGAACGCTCTTTATTTATTCCGTTTTAGAGAATCAACGGACCTCCTTAAATCTTTTGAAAGAGATCCATTTTCGCGATTTTTACTGAACATCACATTAGTATACTCAAAAAAACAAAAAGTGGCTTTATTTGGAGGCGCTAATTAGCCTGGAGTGACCATGCATTCACACACGAGGAAGCAAGTTTGCGACAATGTCGTCACACGAACATCGGTTGACTGGCAGTGTTATTTCTCGGCTTTATTACGGAATGTTATTCAACTACGAATGGTAAACTTTCCATCAGGAAGAATATACATCGGCAATTCTAAGTTGACCAATAAACCACGAAAATTGACTCACGAAAATAAATTCATTTAGAGTAGTGTTATATATCCTTATATAGTTCTGGGCGCTGTCAGGAAGACAACATTTATGACCATGACACCGCCCGGTTTGTATTAATTGTACATTTCTTTTTGACAAACCACTATATTTAATATGGTATATAAAATGTATTTAATAACATGAATAAATCATCATTCATTCGGCACATCCACACACATTCGTAGTAATTTCGTACACTGAGTAGCATACGACGTGGCATGGTATGTGCAGTGGAATTAATGATTTTTAGAACATCTGGTCAATGCATACAAATATTTCCGTTGCCGGATCATTTGCATATTAATCTTTAAGACATATTATGGACTTATTCGGGTGCATGAAACTGATAAATTAGTATTCAGGCGCTATTCCAACTGGTAGAATGTAGCATTCTACTAACATCACCAAAAATCTCAAGCAAATCGACCGCAACACTCCCTAGAAAACATCGTCTGAATTACGCTCAAATGTAAATATTTACATCAGAATTCGGGACGCAACTACCGGCGATAAACTAACGAAAACTATTATGCCATCGAGTCACTACATTTAATTTATATATCAGAATGACGGTGTGTCTAGAGCTTCACGGTTTTTCGGTATTTAGTCATATCGCGATATAATTTTTTATATCGTGTAGTCGGTTTCGAAAAAAATGGATAGTCGGTATATCGTGGGGTGACGATATTCCAATTATTTAGTCGGTTTCTTTTATTTAAAATGGCCAAAACTGTATAAATCTTAGTTGAAATGTCTTCCTATAAGCAAGGAGACAAAGATACAAATCAAGGAGACAAAGAGACAGATGTGTTGGATCAGTAATTGAATAATGTCAATGCCTTCGTTCATACGCCTCATCAGAGTGTGTTGTCGGAAGTAATAAAACAATTTCATTGCGTGTACATCAAAGCCATAATCCAATGTCCTCACAGCTTATTAATTCGTGATCACAGCTCATTGAAGTTTGTTTTTACAAGCGCTAACGTTTGTACACGTGGTGTCGACACATCACGCCATTGTTGGTTTACTTACACCCTGGCCAGTGTGAGAAATGTAATACGCTGATGGCGATATAATCCTAATGATGTATGTGTTGTAGGCCAAGTTATAGGCACTCAATAGCTAGAATTTCAAGTCCGGTCAATTAGTGGCCCTAAGCGTGCATGTTTGAAACCAGAAAAAGTAAATATGTTGTCATTCTTGGCGGCAAACATGTAGACATTCTCCTCATTGTTATGTGTAATAGACATTCTCCTAATCGTTATGTGTAATAACTATCATTGTTTAATATTTTATTGTGTTTGTTGTGTTCATATACATAAAGACGAAATTTAAGTAATATTAGTATGTTATTTTTTGTAATCGTAAGCTACGCCCTGGCAATTTATGAATTTATTAACGTAAGCGACACACCCATTAGTTTTCCCATTTCCGTGTTGACGCTGACTCTATGACGCTTGTTGCTCTGCTTTGTTTGCCGACATGACTGCGAACAGTAAAGAGACGTAGCCCCATACAGTCAGTGTCTAGTAAAATTTTGTGTTGGATGCGAATGAGTTCGTCATAAATGCGAAATAATTCAGAAAATTTTGACGAATAAAAATTTCCCACGGTATGTAGTCATATCGCGATATATTTTTCAATACCGTAGTCGGTATAACTTGAGTCAATATCGTGAAGCTCTAGGTGTGTCCTGTCAATTTGGATATAATATTTGTATAGTATAACTACTTTTAGCAAGATTATTCTCCATTTCTATTTGATCACCCTACTGGAGTGTTTCATATCACTTTAAATATGTGACATAACCACTCAATACAAATCATAATTAGACTACAATGCGCTCGTAATGTAATCTTCTACGATATATACACACCGATATGCAGGGGAAGGTGCAGCGAAATGCAGTGCAGCAGTGTTTGGTTAATTATCAGGCGGCATGCACGAGAAAATATCCATTCAAAACACCAATCAGTGAGAGAGACAATGTTGTAAAATCGGTCCTTGATTTTGCTACGTCACTGAGCACGTGCTCGTCCATGATTATTGTCGGGCGGCATTGTTTGATCTTTTCACACAACGCTTGGTGATCGCATGCATTTGCTGTAGTGGGAAGTTCACAGTACAACATATTTTTTACATATTCTTATCTAATCACGATTCGGATGAAACACATGTATGCAATTTGAATGGGGAAATATCCTTCTATATAAGTATGTTTGGTTCGAGCAAGATAATTATGCGATCGCCACATTTCACCGACACAAAAATCTGATAATCTGAGTCCCGCCAGAGTGTATAACGCGGATTAAACTGATAGTGTCTGTTGGGGAAAAAGCATAGTGAATTCCAAGATGATTTAAATTGTTTTGTGTGTTCACGAATCACTCTGTAAGACAATATCAGCCGCACATTTTGGAATTTGGCTCACTATATTGTGTACTGGCAAAGCCAGTTCAAGATAACCGAACATGAATGGATGTATGTCGAGTTCTCAGATTGTAATAAATATATTCTGATAAATATTTTTCTAAGCATCTAGGGCAGAGAATAAATATACATACTATGTGGTGGTATATTTAGTTCTTTATACCAGATTTTGTTATCGCGTTAAATTGGAGTTGAATGTAGTTGTGCCGGCATATTTGGAATTGAACTTGAAGATTCTCTGTCTCCTTGGCTTACCTGTTGCCACGTTTATTCTGTATAATTTCGTTGAAAAAATCGCTATCCAAATATTCTAACTGATTTACGTACGAAAAGACTTGGAAGTATGTCTGAATATATATCCGAGCATATTATCACCCAATTGCACGCGCCCACCGAAAGCGGTGACTTCAAGGAATTACGTGGGACGTCAACCTTTGAAGACCTTAGTACTCTAAAATAAATTTAGTTTCACACGAGGAATGAATGTAAGGTCAGTTTTAACGCAAATTAGGCCAAATTGAACAAGACAGATCGAAAATGTTACACAGCATTGAGTCTTCCAAAAAACAGAAAATTATTCGTATCGGCAGATTATTCGATCGCGATTGACACGGCGAATGACCGCGGTGTAAGGCGGTCGCCTAAAATACTACCGCGGTGTACACCGGTAACGGACTAGATTACCGCGGGTCACCGCGAATGGGTGGTGTACTACCGCATGACCACGGTGTACTACCGCATGACTGCGGTGTACTACCGCATGGCCACGGTGTACTACCGGACGACCGCGGTCATGACCGGCCCACAACCTCGTTAAAGGGGTCGATTAATTAGAGCATAGCTGTAGTATTAATAGTAATAACATGATTCTTCTTCTGCTACATTCATGTATTACTCTGACACCTTCAATTTACTGACGATTACGCAGACGGTCTCGTCTGATAATAGGCCCAAGAGCTGCTAATCATTCATGTTGGAACATCAATATTTAAACCATGACACCCTCCAAAATCATTTGTTGGTATATTATTTCCACTTTCTCTGTGGGTGATGTTTTAAGCATTGTTTGAAAGTGATATATTTTTTAACAACAAAAATTTCAACGATAGATTGTTTCAATTTTTTTGTCCAGACAAATCATCGGACAAAACATCGGATGAATCGATGCTTGCTTTTGTAAGTAGTGTTGAAACGTTTAGTCGACCATCTAACGTTGACGCCGATAGCTCCCAGTGGCGACTCGGTGTTTTGCCATTGACTAGTCGGAACATTGTATTTACTCCCCACAATAAGAGTTAAAAGTCTATAATGTAGGTACATGGCTAGATCAAGTCTTCTCGGTCCACAACATAACCGATATGCCAAGCTGTTGTGAACCGAGAACACTTGGTCTAGTACATGTACGTCTGGCAGGTTAATCAATGTTAAAAACTCAACGTAGTCAGTATTTTCAAAATGTAGTGCATAAGTCATGCATGAATCATGAGTTAACTGGGTCACCAGGTGTTCCAAGTTCCATTACGGTGAAATTGACATTCGGGACTTACAGTTTCAACAGTACTTTGGATGAAGTGCCCTGGTTTATCAAAATCAAGTGATTAAATACTTCCGGTTTAGTAGAATGCGAAAAAGTTGATACTCTACTCAACTTTTGAGGTTCGACTAGTCGACTTCAGACTTCACAAGCGTAAGTATTTTGAATACAACCATGAAAATTAAAGTCTCTTTTTGGTCTGTAGTTGACAGCTTAAAAGCCTTATTATCGGCCCTACACATCACATCACCTGTTAAAACACTGCTAATACTCTAGGGAAATACTCTGGGGAATGCCCTGTTAAGTGGAGATTGTATGATTTAGGTGACTTTTGTGAACCAATTTCGGTATGTGTTACATTGTCACAAGTTTACAATCATGAAATTTCCCCTGGGTACTCAATTCGATATTTATCATGGAATTTATTGATTAACTTTCTGCGTTGACTTAAAGGGGGGTCTGTATATACACTAAATCCTGTCATTTATGCGACCATCTACTTTTATACTGAATATATGCAACAAATGAATAAAGTTGAGCCATGGATTAGTGCAAAATACGCACGTGCTCTATGAATGATGCAAACAACATGTTAATTAACATAAAATTGACTTTATGACTGGAATACCATGTTGTTTGCATTGTTCATAAACTGCAGGGTTTCTGCTAGGCCGGTGGTTTCTGCTAAGACTGTGTGTCAATGACACTGTAGCTCAACTTGGAAAGGGAATAATTTAATGTATTACAGTCAATGGAGCGATTAGGAATGTGGAAAGTTGAATATCTAATACTAGTTTATAGACATGAAGCCGAAAGCCACCAGGGACCGCAATGGAATTAAGTTCTCATTTAGATAACTTTTTGCGTTATCCCTGATGGTCTCAGGTCACATGAGTATTTCTATTTTTATACAGATTTCTGCCACATAATTTACCTTATATTCTGATGGCAACCTCTATAAAATAAAATGAATTAATTCTTGAGAAAATTGATATATCCTCTTATGGTATATATCATTTATTTACACAGTCTGAACTCTAACTGTCTCATCAGAACCCAACATATAACATATTTATATTTAATATAAACTATTATAATTATAATATGTATATACTGTTGTGTATTATATTGATTCAACTTGTAAACATACCCATAATATGTATTCATGTAAACCTGAACTATCAAAATAAAATCTAATCTAATCTAATCTAAAGAGAAAAGTAAAATCCAAGATGGCTGCTGGCGGCCATGTTTTCGGCCGAATGACCCCAAAATGAGTCGTTCTCATCTACATGTCATCGTTAACATCCATGACAAATTTATGACGTTCAGACTAAAGGTACTACCTGTAGCCCATGCTAAAGGATTTAGTCATACAAAGAGTAAAATCAAAGATGCCTGCTGGAGGCCATGTTTTTTGACCGAACGACCCCAAAATGACTCGTTCCCATCTACATGTCATTATTAACTTTCATGAAAATTTTTATGATGATCAGACTAAAGGTACGACATGTAGCCCGTGCTAAAGAATTTAGTCATACAAAGAGTAAAATCCAAGATGGCTGCTGGTGGCCATGTTTTTTTGGCCAAATGACCCCAAAAATTACTCGTTCCCATCTACATGTCAATATTAACATCCATGACAAATTTCATGATGATCAGACGAACAGTACGACCTGTGGCCCATGCTAATGGATTAAATTTTGAAATTTTGACATGTTTTTTGTCCGAATGACCCCAAAATGACTCGTTCCCATTTACATTCCAATTTCAACAGCCATGACAAATTTTATGATGATCAGACTAAAGGTACGACCTGTAGCCCATGCTAAAGGATTTTCGACCTGTAGCCCGTGCTAAAGGATTTAGTCATACAAAGAGTAAAATCCAAGATGGCTGCTGGCGGCCATGTTTTTTGGCCGAATGACCCCAAAATGACTCGTTCCCATCTACATGTCATTAGTAACATTCATGACAAATTTTATGATGATCAGACTAAAGGTACAACCTGTAGCCCGTGTTAAAGGATTTAGTCATACAAAGAGTAAAATCCAAGATGGCTGCTGGCGGCCATGTTTTTTGGACGAATGACCCCAAAATTACTCGTTCCCATCTACATGTCATTATTATCATCCACGACAAATTTCATGATGATCAGACAAAAACTACGACCTGTAGCCTGTGCTAAAGAATTTAGTCATAATTTAGTCATACAAAGAGTAAAATCCAAGATGGCTGCTGGCGCCCCATGTTTTTGGGCCGAAAGACCCCAAAATTACTCGTTCCAATCTACATGTCAATATTAACATGCAAATTTAATAATGATCTGACCAAAGGTACGACCTGTAGCCTGCATTGTTGACGCCTTACGTACACACGCACACACGGACAACAAAGCCATGGCAATAGCTCAAACTTTACAAAGTAAAGTTGAGCTAAAAATAAAGGGAACACAAATCAGTATAAAAAGAGTTGTGTGCAGATCCAGTTGTGTATATTTTACTAATTCACTAATGCCACAAACGGCAACGTTTCATAGGAAAGTGGCCGTCTGTTTAATTTTGACTGTGTTATATTGTGTCTGATATAAATTAAAATAGTCATTTCTTAAAGCCACATGGTGATTTGCACTCCAAAATATGCATAATATTATTTGCTTTTTTGAATTTTTCTCAGTATCGAAATAATGTCGATAAATATCTGAATTACCTTTCTACGAACATTATGTAACCAAAAAAGACGCACTGAATTAATGAAAAATACACCTGTGAACAAGGTGTTTGGGTCCCAAATACAAAACAGCCATTTGCACAGCATGAAACAGAAAGGAGTATTCCGTGGTAGTCTATTCCTGATACGGTAGCAATAAAGAGCCTTTGTCTGACTTCGGGCGAAAAATTTAAAACGGCTGGAAAATGGCCGGTATACCAATAGTTCATTTATTTATCGACCTATTGTATCATTCGCTCCAAATTACATAGAAAAAAAATTGGAGGTTCGAATGAAAAGAAATTTATAATAAGGGAAATGATAAATGCAAAAATATCAGGGATCAGGGTACAACGACAAATACAAGCTTTTAAACTTTCAGTACGTATCAAAAGTATGATTTTGGCAAGAAAACGCATGTGGCCGATAGGTGGTGGGGGAAAACCCATGGCATATGCGCAGACAGGGTTGAACATGAATTTGAGATATTTTTGAACTATCGTCTGGTATGTACTGTACAATAAATCAATCATCTGTCCTTCGTTATAGGTTATAATTTAGATATAACATTTACCAAATTATGAAAATTTCCTCAAAAATATACTAATAGTTGAGTATAATGAGAGTGTGAATGTGATATTACCCACAAAACACACTTTGTGTGAGTCGAGCATTTGTTTATATACAGCATGTAAATAGTGAGCAATAAGCAAAACCCTCAACACTGTGGCGATATTTTTAGGAGAGTGATTCATGGTGACCCATTCAATAACGAAATCTTGAGACACGATGATTTGCAAACGCCATACAGGTGTAACACGATATTTCCCCCCTTGGTATCTTCCCCCCCCCCACCCTGGGTATCTTCCCCCCCCCCCCCCACTCATACATTTTTTTCCCTCACTTATTTTATATTATTATGGTAAGAAATGCCGAGAAAACTATTAAATTAAAAAATTTTGTGTGGTTATTTTGAAGTTTAACTTAACCCAATAATAGCATAAATATGTCAAAATATTACCTTATCGTTTAATTTGCTTCATATAGTCATGAAATGGCGAGAAATTAACTTTATATGAGCAAAATTTTATATAGAGTAAAAATTTTGGGTGGGGGGGGGGGGGGGAGATACCCAGGCCTGGGTATCTTCCCCCCCCCCCCACCCAGCACCTACATATGACAAAAATTAAACGTATGATTTTATTGCTTAATTTGCTTTATATAGTTATGAAATGGCGAGAAATTAACTTTATATGAGCAAAATTTTATAGAGTAAGAATTTGGGGTGGGGGGGGGGGAGATACCCAGGCCTGAGTATCTTCCCCCCACCCAGCACCTACATATGACAAAAATTAAACGTATGATTTGATTGCTTAATTTGCTTTA
The DNA here is from genome assembly GCA_032622095.1 of Siphonodentalium dalli. NCBI lineage: Eukaryota > Metazoa > Mollusca > Scaphopoda > Gadilida > Siphonodentaliidae > Siphonodentalium > Siphonodentalium dalli. The sequence goes on along the minus strand of CP136063.1, from coordinate 3,174,247 downwards.
TAGAGTCATGAAATTGCGAGAAATTAACTTTATATGAGCAAAATTTGATCGAGTAAGAATTTGGGGTGGGGGGGGGGGGAAATACCCAGGCCTGAGTATCTTCCCCCCACCCAGCAGCTACATATGACAAAAATTAACAAGGATAGGTGAAATATTTTCATTTTTCTTGTTGGAGTTATTCTCTGATAACCATTTGTAACTATGTAACAAAAAACACGTCGCATTTTTAAACGACTTCCAAATGCAACTTTGTAACCCTTTTTAAACAAGGATGGGTGAAATATTTAAATTTCCTTGTTGGAGTAATTCTCTGATAAGCATTAATTTTGTAACTATGTAACAAAAAACACGTCGCATTTTTAAAACGACTTGCAAATGTAACTTTGTAACCCATTTTAATCAAGACGGGTGAAATAGTTTCATTTTTCTAGTTGCGGTTATTCTTCGATAAGCATTTGTAACTTTGTAAAAGAAAACACGTCGAATTTTTGAAACGACTTCCAAATGTAACTTTGTAACCCTTTTTAAACAAGGATGGGTGAACTATTTAAATTTTTCTAGTTGGAGTTATTCTCTGATAACCATTTGTAACTGTGCAACAAAAAAACACGTCGCATTTTTAAAACGACTTCCAAATGTAACTTTGTAAAATTAAAAAAAGTAAAAACAAAAACATGATAGAATTTCTGAGAGGCTAGCTAGCATATTCCGTAAATAAAACTTATAGGACTCAACGTGTAACCTAACCATCCAAACGGTAGGATGTGCCATCGACTGGTGGGCTTTTCTAAATATAAGAAGTGGCATCGATAGCTGAACGAGGCCACATCAATCTTGTGATCTGACAGAATGAGTTATGCTAATGTGAATCGATTATTTAATATGAACCTTATAAACAACATTTTGATGAGTGTTACAAAAAGGAATTGAATAGTCGGATGATAGTTATTATTGCTTCGAACGCTGCATAGTACAGGAGTAATTTATTTATATGTGGCATGAGGGAATTGCCGGCCTGTTTGTGAATATTGGAGGTCTGAGTTATACCGCATATCATGCAACATGCGAGTACCGAACAACTACATACTCGTGCATGTATATGTGGTTCAATTGAGAAAAAAAATCTCAAATTTGTTGGTCTACATGAATATTGAATGTCGATGAATGACGTGTCAACAAAACAATACCGACCGTGATGACTGCAGTACTTACTCGTTATGCGATACAATTTCACTACCTTCTAGTGTGTAAACAAAGCCTGACGCCCGGCGTAGATTGTTGCGAAATTAATGTTACCTGGTCAACACCCTGATACAATGTTGATGAGCGAATTGCTAAATATAACACATACCGTAAGCTGTGCTACATGTAGTAAATCGAGAATTACTCAGATTGCTTGTTTAATTAGTACAATTATACTAATATGCATTTATAATGGCCAAGGAATGGTTTCACGAATCGAGATACAAACAACGCGCCGGCATGAACTCATACATAAACAGATTGGGAATTCCCAGTATTCTGGATTAAACTACTTCGTTCTACTCCGGCGACAATCGGGATATTAAAGTGAAAAGTAGTTCGTCGACAATATATAGACGAGTCTGAAATATATAAGCCGAGTACGTCAATATATTGCCGACGAACTACTTTTCACTTTAATATCCCGATTGTCGCCGGAGTAGAACGATGTAGTTTAATCCAGAATACTGGGAATTCCCAATCTATTTCTGTATGAGTTCACGCCGGCGCGTTGTTTGTATCTCAATTCGTGAAACCATTCCTTGGCCATTATAAATACATATTAGTATAGTTGTACTAATTAAACAAGCAATCTGAGTAATTCTCGATTTACTACACGTAGCACAGCTTACGGTATGTGTTATATTTAGCAATTCGCTCATCAATATTGTATCAGGGTGTTGACCAGGTAACATTAATTTCGCAACAATCTACGCCGGGCGTCAGGCTTTGTTTACACACTAGAAGGTAGTGAAATTGTATCGCATAACGAGTAAGTACATGTAGTCATCGCGGTCGGTGTTGTTGTGTTGACACGTCATTCATCGACGTTCAATATACATGTAGACCAACCAATTTGAGATTTGTTTCTCAATTGAACTACATATACATGCACGAGTATGTAGTTGTTCGGTACTCACATATTGCATGACATGCGGTATAACTCAGGCGTCCAAAATTCACAAACAGGCCGGCAATCCCCTCATGCCACATATAAATAAATTGCTCCTGTACTATGCAGCATTCGAAGTAATAATAACTATCATCCGACTATTCAATTCCTTTTTGTAACACTCATCAAAATGTTGTTTATAAGGTTCATATTAAATAATCGATTCACATTAACATAACTCATTATGTCAGATCACAAGATTGAGGTGGACTCGTTCAGCTATCTATGCCACTTCTTATATTTAGAAAAGCCCACCAGTCGATGGCACATCCTACCGTTTGGATGGTTAGGTTACACGTTGAGTCCTATAAGTTTATTTACGGAATATGCTAGCTAGCCTCTCAGAAATTCTATCATGTTTTTGTGTTTACTTTTTTTAATTTTAGAGTTGTCTTTAGCAAATGACTGTTTGCACAAACATATCATAAAGATATGTGGTTATATGTATTATTTATTACGTTTTGTGGGAGGGAGACATATATATTCCGGCAAATAGGGAATTCTTGACAATGCTACTGGTAAATCCGCCCAGTTCCGGTCGACGCCAATGCGTCAAGTCCAGCAAATCGACAACGTATGGCAGACCATCGACATATCCGACTCTGATTACATTTCTGCTCGAACGGATAGATATGTCCAGATTTGGGGCACGAAATATACGTTATGCATTTGTAACCGGGTTACAGGGGTTACAAGTAAACAATGCGTCGTCTTTTTGTTACATAGTTACAAATGGTTATCAGAGAATAATTCCGACTAGAAAAATGAAAATATTTCACCTATCCTTGTTAAAAAAGGGTTACAAAGTTACATTTGGAAGTCGTTTCAAAAATGCGACGTGTTTTTTGTTACATAGTTACAAATGCTCATCAGAGAATTACTCCAACTAGGAAAATGAAATATTTAACCCATCCTTGCTTAGAAAAGGTTACAAAGTTACATTTGGAAGTCGTTTCAAAAATGCGACGTGTTTTTGTTACATAGTTACAAATGCTTATCAGAGAATTACTCCAACTAGGAAATTGAAATATTTCTCCCATCCTTGTTTAAAAAGGGTTACAAAGTTACATTTGGAAGTCGTTTAAAAAATGCGACGTGTTTTTTGTTACAAAGTTACAAATGCTTATCGGAGAATAACCGCAACTAGAAAAATTAAACTATTTCACCCGTCTTTGTTAAAAGGGGTTACAAAGTTACATTTGGAAGTCGTTTCAAAAATGCGACGTGCTTTTTGTTACATGGTTACAAATGCTTATCAGAGAATTACTCCAACTAGGAAATTTAAATATTTCACCCATCCTTATTTAAAAAGGATTACAAAGTTACATTTGAAAGTCGTTTTAAAAATGCGACGTGTTTTTTTGTTACATAGTTACAAATGGTTATCAGAGAAATAACACTAACTAGAAAAATGAAAATATTTCACCAATACTTGATAAAAATGGTTACAAAGTTACATTTGGAAGTCGTTTCAAAAATGCGACGTGTTTGTTGTTACATAGTTACAAATGCTTATCAGAGAATTACTTTAACTAGGAAAATGAAATAATTGACCCATCCTTGTTTAAAATGAAAGTGTCAATGACACTGTAGCTCAACTTGGAAAGGGAATAATTTAATATATTACAGTCAATGGAGCGATTAGGAATGTGGAAAGTTGAATGTCTAATACTAGTTTATAGACATGAAGAGAAAAGTAAAATCCAAGATGGCTGCTGGCGGCCATGTTTTCGGCCGAATGTCCCAAAATGAGTCGTTCCCATCTACATGTCATCGTTAACATCAATGACAAATTTTATGACGATCAGACTAAAGGTACGACCTGTAGCCCATGCTATAGAATTTAGTCATACAAAGAGTAAAATCCAAGATGGCTGCTGGCGGCCATGTTTTTTGGCCGATTGACCCCAAAATGACTCGTTCCAATCTACATGTCATTGTTAACATCCATGACAAATTTGATGATGATCAGACTAAAGGTACGACCTGTAGCCCATGCTAAAGAATTTAGTCATACAAAGAGTAAAATCCAAGATGGCTGCTGGCGGCCACGTTTTTTCCGCCAAATGACCCCAAAATTACTCGTTCCCATCTACATATCAACATTAACATCCAGGACAAATTTCATGATGATCAGACGAATCGTACGACCTGTGGCCCGTGCTAATGGATTAAATTTTGAAATCCAAGATGGCCGCTGGCGGCCATGTTTTTTGTCCGAATGACCCCAAAATGACTCGTTCCCATTTACATTCCAATTTCAACAGCCATGAAAAATTTTATGATGATCAGACTAAAGGTACGACCTGTAGCCCGTGCTAAAGGATTTAGTCATACAAAGAGTAAAATCCAAGATGGCTGCTGGCGGCCATCTTTTTTGGCCGAATGACCCCAAAATGACTCGTTCCCATCTACATGTCATTATTAACATTCACGAAAAGTTTTATGATGATCAGACTAAAGATACAACCTGTAGCCCGTGCTCAAGGATTTAGTCATACAAAGAGTAAAATCCAAGATGGCTGCTGGCGACCATGTTTTTTGGCCGATTGACCCCAAAATTACTCGTTCCCATCTACATGTCATTGTTAACATCCATGACAAATTTTATGATGATCAGACTAAAGGTACGACCTGCAGCCCGTGATAAAGAATTTAGTCATACAAAGAGTAAAATCTAAGATGGCTGCTGGTGGCCATGTTTTTTGGCCGAATGACCCCAAAATTACTCGTTCCCATCTACATGTAAATATTATCATCCATGACAAATTTCATGATGATCAGACAATCAGTACGACCTGTGGCCCGTGCTAATGGATTAAATTATGAAATCCAAGATGGCCGCTGGCGGCCATGTTTTTTGTCCGAATGACCCCAAAATGACTCGTTCCCATCTACATTCCAATATCAACAACCATGACAAATTTTATAATGATCAGACTAAAGGTACGACCTGTAGCCCGTGCTAAAGGATTTAGTCATACAAAGAGTAAAATCCAAGATGGCTGCTGACGGCCATGTTTTTTGGCCGAATGACCCCAAAATGACTCGTTCCCATCTACATGTCATTATTAACATTCTTGACAAATTTTATGATGAGCAGACTAAAAGTAGGACCTGTAGCCCGTGCTAAAGGATTTAGTCATGCAAAGAGTAAAATCCAAGACGGCTGCTGGCGGCCATGTTTTTTGGCCGATTGACCCCAAAATGACTCGTTCCAATCTACATGTCATTGTTAACATCCATGACAAATTTGATGATGATCAGACTAAAGGTACGACCTGTAGCCCGTGCTAAAGAATTTAGTCATACAAAGAGTAAAATCCAAGATGGCTGCTGGCGGCCATGTTTTTGGGCCGAATGACCCCAAAATTACTCGTTCCCATCTACATGTCAATATTAACATCCATGACAAATTTCATGACGATCAGACGAACAGTGCGACCTGTGGCCCGTGCTAATGGATTGAATTTTGAAAACAAAGATGGCCACTGGCGGCCATGTTTTTTGTCCGAATGACCCCAAAATGACTCGTTCCCATCTACATTCCAATTTCAACAACCATGATAAATTTCATGATTATCAGACTAAAGGTACGACCTGTAGCCCGTGCTAAAGGATTTAGTCATACAAAGAGTAAAATCCAAGATGGCTGCTGGCGGCCATATTTTTGGCCCGAATAACCCAAAATTGACTCGTTCCCATCTACATGTCATTGTTAACATCCATGACAAATTTTATGACGATCTGACTAAAGGTACGACCTGTAGCCCGTGCTAAAGGATTTAGTCATACAAAGAGTAAAATCCAAGATGGCTGCTGGCGGCCATCTTTTTTGGCCGAATGACCCCAAAATGACTCGTTCCCATCTACATGTCATTATTAACATTCATGAAAAATTTTATGATGATCAGACTAAAGATACAACCTGTAGCCCGTGCTAAAGGATTTAGTCATACAAAGAGTAAAATCCAAGATGGCTACTGGCGACCATGTTTTTTGGCCGATTGACCCCAAAATTACTCGTTCCCATCTACATGTCATTGTTAACATCCATGACAAATTTTATGATGATCAGACTAAAGGTACGACCTGCAGCCCGTGATAAAGAATTTAGTCATACAAAGAGTAAAATCTAAGATGGCTGCTGGTGGCCATGTTTTTTGGCCGAATGACCCCAAAATTACTCGTTCCCATCTACATGTAAATATTATCATCCAGGACAAATTTCATGATGATCAGACAATCAGTACGACCTGTGGCCCGTGCTAATGGATTAAATTTTGAAATCCAAGATGGCCGCTGGTAGCCATGTTTTTTGTCCGAATGACCCCAAAATGACTCGTTCCCATCTACATTCCAATATCAACAGCCATGACAAATTTTATAATGATCAGACTAAAGGTACGACCTGTAGCCCGTGCTAAAGGATTTAGTCATACAAAGAGTAAAATCCAAGATGGCTGCTGACGGCCATGTTTTTTGGCCGAATGACCCCAAAATGACTCGTTCCCATCTACATGTCATTATTAACATTCTTGACAAATTTTATGATGATCAGACTAAAAGTAGGACCTGTAGCCCGTGCTAAAGGATTTAGTCATGCAAAGAGTAAAATCCAAGACGGCTGCTGGCGGCCATGTTTTTTGGCCGATTGACCCCAAAATGACTCGTTCCAATCTACATGTCATTGTTAACATCCATGACAAATTTGATGATGATCAGACTAAAGGTACGACCTGTAGCCCGTGCTAAAGAATTTAGTCATACAAAGAGTAAAATCCAAGATGGCTGCTGGCGGCCATGTTTTTGGGCCGAATGACCCCAAAATTACTCGTTCCCATCTACATGTCAATATTAACATCCATGACAAATTTCATGACGATCAGACGAACAGTGCGACCTGTGGCCCGTGCTAATGGATTGAATTTTGAAAACAAAGATGGCCACTGGCGGCCATGTTTTTTGTCCGAATGACCCCAAAATGACTCGTTCCCATCTACATTCCAATTTCAACAGCCATGATAAATTTCATGATTATCAGACTAAAGGTACGACCTGTAGCCCGTGCTAAAGGATTTAGTCATACAAAGAGTAAAATCCAAGATGGCTGCTGGCGGCCATGTTTTTTGCCCGAATAACCCAAAAATGACTCGTTCCCATCTACATGTCATCGTTAACATTCATGACAAATTTTATGACGATCTGACTAAAGTTACGACCTGTAGCCCGTGCTAAAGGATTTAGTCATGCAAAGAGTAAAATCGAAGATTGCTGCTGGCGGCCATGTTTTTTGGCCGAATGACCCCAAAATTACTCGTTCCCATCTACATGTCAATATTAACATCCATGACAAATTTCATGACGATCAGACGAACAGTACGGCCTGTAGCCCGTGCTAATGGATTGAACTTTGAAATCTAAGATGGCCGCTGGCGGCCATGTTTTTTTTCCGTATGACCCCAAAATGAATCATTCCGGTACAAATGTTGATGTCAACAGCTATGACAAATTTCATAATGATCCGATCAAAGGTACGACCTGTAGCCTCTATTGTTGACGCGTTACGCACACACGCACACACGGACGACGGACGACAAAGCCATGGCAATAGCTCAAACTTTACAAAGTAAAGTTGAGCTAAAAAGGGTTACAAAGTTACATTTGAAAGTCGTTTTAAAAATGCGAGGTGTTTTTGTTACATAGTTACAAATGGTTATCAGAGAATAACTCCAACTATAAAAATGAAAATATTTCACCAGTCCTTGTTTGAAAACGGTTACAAAGTTACATTTGGAAGTCGTTTCAAAAATGCGACGTGTTTTTTGTTACATAGTTACAAATGCTCATCAGAGAATTACTCCAACTAGGAAAATGAAATATTTAACCCATCTTTGTTCAGAAAAGGTTACAAAGTTACATTTGGAAGTCGTTTCAAAATTGCGACGTGTTTTTGTTACATAGTTACAAATGCTTATCAGAGAATTACTCCAACTAGGAAATTGAAATATTTCACCCATCCTTGTTTAAAAAGGGTTACAAAGTTACATTTGGAAGTCGTTTTAAAAATGTGACGTGTTTTTTGTTACATAGTTACACATGGCTATCAGAGAATAACTCCAACTAGCAAAATGAAAATATTTCACCTATCCTTGTTAAAAAAGGGTTACAAAGTTACATTTGGAAGTCGTTTCAAAAATGCGACGTGTTTTTTGTTACATAATTACAAATGGTTATCAGAGAATAACACTAACTAGAAAAATGAAAATATTTCACCAATCCTTGTTAAAAAAGGGTTACCAAGTTACATTTGGAAGTCGTTTAAAAAATGCGACGTGTTTTTTTTTGTTACATAGTTACAAATACTTATCAGAGAATTACTTTAACTAGGAAAATGAAATAATTGACCCATCCTTGTTTAAAAAGGGTTATAAAGCTACATTTGAAAGTCGTTTTAAAAATGCGAGGTGTTTTTTGTTACATAGTTACAAATGGTTAACAGAGAATAACTCCAACTAGAAAAATGAAAATATTTCACCAATCCTTGTTAGAAAAGGGTTACAAAGTTACATGTGGAAGTCGTTTCAAAAATGCGACGTGTTTTTTGTTACATAGTTACAAATGCTCATCAGAGAATTACTCCAACTAGGAAAATGAAATATTTAACCCATCCTTGTTCAGAAAAGGTTACAAAGTTACATTTGGAAGTCGTTTCAAAAACGCGACGTGTTTTTGTTACATAGTTACAAATGCTTATCAGAGTATAAGCGACCTGCCAATCTCGACCGGAAGCGCCGCCATTTTGATATGACGTATTTGTCCCCCGCATGTTTTTCCAGCGTCGTTATCTATTTTCGATTTGCGATGCCTGCGTTTCTGGTATATTTTATTTGTCCCTGTGAGAACAATGGTCCCTGCATGTTGAAAATACTTTGGTGGTTATTTTAAAATTGCATCTATAGTACAAGGCGGGGGGGGGGGGGGGGGGGGGGGGGGGGGGGTGTTTAGACAGGAACATAATAATAATATAATAATAAATAAGCCTACATATGGTAGTAAAATGCACGATTGTCTGTTTCCAAAGCATGTTCTGAATATATTTCTCTCTCCTATAGAATATAGGAATGGTCGACAACTATTAAACCATGTCGTTAATATCTACTCTGGCTACGCACGTAGAGATTATATACCACCCGGTTAAAATATGGGAACTTTGTTATGTTCTGACGGGGAACTAATTCGTAGCATTCAACACACAAAGCAGGGAATATATTCCGTTGTTCCTTAATAATCTATTCCACAGTAGGGGCCATGGTACCAATTCCAGATTGCATGATTTTTTGCCACGTTTGTGAGTCGATATCGCAATAAACATTGCATTGATTACCCGGAAGAAATTCCATGACTGTAAGGTATGCAAATCAGACTTGGCTGAACAATTTGATATAGTTCATGCATGCAATCTCGGACTATTCAATTCCTTTTTGTAACACTCGTCAAAATGTTGTTTATACGGTTCATATTAAATAATCGATTCACATTAACATAACTCATTCTGTCAGATCACAAGATTGATGTGGCCTCATTCAGCTATCGATGCCACTTCTTATATTTAGAAAAGCCCACCAGTCGATGGCACATCCTACCGTTTGGATGGTTAGGTTACACGTTGAGTCCTATAAGTTTTATTTACGGAATATGCTAGCTAGCCTCTCAGAAATTCTATCATGTTTTTGTTTTTACTTTTTTTTATTTTACAAAGTTACATTTGGAAGTCGTTTTAAAAATGCGACGTGTTTTTTTGTTGCACAGTTACAAATGGTTATCAGAGAATAACTCCAACTAGAAAAATGAAAATATTTCACCCATCCTTGTTTAAAAAGGGTTACAAAGTTACATTTGGAAGTCGTTTCAAAAATGCGACGTGTTTTTTGTTACATAGTTAAAAATGCTTATCAGAGAATTACTCCAACTAGGAAATTTAAATAGTTCACCCATCCTTGTTTAAAAAGGGTTACAAAGTTACATTTGGAAGTCGTTTCAAAAATGCGACGTGTTTTTTGTTACATAGTTAAAAATGCTTATCAGAGAATTACTCCAACTAGGAAATTTAAATAGTTCACCCATCCTTGTTTAAAAAGGGTTACAAAGTTACATTTGGAAGTCGTTTCAAAAATTCGACGTGTTTTCTTTTACAAAGTTACAAATGCTTATCGAAGAATAACCGCAACTAGAAAAATGAAACTATTTCACCTGTCTTGATTAAAATGGGTTACAAAGTTACATTTGCAAGTCGTTTTAAAAATGCGACGTGTTTTTTGTTACATAGTTACAAAATTAATGCTTATCAGAGAATTACTCCAACAAGGAAATTTAAATATTTCACACATCCTTGTTTAAAAAGGGTTACAAAGTTGCATTTGGAAGTCGTTTAAAAATGCGACGTGTTTTTTGTTACATAGTTACAAATGGTTATCAGAGAATAACTCCAACAAGAAAAATGAAAATATTTCACCTATCCTTGTTAAAAAAGGGTTACAAAGTTACATTTGGAAGTCGTTTCAAAAATGCGACGTATTTTTTGTTACATAATTACAAATGCTTATCAGAGAATAAGTCCAACAAGAAAAATGAAAATATTACACCCATCCTTGTTTTAAAAGGGTTACAAAGTTACATTTGGAAGTCGTTTCAAAAATGCGACGTGTTTTTTGTTACATAGTTAAAAATGTTATCAGAGAATTACTTTAACTAGGAAAATGAAATAATTGACCCATCATTGTTTAAAAAGGGTTACAAAGTTACATTTGAAAGTCGTTTTAAAAATGCGAGGTGTTTTTTGTTACATAGTTACAAATGGTTATCAGAGAATAACTCCAACCAGAAAAATGAAAATATTTCACAAATCCTTGTTAGAAAAGGGTTACAAAGTTACATTTGGAAGTCGTTTCAAAAATGCGACGTGTTTTTTGTTACATAGTTAAAAATGTTATCAGAGAATTACTTTAACTAGGAAAATGAAATAATTGACCCATCATTGTTTAAAAAGGGTTACAAAGTTACATTTGAAAGTCGTTTTAAAAATTCGAGGTGTTTTTTGTTACATAGATACAAATGGTTATCAGAGAATAACTCCAACTAGAAAAATGAAAATATTTCACCAATCCTTGTTAGAAAAGGGTTACAAAGTTACATTTGGAAGTCGTTTCAAAAATGCGACGTATTTTTTGTTACATAGTTACAAATGCTCATCAGAGAATTACTCCAACTTGGAAAATTAAATATTTAACCCATCCTTGCTTAGAAAAGGTAACAAAGTTACATTTGGAAGTCGTTTAAAAAATGCGACGTGTTTTTGTTACATAGTTACAAATGCTTATCAGAGAATTACTCCAACTAGGAAATTGAAATATTTCACCCATCCTTGTTTAAAAAGGGTTACAAAGTTACATTTGGAAGTCGTTTTAAAAATGCGACGTGTTTTTTGTTACATAGTTACAAATGGTTAACAGAGAATAACTCCAACTAGCAAAATGAAAATATTTTCACCTATCCTTGTTAAAAAAGGGTTACAAAGTTACATGTGGAAGGCGTTTAAAAAATGCGACGTGTTTTTTGTTACATAGTTACAAATGTTCATCAGAGAATTACTCCAACTAGGAACATGAAATATTTCACCCATCCTTGTTTAGAAAAGGTTACAAAGTTACATTTGGAAGTCGTTTCAAAAATGCGACGTGTTTTTGTTACATAGTTACAAATGCTTATCAGAGAATTGCTCCAACTAGGAAATTTAAATATTTCACCCATCCTTGTTTTAAAAGGGTTACAAAGTTACATTTGGAAGTCGTTTCAAAAATGCGACGTGTTTTTTGTTACATAGTTAAAAATGTTATCAGAGAATTACTTTAACTAGGAAAATGAAATAATTGACCCATCATTGTTTAAAAAGGGTTACAAAGTTACATTTGAAAGTCGTTTTAAAAATGCGAGGTGTTTTTTGTTACATAGTTACAAATGGTTATCAGAGAATAACTCCAACCAGAAAAATGAAAATATTTCACAAATCCTTGTTAGAAAAGGGTTACAAAGTTACATTTGGAAGTCGTTTCAAAAATGCGACGTGTTTTTTGTTACATAGTTAAAAATGTTATCAGAGAATTACTTTAACTAGGAAAATGAAATAATTGACCCATCATTGTTTAAAAAGGGTTACAAAGTTACATTTGAAAGTAGTTTTAAAAATTCGAGGTGTTTTTTGTTACATAGATACAAATGGTTATCAGAGAATAACTCCAACTAGAAAAATGAAAATATTTCACCAATCCTTGTTAGAAAAGGGTTACAAAGTTACATTTGGAAGTCGTTTCAAAAATGCGACGTATTTTTTGTTACATAGTTACAAATGCTCATCAGAGAATTACTCCAACTTGGAAAATTAAATATTTAACCCATCCTTGCTTAGAAAAGGTAACAAAGTTACATTTGGAAGTCGTTTAAAAAATGCGACGTGTTTTTGTTACATAGTTACAAATGCTTATCAGAGAATTACTCCAACTAGGAAATTGAAATATTTCACCCATCCTTGTTTAAAAAGGGTTACAAAGTTACATTTGGAAGTCGTTTTAAAAATGCGACGTGTTTTTTGTTACATAGTTACAAATGGTTAACAGAGAATAACTCCAACTAGCAAAATGAAAATATTTTCACCTATCCTTGTTAAAAAAGGGTTACAAAGTTACATGTGGAAGGCGTTTAAAAAATGCGACGTGTTTTTTGTTACATAGTTACAAATGTTCATCAGAGAATTACTCCAACTAGGAACATGAAATATTTCACCCATCCTTGTTTAGAAAAGGTTACAAAGTTACATTTGGAAGTCGTTTCAAAAATGCGACGTGTTTTTGTTACATAGTTACAAATGCTTATCAGAGAATTGCTCCAACTAGGAAATTTAAATATTTCACCCATCCTTGTTTAAAAAGGGTTACAAAGTTACATTTGGAAGTCGTTTTAAAAATGCGACGTATTTTTTGTTACATAGTTACAAATGGTTATCAGAGAATAACTCCAACAAGAAAAATGAAAATATTACACCCATCTTTCTTTTAAAAGGGTTACATAGTTACATTTGGAAGTCGTTTCAAAAATGCGACGTGTTTTTTGTTACATAAGGTTCATATTAAATAATCGATTCACATTAGCATAACTCATTCTGTCAGATCACAAGATTGATGTGGCCTCGTTCAGCTATCGATGCCACTTCTTATATTTAGAAAAGCCCACCAGTCGATGGCACATCCTACCGTTTGGATGGTTAGGTTACACGTTGAGTCCTATAAGTTTTATTTACGGAATATGCTAGCTAGCCTCTCAGAAATTCTATCATGTTTTTGTTTTTACTTTTTTTTATTTTACAAAGTTACATTTGGAAGTCGTTTTAAAAATGCGACGTGTTTTTTTGTTGCACAGTTACAAATGGTTATCAGAGAATAACTCCAACTAGAAAAATGAAAATATTTCACCCATCCTTGTTTAAAAAGGGTTACAAAGTTACATTTGGAAGTCGTTTCAAAAATGCGACGTGTTTTTTGTTACATAGTTAAAAATGCTTATCAGAGAATTACTCCAACTAGGAAATTTAAATAGTTCACCCATCCTTGTTTAAAAAGGGTTACAAAGTTACATTTGGAAGTCGTTTAAAAATGCGACGTGTTTTTTGTTACATAGTTACAAATGGTTATCAGAGAATAACTCCAACAAGAAAAATGAAAATATTTCACCTATCCTTGTTAAAAAAGGGTTACAAAGTTACATTTGGAAGTCGTTTCAAAAATGCGATGTATTTTTTGTTACATAATTACAAATGCTTATCAGAGAATAAGTCCAACAAGAAAAATGAAAATATTACACCCATCCTTGTTTTAAAAGGGTTACAAAGTTACATTTGGAAGTCGTTTCAAAAATGCGACGTGTTTTTTGTTACATAGTTAAAAATGTTATCAGAGAATTACTTTAACTAGGAAAATGAAATAATTGACCCATCATTGTTTAAAAAGGGTTACAAAGTTACATTTGAAAGTCGTTTTAAAAATGCGAGGTGTTTTTTGTTACATAGTTACAAATGGTTATCAGAGAATAACTCCAACCAGAAAAATGAAAATATTTCACAAATCCTTGTTAGAAAAGGGTTACAAAGTTACATTTGGAAGTCGTTTCAAAAATGCGACGTGTTTTTTGTTACATAGTTAAAAATGTTATCAGAGAATTACTTTAACTAGGAAAATGAAATAATTGACCCATCATTGTTTAAAAAGGGTTACAAAGTTACATTTGAAAGTCGTTTTAAAAATTCGAGGTGTTTTTTGTTACATAGATACAAATGGTTATCAGAGAATAATTCCAACTAGAAAAATGAAAATATTTCACCAATCCTTGTTAGAAAAGGGTTACAAAGTTACATTTGGAAGTCGTTTCAAAAATGCGACGTATTTTTTGTTACATAGTTACAAATGCTCATCAGAGAATTACTCCAACTTGGAAAATTAAATATTTAACCCATCCTTGCTTAGAAAAGGTAACAAAGTTACATTTGGAAGTCGTTTAAAAAATGCGACGTGTTTTTGTTACATAGTTACAAATGCTTATCAGAGAATTACTCCAACTAGGAAATTGAAATATTTCACCCATCCTTGTTTAAAAAGGGTTACAAAGTTACATTTGGAAGTCGTTTTAAAAATGCGACGTGTTTTTTGTTACATAGTTACAAATGGTTAACAGAGAATAACTCCAACTAGCAAAATGAAAATATTTTCACCTATCCTTGTTAAAAAAGGGTTACAAAGTTACATGTGGAAGGCGTTTAAAAAATGCGACGTGTTTTTTGTTACATAGTTACAAATGTTCATCAGAGAATTACTCCAACTAGGAACATGAAATATTTCACCCATCCTTGTTTAGAAAAGGTTACAAAGTTACATTTGGAAGTCGTTTCAAAAATGCGACGTGTTTTTGTTACATGGTTACAAACGCTTATCAGAGAATTACTCCAACTAGGAAATTTAAATATTTCACCCATCCTTGTTTAAAAAGGATTACAAAGTGACATTTGGTAGTCGTTTTAAAAATGCGACGTGTTTTTTGCTACATAGTTACAAATGGTTATCAGAGAATAACTCTAACTAGAAAAATGAAAATATTTCACCAATCCTTGTTAAAAAAGCGTTACAAAGTTACATTTGGAAGTCGTTTAAAAAATGCGACGTGTTTTTTGTTACATAATTACAAATGCTCATCAGAGAATTACTCCAACTAGGAAAATGAAATATTTAACCCATCCTTGTTTAGAAAAGGTTACAAAGTTACATTTGGAAGTCGTTTCAAAAATGCGACGTGTTTTTATTACATAGTTACAAATGCTTATAAGAGAATTACTCCAACTAGGAAATTGAAATATTTCACCCATCCTTGTTTAAAAATGGTTACAAAGTTACATTTGGAAGTCGTTTCAAAAATGCGACATGTTTTTTTTTTTACAAAGTTACAAATGCTTATCGGAGAATAACCGCAACTAGAAAAATGAAACTATTTCACCTGTCTTTGTTAAAATAGGTTACAAAGTTACATTTGCAAGTCGTTTTAAAAATGCGACGTGTTTTTTGTTACATAGTTACAAAATTAATGCTTATCAGAGAATTACTCCAACAAGGAAGTTGAAATATTTCACCCATCCTTGTATAAAAAGGGTTACAAAGTTACACTTGGAAGTCGTTTAAAAATGCGACGTATTTTTTGTTACATAGTTACAAATGGTTATCAGAGAATAACTCCAACAAGAAAAATGAAAATATTACACCCATCTTTCTTTTAAAAGGGTTACATAGTTACATTTGGAAGTCGTTTCAAAAATGCGACGTGTTTTTTGTTACATAAGGTTCATATTAAATAATCGATTCACATTAGCATAACTCATTCTGTCAGATCACAAGATTGATGTGGCCTCGTTCAGCTATCGATGCCACTTCTTATATTTAGAAAAGCCCACCAGTCGATGGCACATCCTACCGTTTGGATGGTTAGGTTACACGTTGAGTCCTATAAGTTTTATTTACGGAATATGCTAGCTAGCCTCTCAGAAATTCTATCATGTTTTTGTTTTTACTTTTTTTTATTTTACAAAGTTACATTTGGAAGTCGTTTTAAAAATGCGACGTGTTTTTTTGTTGCACAGTTACAAATGGTTATCAGAGAATAACTCCAACTAGAAAAATGAAAATATTTCACCCATCCTTGTTTAAAAAGGGTTACAAAGTTACATTTGGAAGTCGTTTCAAAAATGCGACGTGTTTTTTGTTACATAGTTAAAAATGCTTATCAGAGAATTACTCCAACTAGGAAATTTAAATAGTTCACCCATCCTTGTTTAAAAAGGGTTACAAAGTTACATTTGGAAGTCGTTTCAAAAATGCGACGTGTTTTTTGTTACATAGTTAAAAATGCTTATCAGAGAATTACTCCAACTAGGAAATTTAAATAGTTCACCCATCCTTGTTTAAAAAGGGTTACAAAGTTACATTTGGAAGTCGTTTCAAAAATTCGACGTGTTTTCTTTTACAAAGTTACAAATGCTTATCGAAGAATAACCGCAACTAGAAAAATGAAACTATTTCACCTGTCTTGATTAAAATGGGTTACAAAGTTACATTTGCAAGTCGTTTTAAAAATGCGACGTGTTTTTTGTTACATAGTTACAAAATTAATGCTTATCAGAGAATTACTCCAACAAGGAAATTTAAATATTTCACACATCCTTGTTTAAAAAGGGTTACAAAGTTGCATTTGGAAGTCGTTTAAAAATGCGACGTGTTTTTTGTTACATAGTTACAAATGGTTATCAGAGAATAACTCCAACAAGAAAAATGAAAATATTTCACCTATCCTTGTTAAAAAAGGGTTACAAAGTTACATTTGGAAGTCGTTTCAAAAATGCGACGTATTTTTTGTTACATAATTACAAATGCTTATCAGAGAATAAGTCCAACAAGAAAAATGAAAATATTACACCCATCCTTGTTTTAAAAGGGTTACAAAGTTACATTTGGAAGTCGTTTCAAAAATGCGACGTGTTTTTTGTTACATAGTTAAAAATGTTATCAGAGAATTACTTTAACTAGGAAAATGAAATAATTGACCCATCATTGTTTAAAAAGGGTTACAAAGTTACATTTGAAAGTCGTTTTAAAAATGCGAGGTGTTTTTTGTTACATAGTTACAAATGGTTATCAGAGAATAACTCCAACCAGAAAAATGAAAATATTTCACAAATCCTTGTTAGAAAAGGGTTACAAAGTTACATTTGGAAGTCGTTTCAAAAATGCGACGTGTTTTTTGTTACATAGTTAAAAATGTTATCAGAGAATTACTTTAACTAGGAAAATGAAATAATTGACCCATCATTGTTTAAAAAGGGTTACAAAGTTACATTTGAAAGTCGTTTTAAAAATTCGAGGTGTTTTTTGTTACATAGATACAAATGGTTATCAGAGAATAACTCCAACTAGAAAAATGAAAATATTTCACCAATCCTTGTTAGAAAAGGGTTACAAAGTTACATTTGGAAGTCGTTTCAAAAATGCGACGTATTTTTTGTTACATAGTTACAAATGCTCATCAGAGAATTACTCCAACTTGGAAAATTAAATATTTAACCCATCCTTGCTTAGAAAAGGTAACAAAGTTACATTTGGAAGTCGTTTAAAAAATGCGACGTGTTTTTGTTACATAGTTACAAATGCTTATCAGAGAATTACTCCAACTAGGAAATTGAAATATTTCACCCATCCTTGTTTAAAAAGGGTTACAAAGTTACATTTGGAAGTCGTTTTAAAAATGCGACGTGTTTTTTGTTACATAGTTACAAATGGTTAACAGAGAATAACTCCAACTAGCAAAATGAAAATATTTTCACCTATCCTTGTTAAAAAAGGGTTACAAAGTTACATGTGGAAGGCGTTTAAAAAATGCGACGTGTTTTTTGTTACATAGTTACAAATGTTCATCAGAGAATTACTCCAACTAGGAACATGAAATATTTCACCCATCCTTGTTTAGAAAAGGTTACAAAGTTACATTTGGAAGTCGTTTCAAAAATGCGACGTGTTTTTGTTACATAGTTACAAATGCTTATCAGAGAATTGCTCCAACTAGGAAATTTAAATATTTCACCCATCCTTGTTTTAAAAGGGTTACAAAGTTACATTTGGAAGTCGTTTCAAAAATGCGACGTGTTTTTTGTTACATAGTTAAAAATGTTATCAGAGAATTACTTTAACTAGGAAAATGAAATAATTGACCCATCATTGTTTAAAAAGGGTTACAAAGTTACATTTGAAAGTCGTTTTAAAAATGCGAGGTGTTTTTTGTTACATAGTTACAAATGGTTATCAGAGAATAACTCCAACCAGAAAAATGAAAATATTTCACAAATCCTTGTTAGAAAAGGGTTACAAAGTTACATTTGGAAGTCGTTTCAAAAATGCGACGTGTTTTTTGTTACATAGTTAAAAATGTTATCAGAGAATTACTTTAACTAGGAAAATGAAATAATTGACCCATCATTGTTTAAAAAGGGTTACAAAGTTACATTTGAAAGTCGTTTTAAAAATGCGAGGTGTTTTTTGTTACATAGTTACAAATGGTTATCAGAGAATAACTCCAACCAGAAAAATGAAAATATTTCACAAATCCTTGTTAGAAAAGGGTTACAAAGTTACATTTGGAAGTCGTTTCAAAAATGCGACGTGTTTTTTGTTACATAGTTAAAAATGTTATCAGAGAATTACTTTAACTAGGAAAATGAAATAATTGACCCATCATTGTTTAAAAAGGGTTACAAAGTTACATTTGAAAGTCGTTTTAAAAATTCGAGGTGTTTTTTGTTACATAGATACAAATGGTTATCAGAGAATAATTCCAACTAGAAAAATGAAAATATTTCACCAATCCTTGTTAGAAAAGGGTTACAAAGTTACATTTGGAAGTCGTTTCAAAAATGCGACGTATTTTTTGTTACATAGTTACAAATGCTCATCAGAGAATTACTCCAACTTGGAAAATTAAATATTTAACCCATCCTTGCTTAGAAAAGGTAACAAAGTTACATTTGGAAGTCGTTTAAAAAATGCGACGTGTTTTTGTTACATAGTTACAAATGCTTATCAGAGAATTACTCCAACTAGGAAATTGAAATATTTCACCCATCCTTGTTTAAAAAGGGTTACAAAGTTACATTTGGAAGTCGTTTTAAAAATGCGACGTGTTTTTTGTTACATAGTTACAAATGGTTAACAGAGAATAACTCCAACTAGCAAAATGAAAATATTTTCACCTATCCTTGTTAAAAAAGGGTTACAAAGTTACATGTGGAAGGCGTTTAAAAAATGCGACGTGTTTTTTGTTACATAGTTACAAATGTTCATCAGAGAATTACTCCAACTAGGAACATGAAATATTTCACCCATCCTTGTTTAGAAAAGGTTACAAAGTTACATTTGGAAGTCGTTTCAAAAATGCGACGTGTTTTTGTTACATAGTTACAAATGCTTATCAGAGAATTGCTCCAACTAGGAAATTTAAATATTTCACCCATCCTTGTTTAAAAAGGGTTACAAAGTTACATTTGGAAGTCGTTTTAAAAATGCGACGTATTTTTTGTTACATAGTTACAAATGGTTATCAGAGAATAACTCCAACAAGAAAAATGAAAATATTACACCCATCTTTCTTTTAAAAGGGTTACATAGTTACATTTGGAAGTCGTTTCAAAAATGCGACGTGTTTTTTGTTACATAAGGTTCATATTAAATAATCGATTCACATTAGCATAACTCATTCTGTCAGATCACAAGATTGATGTGGCCTCGTTCAGCTATCGATGCCACTTCTTATATTTAGAAAAGCCCACCAGTCGATGGCACATCCTACCGTTTGGATGGTTAGGTTACACGTTGAGTCCTATAAGTTTTATTTACGGAATATGCTAGCTAGCCTCTCAGAAATTCTATCATGTTTTTGTTTTTACTTTTTTTTATTTTACAAAGTTACATTTGGAAGTCGTTTTAAAAATGCGACGTGTTTTTTTGTTGCACAGTTACAAATGGTTATCAGAGAATAACTCCAACTAGAAAAATGAAAATATTTCACCCATCCTTGTGTAAAAAGGGTTACAAAGTTACATTTGGAAGTCGTTTCAAAAATGCGACGTGTTTTTTGTTACATAGTTAAAAATGCTTATCAGAGAATTACTCCAACTAGGAAATTTAAATAGTTCACCCATCCTTGTTTAAAAAGGGTTACAAAGTTACATTTGGAAGTCGTTTCAAAAATGCGACGTGTTTTTTGTTACATAGTTAAAAATGCTTATCAGAGAATTACTCCAACTAGGAAATTTAAATAGTTCACCCATCCTTGTTTAAAAAGGGTTACAAAGTTACATTTGGAAGTCGTTTCAAAAATTCGACGTGTTTTCTTTTACAAAGTTACAAATGCTTATCGAAGAATAACCGCAACTAGAAAAATGAAACTATTTCACCTGTCTTGATTAAAATGGGTTACAAAGTTACATTTGCAAGTCGTTTTAAAAATGCGACGTGTTTTTTGTTACATAGTTACAAAATTAATGCTTATCAGAGAATTACTCCAACAAGGAAATTTAAATATTTCACACATCCTTGTTTAAAAAGGGTTACAAAGTTGCATTTGGAAGTCGTTTAAAAATGCGACGTGTTTTTTGTTACATAGTTACAAATGGTTATCAGAGAATAACTCCAACAAGAAAAATGAAAATATTTCACCTATCCTTGTTAAAAAAGGGTTACAAAGTTACATTTGGAAGTCGTTTCAAAAATGCGACGTATTTTTTGTTACATAATTACAAATGCTTATCAGAGAATAAGTCCAACAAGAAAAATGAAAATATTACACCCATCCTTGTTTTAAAAGGGTTACAAAGTTACATTTGGAAGTCGTTTCAAAAATGCGACGTGTTTTTTGTTACATAGTTAAAAATGTTATCAGAGAATTACTTTAACTAGGAAAATGAAATAATTGACCCATCATTGTTTAAAAAGGGTTACAAAGTTACATTTGAAAGTCGTTTTAAAAATGCGAGGTGTTTTTTGTTACATAGTTACAAATGGTTATCAGAGAATAACTCCAACCAGAAAAATGAAAATATTTCACAAATCCTTGTTAGAAAAGGGTTACAAAGTTACATTTGGAAGTCGTTTCAAAAATGCGACGTGTTTTTTGTTACATAGTTAAAAATGTTATCAGAGAATTACTTTAACTAGGAAAATGAAATAATTGACCCATCATTGTTTAAAAAGGGTTACAAAGTTACATTTGAAAGTCGTTTTAAAAATTCGAGGTGTTTTTTGTTACATAGATACAAATGGTTATCAGAGAATAACTCCAACTAGAAAAATGAAAATATTTCACCAATCCTTGTTAGAAAAGGGTTACAAAGTTACATTTGGAAGTCGTTTCAAAAATGCGACGTATTTTTTGTTACATAGTTACAAATGCTCATCAGAGAATTACTCCAACTTGGAAAATTAAATATTTAACCCATCCTTGCTTAGAAAAGGTAACAAAGTTACATTTGGAAGTCGTTTAAAAAATGCGACGTGTTTTTGTTACATAGTTACAAATGCTTATCAGAGAATTACTCCAACTAGGAAATTGAAATATTTCACCCATCCTTGTTTAAAAAGGGTTACAAAGTTACATTTGGAAGTCGTTTTAAAAATGCGACGTGTTTTTTGTTACATAGTTACAAATGGTTAACAGAGAATAACTCCAACTAGCAAAATGAAAATATTTTCACCTATCCTTGTTAAAAAAGGGTTACAAAGTTACATGTGGAAGGCGTTTAAAAAATGCGACGTGTTTTTTGTTACATAGTTACAAATGTTCATCAGAGAATTACTCCAACTAGGAACATGAAATATTTCACCCATCCTTGTTTAGAAAAGGTTACAAAGTTACATTTGGAAGTCGTTTCAAAAATGCGACGTGTTTTTGTTACATAGTTACAAATGCTTATCAGAGAATTGCTCCAACTAGGAAATTTAAATATTTCACCCATCCTTGTTTAAAAAGGGTTACAAAGTTACATTTGGAAGTCGTTTTAAAATTGCGACGTGCTTTTTTGTTACATAGTTACAAATGGTTATCAGAGAATAACCAGAAAAATGAAAATATTTCACCTATCCTTGTTAAAAAAGGGTTACAAAGTTACATTTGGAAGTCGTTTCAAAAATTCGACGTGTTTTTTGTTACATAATTACAAATGCTCATCAGAGAATAACACCAACAAGAAAAATGAAAATATTTCACCCATCCTTGTTTTAAAAGGGCAGATATGTCCCAATATCCATATTGTATGCCCATAATCCAAAGATATAGACACATAACAATTTTCCATGTTGGGTTCTAAAAATGGTGAACCCCAAATTTGAGCCCATGCAGTTTAAACCTAAGTAAACTATACCGAGTCATGTCCAGTTGCAGGATGGTCCATATATGTCCCAATATCCATATTTTATGCCCAGAATCCAAAGATATAGGCACATAACAATTTCGATGATGGGCCCTTAAATTGGTGAACCCCAAATATGAGACCGTGCTGTTTAAACCTAAGTAAAATATACATGAGTCATGTCCAGATGCAATATTTCATTTTCCTAGTTGGGAGTAATTCTCTGATAAGCATTTGTAACTATGTAACAAAAAACATGTCGCATTTTTAAAACGACTTCCAAATGTAACTTTGTAACCCTTTTTAAACAAGGATGGGTGCAATATTTCAATTTCCTAGTTGGAGTAATTCTCTGATAAGCATTTGTAACCATGTAACAACAAACACAAGTCGGATTTTTGAAACGACTTCCAAATGTAACTTTGTAACCCTTTTTTAACAAGGATAGGTGAAATATTTTCATTTTTCTAGTCGGAATTATTCTCTGATAACCATTTGTAACAAAAACACGTCGCATTTTTACTTGTAACCTCTCTAACCCGGTTACAAATGCATAACGTATATTTCGTGCAAAAAATCTGGACATATCTATCCGTTCGAGCAGAAATGTAATCAGAGTCGGACATGTCGATGGTCTGCCCTACGTTGTCGATTTGCCGGACGTGACGCATTGGCGTCGACCGGAAGTGGGCGGATTTATCAGTAGCATTGTCAAGAATTCCCTATTTGCCGGAATATATATGTCTCCCTCCCACAAAACGTAATAAATAATACATATAACCACATATCTTTATGATATGTTTGTGCAAACAGTCAATTGCTAAAGACAACTTTAAAATAAAAAAAAGTAAACACAAAAACATGATAGAATTTCCGAGAGGCTAGCTAGCATATACCGTAAATAAAACTTATAGGACTCAACGTGTAACCTAACCATCCAAACGGTAGGATGTGCCATCGACTGGTGGGCTTTTGTAAATATAAGTGGCATCGATAGCTGAACGAGTCCACCTCAATCTTGTGATCTGACATAATGATTTATGTTAATTTGAATCGAAAATTTAATATGAACCTTATAAACAACATTTTGATGAGTGTTACAAAAGGGAATTGAATAGACGGATGATAGTTATTATTACTTCGAACGCTGCATAGTGCAGGAGCAATTTATTTATATGTGGCATGAGGGGATTGTCGGCCTGTTTGTGAATATTGGAGGTCTGAGTTATACCGCATATCATGCAACATGCGAGTACCGAACAACTACATACTCGTGCATGTATATGTAGTTTAATTGAGAAGAAATCTCAAATTTGTTGGTCTACATGTATATTGAATGTCGATGAATGACGTGTCAACAAAACAATACCGACCGCGATGACTGCATGTACTTACTCGTTATGCGATACAATTTCACTACCTTCTATAGTGTGTAAACAAAGCCTGACGCCCAGCGTAGATTGTTGCGAAAATAATGTTACCTGGTCAACACCCTGATACAATATTGATGAGCGAATTGCTAAATATAACACACACCGTAAGCTGTGCTACATGTAGTAAATCGAGAATTACTCCGATTGCTTGTTTAATTAGTACAACTATACTAATATGTATTTATAATGGCCAAGGACTGGTTTCACGAATCGAGATACAAACAGCTCGCTGGCGTGAATTCATACAGAAATAGATTGGGAATTCCAAGTATTCCTGAGTATTCTGGATTAAACTACTTCGTTCTACTCCGGCGACAATCGAAAAAAAATAAAATAATAGCCAGTGATAATACTGGGTTGTTTGAACTCATTTGTGTTTACATTGATGGATATAATTGTCTCCCTCCCACAAACCCTGTTATACATATAGCCGCATATTTTTTAACATGTTTGTGTAAACATGTGTTTGCTAAAAACAGATATCCAATAAAATGTAAACACAGAGGAAACACAGAGGAAACAGAGTTCAGTCCCTTCGTTGTGATAAGTCCTGCGTTGGAGGCTGAACTCTGCATGGAGTTTGGTGACTGACAGGCTTTCCTAAATCTCACGACAGGCACTGTTCGCTGAACGAGTCCACCTCGATCGAACCGTTTACGATTCGGCTTTGACTGTAGACCTGCCCGTTCGTCCGACCGGAAGTGTTGACATAATCGACCGGAAGTGGGTGGATGTGTCGGTGTGCTACCCTACGTTACCGATATGCCGGAAGTGACGCGTTGGAGTCGACCGGAAGTCGGTGTGCAACCGCCCCATACGTATACTACTAGTCATGATATGGTCAGAAATTAACTTTTTATGACAAAAAGTTGATAGAGTAGGAATTTGGTGTGGGGGAGAGGCCTGAGTACCCCCCCCCCCCCCCCCTCACCCAGCAGCAGAATTAAAAAAAATTTATATATAAGTTTATTTTTATATATATATTATAATATCTATTATATATTTTGAAAGATCTGTGTGTGTGTGTGTGTGTGTGTGTGTATCTGTCTGTGGTGTGTGTGTAATCGATGGACTCAAAAACAGCTGAGCCAATTTCGATGAAACTTGGTATGTGGGGGTATTTTCGGGTCAGGAGTAACATAGGCCTATTAATTTGTCCGTGCGAGGTCAACTTTTCACGTGCCGAGGTCAAATCTGTTTTTACGCCGTTTTGCGCTAATATATTTCAGTTCGGTGCTCACAAATCGATTCGATATAGCGCGAATAATAAATTGCCAGTCATATAATTTGCACGGTTAGAATCTGTGGCGCTTCATCTTTCCAATGATGTATCACACGCCTGTGTACGTTTAAAGTTTCTACCTTAATTATCGGGAAGAACGCAGGACCATGCTTCGCTCATCGAAAATCATTGCGTAAATATATTACGCCATCAACATATCGTGACGTGATCGCGTTAACTCTTAACCGGCCGATGTCGCGTTAACTCATCACCGGCCGAGGTATCCGCAAATGACATTGGGCTATATATCTCGGAAACGGGTGGAGCTATCGACTTGAAATTTGGTATGTGAATGTATCTTGCCCCGGATACGAATTTTATCGGGTCGCCGAGCCCGTGCGACGCCAACTTCGCGCATGCGCAGACCAGATCTCGAAAACGGGTGGAGCAATCGACTTGAAATTTGGTTTTTGAATAGCCCGGACGAAGTCGGGTCACCTTCTAGTCTATTATATATTTTGGAAGATCTGTGTGTGTGTGTCTGTCTGTAATCGATGGACTCAAAAACGGCCGAGCCGATTTCGATGAAACTTGGTATGTGTGGGTATTTTCGGCTGGGGAGTGACATGGGCCTATTAATTTACCCGTGCGACGTGACCTTGAAATCGGGTAATTTCAAGGTCAAACGCCCGAATATCACCGGATTTCGATGAAACTTGGTATGTGGAGGTACTTTCGTATAGGGAGTCTCATAAGCATATTAATTTGCCCGTGCGACGTGACCTTGGACTTGAAATCGGGTCATTTCAAGGTCAAACGCCCGAATATCACGGGATTTCGATGAAACTTGGTATGTGGGGGGAACTTTCGTATGGGGAGTCTCATAAGCATATTCATTTGCCTGTGCGACGTGACCTTGACCTTGAAATAGGGTCAATTCAAGGTCAATTCGCCAATTTTGATGGTATTTCGACGAAATTTTATACATAGGGTTACTTTTGTCCACTGGGTGTTTTGGATGGGTCAAATCGTGACCCCGACCTGACCTTGACCTTCAAAATGATCAATTCAAGGTCAAATCGGGTGAAACCGGATGGATTTAGACGGGTACTTTTGTCGGGTACTTTTGTTCGGGCAGTGTTTTGGACGGGTCAAATCGTGACCCCACTTGACCTTGGCCTTCAAAATAGACAATTCAAGGTCAAAGCCCGGACGAAGTCGGGTCACCTTCTAGTATATATATATAAAGATAAACTTATATATATATATATTTTATATAATTTTGCTTTCTATAGTCATGAATGAGAAAAAGTTGGTTTGATACTTGTCGCCTCTATCACAGATAATATTTCCTTTTTTTGTAAATAGGTTAATATTTTGTTTTGCAATAAACTTATTTACAAAAAAAAATATTTCCTTACATATTTTATTATTTATAATGTATATATAACAGCAGAAAAAAACTATTAAGTCAGTACACATCTTGGTTAGTGTTACTTAGGTTAGCTGGTGACAGCAGATAAATATAGGTTTAAAAACCAAAATACCCATAGCTCATTCAATCACTCTGGCTGGGAGTGGAGCGAGGCAGTCATAATTGCTTTGGCTGTATTAGTTCCTTTCAGTCAGAGCGTTGAGGACGGGTGAGTTGTGTGGCCGCGCCTCCGGGTGCAGCTGCCCCCGTGCTTAACGCCGGTGAGACGGTTTTGGATTAGGCTTAGGACGGATTATGGACTTGATCCCCGAAGCCGCGTTGGTTGCAGTGCAAAGTAGTCGGGTAGTGGACATCGCTAGCTGGCCTCTCCAGTCTAGCGGGGGCTACCTGACACTTTGCTTGGAGTTCCGGACTAAAGATGCTGGTATCCAGAGATCTAAAGACCGGGACGTCAAAGCCAAAGCCACCCGCTGCACTATGAAGAAGATGAAGACAGGGCCTTCAAAGAAAAAGACTCCTTCTAGGCGAAGAAGGGACGCTGCCAGACGGGCGAAGTGGAAGAAGAGGATGGGGGTGACCGTTGATCTGCCGGTCACCCCTCCCCGTGTGGTTCAGCCGTCCAGTGTCATAGCCGGCAGGTCGAAGTTGTCTGAGAGACGCCCAGACCTGCATGGAGCCAGACGACATTGTACCAGCTAGCAGGAACTCCGTGGATCTGCCGGAGGTCCCTGCTGTTGTCATCGAGGCGAGCGGAGACAGGGACATGGACACCACCCCGGCTGTTCCTGCCACCAGCTTCGATGTGGAGTTGGGCAGTTTTCCACCTCGGACACCGGAATTTCATCTCATCCCGGTGTCCCCCAGCTCTATCACCAGCAACAACACCAGTACAGCCACCACCCGTTCTGTGGAAGAGATAGTCGCTGACACCAAAAGATTCATGGCAGAAATCAGGGCTGACAACTTAAAGGAAAAACAAGAGTCCGAACAATTTCAGAAAGAATTTGATCAGCGGCAGAAAGAATCCGATCAGCGGGAGACAGAACGGAGAGAAGAACAAGCCATTCGCGACGCAGAATTGGCAGCTGCGCTCCAACAACATCACCAACAACAACAGCAAACAGAAATTCAACAAAGGAAAAAAAAGAAACCCAAGTAAAAGAAATAATTCTATGTCTAGATCATTTTTTTTCCCTCCTTCATCCTCATGTAAATGTATAAACCATTTCATGACACTTCATATCATTTCATAAGTGGGTTGTAGGGGAGGGGCTATGCCCCTTCCAAATCCTCCCTGGGTCCCAAAACCCCTCATACGCGCTCATTCAATCATCATTCAG
Organism: Siphonodentalium dalli; assembly: GCA_032622095.1. Taxonomy (NCBI): domain Eukaryota; kingdom Metazoa; phylum Mollusca; class Scaphopoda; order Gadilida; family Siphonodentaliidae; genus Siphonodentalium; species Siphonodentalium dalli. The sequence goes on along the minus strand of CP136063.1, from coordinate 3,146,084 downwards.
AATAGTCAGTTTTTCAAAGTTTCAAAATGTCTTGTTCTCCTGTGCAATCTACCACTAGAAAGTTCTTAGAAAACTTTGACGACATCTTCAACTATGTTACAAAAAACATGTATCCTGACACCCTCAATAGATCTCAGAAAAAAGACATTCGTGTGAAGTGTAAAAAGTTCTCAGTTTGTGATGGTGTTCTCTTCTATCAGTCAAAGAAAGGTAAGATTTTTCATTCTTTATCTATTATTCTTCTGTTAGATTTGACAGTATGAAACTATTACATTACACTTTTTCTGCATCGGAAAATAATAAGTTAACCAATTAACCTGTATGTGTGAGCTTGTGATGATAAGTTTACTTTTGAAAGTGGCACCTTTTCCTTTTCCAATTAACATTGAGTGTTTGAATATTAAAGAGTAATTCCGAAAATATGCCATTACTAATTAGGCTCAATTTAATTTGGATGTTTTTTGTGTTTGGATAGGGTGTGTTTAAAGATGCATTCAATGTCTGGCAACTTCAATGTAACCTTTTTAAGTTTTGATTTAAATTATAGCGTACTCTTGAGTGCCTAATAAACATACATGTACGATTATTAAAATCGAGGTAAAATTCCCACCTGTACGAGTGTACGATCGTTATTTGGTCCTGTACGTTTATTAAATTAACCAAAAGAAATAATTCACCAATCTTAAATTGTGTTATTCAAAGATAAATGAACTCTGATTGTTGACAGTGATCAGCACACTGTAGATTCACAGACCTAGCTATCCATCGAAACTATTTCTGTCCCATGGCATCAGTAAACCAGTCAGATGGTGCGTTTTGTTGGGATGTATGGTACTAATATTTCCAGTCTGTACGTTTATTCCGCCCTGTACTATTATTCAGTTACGCGACATTTTCCAACCTGTACTATTATTAGGCACTCAAGAGTATGGAGTTTCAGGCTGAAGAAATTAATCTTCTCCAAAAATAGCAATTTGTTTAGTATCTATATATGAACATAATTGATGTGGTTCATAACATTCAGTAACATGTCAAATCGGGTGAAGCCAGTGACATTGAAAACAAATCTCTTTGCTGCAACTTGAAATAATTAAAACATTGTTAAAGGATGCTTGTATACAGTTTTGTTACATAATTAGCCCATAAAACCAGGTTAATAATTATGTAATATCATCGTGACTGTCATGACGTTAAGTGATCACTGCAGTTTATGATTATTGTTTTAGATGAATACTTCACGTTGCCTTGCGTTTATTTGATCATGTGAAAGTATCTCACACTTGTTCTATTTTATGCGTAATTTATCAACCTCATCGTCTAAATTCTATTTGAGCCTCAGTAAACCTCGGCTCAAATCAAATTTAGTGAACTCGGTTGATAAATTCCATATAAAATAGAAACTTGATTATGAGAGATCCTCTATTTAGTTCAATAAGTTAGTAGATTTCTTCCGCCGATATACCCTGTAGTAGAGATCTTCGTCTGACCATCCATCATAGTGTAGGAAATCTGCACTTTTTTTCCAGAGTTACCCGGAGTTAAAATTATAAAAATACCCAACTATTGCTTCATTTTCCCTCTTAATATAGTCAATATTGAGCTCACGCTTGATGCAGAGGGCTAGCATCACCAAATTCACCATCTGGCATTTCCCGTGTTTGTGTATGTATATCTTAATCAGTCAAAAGCTCTTCAGGGCTTGTGTTTGTATATGTTTATTCCTCTGACAAAATTTATCTTATCGTATCTTTGTTTTAATAACTTAAGATGTTGTTTTCAATATCTTGCAAAAACATATTCCAGTAGTAGCAGTCGATATGCAACAAGTAAATTTAGTTTTTATTTCATCCATTATAATTACTAAATATTTGATTAGTGAAGACAGTGATTCAATTTTGTGTGATTTTTGAGAGATGGTAGTTACAGAACCCTCACCCCAATTCTTTTGGAGACTAAACAAGATTCATTACTAACATTACATTATTAATGTTGCCATTTTCAGAACACAATTTTTTTTTTGCAGGCCATACAGTCAGAGTGCATGGTAACTGATGTAGAAGAACGCAAGCGAATAGTCAGGGCTTGCCATGAGGGCCTTGGCACAACTGCAACTTCGAAGGCACTGGGAGGCCATTTTGGTCGGGATAAGTCTGCACAAAAGGATTTGGCTAATCATTAATAAATCAAACAAGTAAACCTCGAAATAGATGCCATTGTCAGTTTTAAAACCTGCCCATTTTATGTCTGGCTCAAATGCTTTTGTACCTGCATTATGACAGACACAAATTTATAATCACTGAAATGCCAAAAAAAACCCCAGCAATCTAGTTATTTGTGATTAGGAATTTAGTGAAATTGCCAAGTTAGCATTTGTTATGCTTATGGCAATCCAATTCATCAATGACTCAGTTTGTAATAAAAAGTAATGCTTTTCTTGCCCTAACATGTGCTCTGACATTTTGTTAAACAGACCGAAGGTACAAACTGACAGGATGAAATTGAAATGAGACTACCAAAGTATTTCAAACCTTGCAGATGTGAGGGGGGGGGGGGGGGGGGGGGGGGGGGGGGGGCTTGTATAAAATTCAATGAACATTATTAAAGGGAGATCAATTATCAATTGTATGGTTGTGGTTTCACTTGGTAATATTTCTATTTAATAACCTTTTTTTCAAAAGATTTAAATGCAATTATTTATTCCATAAAACGCAATAATTTGTTTCCACTCTAATCCATGTGACAAAAATAGCTTTTGTAGTTTTAAACAAAACAAACGTTAGTAAAAACAACCTAATTATCTGTAGCATGCAAATTTTATCAAGGATGAGCACTGACATTTTTATTATGATATCTCTTAATTTTCAGGTATCAGAGAGATACTATCGGCCTGGTCTCACCAAAGATGTTGAAGAATTCGTTCGCCAATGTGATATCTGTCAACGTGTGCAAGCACCATTTAAGAAAACAAAGGCTCCTCTTCACAACATAAAGATAATGGCAGAACCATGGAATCAGATTGGCATTGATATTCTTGGTCCTCTACCAGAAACTGAAGACGGTTTCAAATATATTCGTATGTTAAAAGTTATATTGAAGAAATCACTTTCCCATTTCAACATACAAATGGGCCTTCAGTTTGGCTTAGTGTTATGTTTTAACAGAGCTTTCAAACAAATTAACAGTGAATTAAATTTATGCTACAGTGTCATAAACATCAGAATTTCAGAAATCTTATTATGTTTAAAAACATAATTGTTTTTCACCGGGTGAAATATTGGCATAAATGAACAATTACAAAATATTTTCAAAAACAGTTTTGAATCATCTAAATATATCCTGTTCTCTTAACTTGTTACAAGCAATATTCATATGCTTTACATACAATCTCTAAGCCCACCAACCCATACCTTAAATAACACAGAAGAATGTTGGTCAAAATGCAAGCCTGCAAATAATTTCTCAAATTTCCCCGGAGTGTGCCTGTCACTATGACAGGCACCAACTGACTGGTGTCTGTCATATGAAGTTCAGTACCTGTCATGGATTTTTAATATAAACAGAGCTACCTATACTTTCAAAACCCCTGTACCCCAGTATAACGTTAGTATTATTGTGTTTTGTTATCAATGTTATGGTTTTACCATCTCTGACCTTGTTTATAATTATAATGCAACATAATGATCTGATGATATTTGCCTGAGTTATGGCCCTTTTTTCAACTTAGAAAATTTCAATTTTGTCTGTCCGTACAAACATTTTGCATTATTGTTCAGCAACTGCTGGGCAGATTTAGGTGATATTTGGTATGGTAATAGAGCAGCATGGGGGAACAGCTACATGCATAGCGCGGGTTTCATCCACCCATTTTCACTAGAGTTATGGGCCTTTATGGCCCTTTTTTGACTTAGAAAATTAAATTTTCTCTCTTGTTTTTTGGGTTTCCAGATGACCGACGCAAAAAACCTAAATGTCCGGTAAAATCAATTTGCGTCTGTCATCTTGACCGACAGTGCTTGCTTGGTTTTAAAATCGTGCATATTTTGAATGTTTTCAAACTACTAAAGTTACTAAACCACGTGTGTTTATTTATTTTCGTAATTAAATTTAGCAAGTCGCGACTGCGCATGCTCTTCTAATTCGGCATCTGCCGTCACCGGACGTGAGCCTCAGGGGTGGTGACGGAATCTGACGAGGTTTGCAGAATGACTGGTATTACTGCACTCGTCAAAACTCGGAGCCTATCGATGTGGGTAGACGAATGAATACTGTTGACCACTTGTCAAACACAAATCGCAAGAGATTACATTTTCTGCACTCCCTATCACAAATTAAAGGACAGACAGTGTATGACATCTATCTTCCCTATATGTTATGGCCAGTCGATGGGAGTTAGCTGCAATATTTTGTGACAAAATGGGCACACAATAGTCATTTCGTTCGTTGCTATTTTTAGTTAACTGGGAATTTCCAATTTAATTTTCAAAATGATAACAAATTTATTCGTTAAAAAGAATGAAAAAAGTGGTTTAAGCGCCGGAGTTGACAATGAAAAAAAAGAAGAAAAACGTGACACAAAAAGAAGCGACAATTCGTAAACTTAAAACCGTAACAGTAAAAAAATGGATTAATAATGACTTAGCCATTTACGGTTTACCATGCTGATAAATGGATCGAAGTTTTAATCATTTTGGTGCACTAATTAGCACAACACATGATTTTGATTATTATTTGTTGCCCTAATAAAACTTCACATTAATGATTAGTATTTCATAATTTTCATTGGTTGTTTCCTTCCTTAGTGATTCCTTAGTGACATTGTTACATGGAATATAGTGAGACTGATCTATGATCTATCTAAGCTTTTGATCATGCTGTTGATTACAGAAAAACAAACATTATGTTACATTATAATTATAAACAAGGTCAGAGATGGTAAAACCATAACATTGATAACAAAACACAATAATACTGACGTTATACTGGGGTACAGGGGTTTTGAATGTGTATAGGTAGCTCAGTTTATATTAATGAAAGTGTCAATGACACTGTAGCTCAACTTGGAAAGGGAATTAGGAATGTGGAAAGTTGAATGTCTAATACTAGTTTATAGACATGAAGAGAAAAGTAAAATCCAAGATGGCTGCTGGCGGCCATGTTTTCGGCCGAATGACCCCAAAATGATTGTATCCCATCTACATGTCATTATTAACATTCATGACAAAATTTATGATGATCAGACTAAAGGTACGACATGTAGCCTGTGCTAAAGAATTTAGTCATACAAAGAGTAAAATCCAAGATGGCTGCTGGCGGCCATGTTTTCGGCCGAAGGACCCCAAAATGAGTCGTTCCCATCTACATGTCATCGTTAACATCCATGACAAATTTTATGACGATCAGACTAAAGGTACGACTTGTAGCCCATGCTAAAGAATTTAGTCATACAAAGAGTAAAATCCAAGATGGCTGCTGGCGGCCATGTATTTTGGCCAAATGACCCCAAAATTACTCGTTCCCATCTACATGTCATTGTTAACATCCATGACAAATTTTATAATGATCAGACGAACAGTACGACCTGTGGCCCGTGCTAATGGATTAAATTTTGAAATCCAAGATGGCCACTGGCGGCCATGTTTTTCGTCCGAATGACCCCAAAATGATTGTATCCCATCTACATGTCATTATTAACATTCATGACAAAATTTATGATGATCAGACTAAAGGTACGACATGTAGCCTGTGCTAAAGAATTTAGTCATACAAAGAGTAAAATCCAAGATGGCTGCTGGCGGCCATGTTTTCGGCCGAAGGACTCCAAAATGAGTCGTTCCCATCTACATTCCAATTTCAACAGCCATGACAAATTTTATGATGATCAGACTAAAAGTACGGCCTGTAGCCCGTGCTAAAGGATTTAGTCATACAAAGAGTAAAATCCAAGATGGCTGCTGGCGGCCATGTTTTTTGGCCGAATGACCCCAAAATGACTCGTTCCCATCTACATGTCATTATTAACATTCATGACAAATTTGATGATGATCAGACTAAAAGTAGGACCTGGAGCCCGTGCTAAAGGATTTAGTCATACAAAGAGTAAAATCCAAGATGGCTGCTGGCGGCCATGTTTTTTGGCCGAATGACCCCAAAATTACTCGTTCCCATCTACATGTCAATATTAACATCCATGACAAATTTGATGATGTTCAGACTAAAGGTACGACCTGTAGCCCGTGCTAAAGTATTTAGTCATACAAAGAGTAAAATCCAAGATGGCTGCTGGCCGCCAGGTTTTTTGGCCGAATGACCCCAAAATTACTCGTTCCCATCTACATGTCAATATTAACATCCATGACAAATTTAATGATGATCAGACGAACAGTACGACCTGTGGCCCGTGCTAATGGATTGAATTTTGAAATCCAAGATGGCCGCAGGCGGCCATTGTTTTTTGTCCGAATGACCCCAAAATGACTCGTTCCCATCTACATTCTAATTTCAACAGCCATGACAAATTTTATGATGATCGGACTAATGGTACGACCTGTAGCCCGTGCTAAAGGATTTAGTCATACAAAGAGTAAAATCAAAGATGCCTGCTGGAGGCCATGTTTTTTTACCGAACGACCCCAAAATGACTCGTTCCCATCTACATGTCATTATCAACATTCATGACAAATTTTATGATGATCAGACTAAAGGTACGACCTGTGGCCCGTGCTAAAGGATTTAGTCATACAAAGAGTAAAATCCAAGATGGCTGCTGGCAGCCATGTTTTTGGGCCAAATGACCCCAAGATTACTCGTTCCCATCTACATGTCAATAATATGATTACGTCAGCACGTATGGACAACCCAAAACACGTACGTCCATCTATAAAATGATAAATGTATGTTTCATAGGAGTGCCTGTATTTCTGGCCAACTTGGGATATATACGATCACGCCAGTACGTATGGACTGTAGGACGGCGACATGTCACTCTGTGTCCAAAGGTTCGCTATTCCCAAGGTTCATTATACCGAAGTTTCGCCATTCCCAAGGTTCTCTATATTCCTCGATATTCAGAAGGTTTTTATAACTTGTTATTTTGAAGTTTCATTCTATATTCTGAAGTTTTGAGAGGGTTCTTTATCATAACACTCTTTTTATGAAGGAAATAACTTAAAGGTACTCAATCCGATAAGACGCTGCTAAATTACTCTTTCTTTGGTTTCGGTGGGGGAAAAAATATTTGATTAGTGTCGAGGAACCCACCCATCAAAGCTCAGAGTAATTAGATATCGATCTTTGCAGTTTGCTATTTGTATTGTTTCTGGGCCTGATCGTGCCAGAAGGACGAGGTCAAACGGGCGGTCTTCCAGATAAAGATGGATAACTGTAAAATTGTGGTAATAATAACTACTTGGTATTAGAGTTGTCCATCTTTTCTGGTTAAAAACGCCCAGAATAGCAAACCTTCAGAATAGCGAACCTTCGATGTCTGAATAAGAACCTTTGGAATAGCGACCCTTCGGAATATGGAACCTTCGAAATAATGAACGCGATCCTGTATGAAGAGCCCATGACACGTCCATCAATAAATGTATACATGTTTCATGGGACTGTTTATATATACATATATAAGACTGGAGTAAAGTTGAGACCAACATGTCTTTGTTAATTTTGGTGCCCAGATTTCAACGAAATTTGGTGTGGTGACTCAGGGTGCCCTGGCAGAGTGTATAATGGCGTTAGTTTTACTAAATTTTGATTTAAACAAATTTAAATGAATAAAACAAATATGAACATATGTGAATATTTAGGTACAAATAAACCTATTTGCACGAGAATATGTTGCAGCACCAGATATAGAGGAATGTGGGCCACAGTTAGACATGGGTCAGAGTGAGATATTGCCTCTAACATTTCTCTAATTTCCAGACCAATATCCATGGCGCCAGTCAAGCGATATTAGCCATATACCGGTATACTGTTAAACGAAAAATAAGTTTCTAAAAATATATCATGACCCCCCGACACACACTTTGAACTTTGAACTCGTCTTTCCAAGCCACACATGCAGCGATTGGACAATCGCGATCATCTTAACCAATCAGAATTAAGGTTACTCGCGGACGGTTGTTAGACAAATAATTATATTCAAACCACATTTAGTGAAAATCAGGCGCCACTTCAGCGTTATTATTCACCCATTAGAGGAATTACAACGTACGTGATTAACGAAACAAACCTGCCTATGTATGATATACAAGGTGAGTGATCAATATATAGTATAATCGGCCTTGTTTGTCCGCGAATGTAATAAATTCAGCAATTCCAGCCGAGCTAGGGCAGACCCAGTGAGTTGTAGTGGCAGTGAGTGAGTGAGTGACCGAATCTGACATGACCTGAGTCGCTCAGCTTACTTAGTTACTGAGTCTCGCCTCTGCCTCAAAGTAATAGATTCATAACTTCGCAATTCAATTCTGAACGAATCAAAGCGTTATATCATTCCTTATCTCATGCGTACAATGACAGGATTAATTTGTAAACAAAGTTTTATGAAGGGTTCTATTATACGAGACCAGAATTTTTGTAGCCTAAACGGAAATTGCTTGAATGAATTGTTGTTACTGAGATTCTGGCACATGACGCCGGTGATAATCTTGTTGATAAAGTACAATTCATTTGTCTGCATTAGCGCACTACAGACTACAGTGCAGTACTAGTAAGTACAGTTTACTGACAAGTGTTGACCAAGTACGTTCAGCCAAAATGAACGTACTTGTCACCGTCTTGTGTTGACAGTTTGTTTTGAAACTTGAAAAAAACATTCTTTGGTAAATTGATTGACAACATTTGCTTAAATTGCAATGGCTTAATGGCACTTCATCTTCAACTGGTGATGCACTTCAAGTTAAAAGGCAATATATGGGATTAAATACGACAGGTGATTTTTTTGGGCTGACTTTTTGTACAGAGCCATCCGGCTCCCCAAGCAGAACTGACCCTGAATTTAGAATTTGTAATATGTTTTGCAAAGTTTGTGATTTTGTGGTGTAAATCTTTAGACATGACGGCTATTTTGTAAAAGTACCGTAATATTTAACATAATAACTTGCATCTTAGAGTTATCTCTCATTTTGAAAACATAAAGATTGGGCGCGGTTGCATCTAATCCCAAACTATGGCAGTTAAACGTAACAAGGCCAAAATGAACTGTAATACTGTATTGGAAACTAAAGTTCTGTCTTGGATTCCACTATAATTGTACTTTCAGACGACCACGCGATACAATCGTAAGTGGAAAGATTTCCGTCATAGGAAGTAACCGGAGGTTCGATTGCGCATGCTCACGTAAAAATCGTAGGTCATAATATAATATCAAGCGGCTTTTAGCGCTGTTTGATTTTAGATGCGATATCGTGGCGTATCCTTGGTTACGCCATGTACACCGTGATCTGATTTGAAGTTATTTCTGATTTGTATTGTCTTTTTTCAGTTTAATGAACGCACACCGCAGAAACTACACCATGGCCAAACAGCAAGCACACCGTGACTCAACTGTTGGAGCTTCGGTGTAGTTTTATTTCGGCTCGGTGGCAATGCTAACCGCACCGCAGTTAAGTGGACACTTGTTTTGTCCAGCAGGGTACAATTAAATGTATGGCCTGTACATTTATATAATAAGGCCAAACAAAAAATGATCCATCCTCCGACTGGCCCACATTTTTTCCCGACCGCAATAGTTTTTGCTGAAAGGAAATTTAGCTTTCAATGAGCATGGTCAGGTGCATCGCTGGGATAAAGCATAACAGAATGTAGATTTTTATTTCCAACTATGTGCATTGTACAAGATAATTGTATGCTATATGTACTATTACCACATGATGGCATACAATTATACTACTACAATTAAAGAACTGATCTCCAGCAGTGATGAGGCACTGTTGAGCATGGCCACCATGGAAATGTTAACCTCCACTATTTTAAAGTTACACAATCAGATTCGATATCATTCAATCATAACAACAACAACAGAATTTCTACAAAAGCCGATTTAGTTATCCAAATTAGTGTATTTATACCACTTTATTTCCCCTACATATATACAAGTTTTATGTGACTGTCAAACTTGAATGTGTGTCATAAAAAAAATACCGATTTAGTTATCCAATTGAATGTGTGTCATAAAAAAAATACCGGTGGGATGGTGACCTCACACCCCCCCCCCCCCCCCCCCCCTCTTGGCCAGCTTTGATAAAAAAATAAATAAACAATTTGAAATTTCATGCCTGTCTCAAAAATATAAAGTAATTAAGACAACACTGGATGAAGATTATCCAACATTTTGGCCCGGGGGGGGGGGGGGGGGGGGGGGGGGGGTCACTGTGTCAGCTTGTAAATTTCAAACAGATGGGGAAAGTTGAGGTACCAGTTTGACAGTTCCAACCTGAGGGGTGTCTCATGTAGAGGGGTGTCTCATGTAGAGGCCTGTGCAATGGAATTTAGTCAATATGGGGGATACCGGTAGGTTGGTCTGACAGATCAACGTGGTGGTGGGGGGAGGTAGGTCTAGTTGGAAATTTCAAATTCGACACCCTACCAACAGAGGCCACATTTACACACTAGTATAGATTCCAGTTTTAACACAATTTCTTTAGTATAGTTTCAATAATATTGAACAAATCAAGAAGATTCAGATTGAATTTCATCACATTTTGTCAACTGGCTCAGAAATAATAAAAACAACTGAACAATATGATGCCTTAAAGCTGCATAGTAACCAGTCTGTATACAATGGATATACACTCCAGAGGCATACTGACATGTGTGACCTGGGATCTGAAATTTACTGGGACTCCACGCTAACCTTTCTACTTTCCCCTATGGGCCATATCAATCAGTATGTTATTAAAACTCAATTTTGTTTGTTCATTTGTCTGTCCGGCTATTGGCGACAAAGCCGTTAAACCATTGGAGCTAAACATTTTTTACAAATACATGTAGGTAAATTGATAAAATTTAAAATGTGCCCCTGACATCAGATGATTTAAAGCGGCTCTTGTGATTGATTTAAGTAATTACAACTAAAATGGTTGGACCCACGGAGCTGAAAACAGTAACACTGTTACACGCGTTTAAATTCACCAGGAGAATGTTATGTCATAGGTCCCTTTGACCTCATATGATACAAAGGAGGACTACATTATATAAACAAAGACCTATATGATTAATAATGAGTGTTTAGTATCAAATTATTAGCTCAACAAAAAATCAGTCTTCGCAGTTCACATTGACCATTTATGTCAAATTGCATTCTTTGTGTCACAATAAAGTGAACGATTCTGTTACTACTGTTAACACATAATTATATACAAGAAAGCAGTGTAACTCACCGTAATTGATCATAAGTGGTGTAAATTCAACATAATTGATATTTCGTTTTGCTCACTTGGTTATTTTCACGTATACTTCCAAATAATACCGGTAGTCATCGTATTTCCCGGACAGAATCGATCATACCAATCGCTAAAAAACATCGTCTGAGACTACGCTCAATTGTAAATATTTATCTCGATTCAGGATGTAAATATCAGCGACAAACTAAAACAAATGATTTCGCCATCGAGAATCATTGCATTCAATTAATATATCATTATGGCTGTTTATATTGTCAATTTGGATTAATATTCGTAAAAATAACTACTTTGAACAAGAACATTCTCAATTTCTATTTGATCACCCTACCGGAGTGTTTCACATCACTTTAATAGCGCGGAGGAAATATCAAATGAATCTATTTTAAATCCAACAACGTATTGGGATACAAAACATATCCATGGTTTTATTAAACACGCCTTTGAATTATGAAAGAAGAAAGTAGACAAGAGGTGGCATCAGAGATGCTGTGTCTCGTTTTCGGTGGCTTACCGCCGGTGGCTACCGCCAAATCGTGTGCATCAGTATCGGTAGACTAATTAATAGGTAAAATCAAAAAATGACTAATTAAGGGCCATAACTCCATCAAATTTTATCGGGCCAAGCTGGTTTTCGAACTCGTCCGAAATATTCTGGGCAAGTATGTCTATTCCAAATTTTAAACAAATCGGAGGACGTTTGTTGAAGTTATAGCGCTAACGAGCTAAAAAAAAACGAAAAATGACTAATTAAGGGCCATAACTCTATCAAATTTTATTGGGCCAGGCTGGTTTTCGAACTCGTCCAGGATATTATTGGAAGACACTTATATACCAAATTTGAGTTGAATCGGATGACGTATGTTGAAGTTATCGCGCTAACGAGCTCAAAATTCGTACAAAATGACTACTTAAGGACCAAAACTCTATCAAATTTTATCGGACCGGGCGGGTTTTCTAACTCGTCCGAGGTATTCTTGGGAGACACCTATATATCAAAATTTCAATCAAATAGGATGATGTTTGTTAAATTATCGCGCTAACGAGCTGAAAAAATGACTAATTAAGGGCCATAACTCTATCAAATTTTATCGGACCTGGCCGGTTTTCGAACTCGACCGAGATATTCTTGGGAGACACCTATATACCAAATTTCAATCAAATCGGATAACGTTTGTTGAAGTTATCGTGCTAACGAGCTGAAAATTCGTGAAAAATGACTATTTAAGGGCCATAACTCTATCAAATTTTATCGGACCTGGCCGGTTTTGGAACTCGACCGAGATATTCTTGGGAGACACCTATATACCAAATTTCAATCAAATCGGATAACGTTTGTTGAAGTTATCACGCTAACGAGCTGAAAATACGTGAAAAATGACTAATTAAGGGCCATAACTCTATAAAATTTTATCGGACCAGGCCGGTTTTCGAACTCGTCCGAGATATTCTTGGGAGACACCTATATCCCAAATTTCAATCAAATCAGATAACGTTTGTTGAAGTTGTTGCGCTAACGAGCCTAAAATCAGTGAAAAATGGCAAAGGGCCATAACTCTGTAATAAATGTGCGGACGAACCCGATTTTTAATCCGTCAATTATAGGTTGAATTATAAGCAAAACACGCAGCCCGTCCGCCAAGCGCCCGTCCACGGGCGCCAATCAAACTATAAGTCGAGTTTTGGAAAAAAACTCGACTAATAAGGACACTATAAACTAATATGAGCTCATTCTTGTCGGATAGTAATTCTGTATGTCGACATACAACTACATGTATATTATATTTGTTATGCTCCACATATAGGTTCAAAATTTATTTATTTGTCTATATTTTAATAAAGCAAACATGATTTAACATGGGCTTTTTCCAATAAAGATTGATTAATTGATATATATTTCTATTAGATACTGCATGAAACAAGTATATTTTCCATCAGTTGGTATTTTGTGCTGGATGATAAAATTGTGTAACTTAGTCTGGCTTAGACAGATAGTATCCAAATTTTCCCAGTCACTGAAAATAGGACTGGGGCTGAAATTCCGACCCCTTCAAGTTGACCCCTCCTCCAACCCTCCCTGAATGTTTCCACAGGTTTTGTGATGATTTTCCTGAATTATTTCAGTGGATTTGTGGAGAAACTAACCTGTGTTAACTTCTCTGTTACTTCACCTCCCTGATCTATTTCTCTTGTGATATCTCTGGCATTAATATCTGTGATATTGTATAGTGATTCTGTGGAGAGAAGAACATAATTATATTGACATCATTGCCCGAAATGAAACCCCTCGTTCACAAGCGATAAGCATATATGTGTACACTAGATTTGTTATGTTCTCGGTTTTCTGAATATGTATGTCGTTGAACAATCAAAATTAACGTTACTTATCAATTACCAATGAAAATTAACGTTGCTATAGCATAATTGATTAAAGTGGCCAGAAACAAATATAAGTGTCTTTTTCAGCAAAGGTGAGTTAGGCCGAACTGTTTAATTTTTCTGCTTTACATATTTTTTAAACCTTGTTTTGGTTGCGTCAATTGGAAATAAAAAAATAAAAATAAACATGCTTAAATGAATTTTTTTTTTGAACAAGGTGGTAATTGTGTCTTCATAATTCTCTGTCAGTTACAACACTTACAGAGAACAGTTTTTCGGATGTATATTACAAAATTCAAATCCAGTACTGTTATTTGAAACAAGCTCAGATCATGAAATAACATTGAACAAATCTAGAAACAAAGAGTTTAACATTTTATTTTCTAAATAAATGGACTCCCCCATTCAGTTATAATGTATACGTTGAAAAAGTCCATTATTCATTGGAGGGATGTCATGGAAAAATAAGTAGCCTCCAGATAATACATGTGCAGTAGGATTCCTATTAATTGGTGGGAACTGTTCAGATAATAAATTTAAAACACGTTTGTTGAACTTATTATCTGAACATTTGGGATCTACTTGTCAGGTCAATGAGTATTTAGTATAGAGAGGGTTAATACACACATGGGAATTGTGAGATTAGTGGTAGTGATAAATGGTGAATTTGTAACTTGAGCAAACCCACACTGAGAATACTCATTAGCTTGTCATTCCTATCTATGAAACCTTGTGGGCTGTTATTGGACTTCAGGTCATAAAGATCACCATAAATTCACAGGAATACAAAATATATTCTAACGACCATTTCAAATTGTAAAGAGATGTCAAGATTTATAGAAAGCATACAGGTATCTTGCTGGCAGAGGCATATACAGTCAAGCTAACTTCTCAGTTTTCGTCCTGGATGTAGTTAAAATCATGCTTTTGTGACAGTAATTAAAGTCAGAGAAATCTATAGTAAGTGGATCCTATGCATCTTTAATTATCAGTGAAATGGGGTTGGATAATTTGTTACTGATGAGCAGAAACAGCTAAGGTCAGCAGTGTAAATAAAAAAAAAAATTATAATTGATTTTTATTTCCTTGTCCAGCCACAGAGAACTGGGTCAGCGGATCCTTAAAGCAGTAACATAAAAAAGTTTGGCCTTATACTCCATTATAAATAGTAATACCAATTTACCATGAACCATTAGTGTGCAACTGCTTAATACTGCACGCCACGCCGCGGATTATAGAAGAAAGTCAGGGTGTCAACCTCACAAAATTATTTAAGACAATAGAGCTAGCAAATGACTCGTATATCATGTTTTAACAAGACTAATGTAGAAGTATACATTTGTAAGACATATGGGACAGTAGTGGTTTGATGTTCTAAATTGAATTTATTTATTTTTAAAATCAACTAAAATTTATAACTGCCATGCACATTGAGATATGCATTACTTTAGAGAGGTTAAGGTGATCGCGTGTAACGTGAAAATCTATGATAATATTATCTAGTACTAATGTCTGGTGTATCGGAACTGCATGCAGTCTTGATTGAGATTGCATGGTATATCGATGTTTCTTTATGTGAAACAAAGACTTTAATTTTGCTTATTCTAATGTCGTCAGTATACGTATATAAACGTTGTGGTGGAAACTTTGGACACTTGGACAATTCATCTAATAATGTCTACAGCCTGTGTTAATTCTCTTATAGTGCAAAAGTGTTCCCCACAATGTTATTCAATATATGACTTTCCATTTCAGTGAGGTCAGGTAATTTAACGACATTATTTTCCTTTTTTTTCTACAACGAGAGGCCGATCATGACGATTTGCAGATGTTTAACCCATCCCTTGGCAATAGTTAATGGCTATGATCGAAATAATAATTTAGAGTTTTGATGGTGAATTATAGAGTATGCTGCACTAAAGTAGTACATGTATAGACAAATTTACATAAGAACACAAATCATTTGAATTTAGGGTTAATATAACATCAAAACTATCGAGTCTGTCACCACTTCCATAGTGTAAGCAGTTCTATGTTTGTGTTGCAATGCCATGTCAGATATCAAAATAATATAGTTACATAATAATGGAAAATGTTAAAAGACTTGGAATGGCTAAAAGAGATTAATATTTTACAAAATGATCAACTGATCAGTACCAAAAAACGATAGGGGGTGAGAGGTGCTTTATCAAAAACCTGAAAATGAAAAATTAGAATGATTTATAAACAAGGAGTTCAATCTAGAAAATATGTTTTTTTAATTTTTTCAAAAATAGGCTTAATTATGTAACATTTATCATTTTGTAATACCACTAATTGTATACATATTTTGGCCAGTCAAGTAAAGGCAATTTGCTTATGAGTGCACACCATAAGCGGCATCTGAACTGTTGGAAGTGGGCAACCATGCAGAGGGACAGCTTTTAATAAAGAAATATATTACATGCGTTGATTTTTATTTCAATGTCATAAATTTCCCCGTCATGTAGAAAATCAAAAAGGTTCCCAGGTTTTGAACTGGTAGAATATTATGGGAATTTATGGGTGTAGCCACAGTAGAGCTTTGTGGCATGATCTACATCAAAATAAGTTATCAAATTTGACTCATATAGCAATATAAGTTTAGGATTGCAAACTATGTGTATAGCATATATGGTCATGCAGTAGCATCGTTTTGGTGTCAAAATTAAAACGTTGAACCCTTCAATAGAATTCGTAGAAAACACCAGTATTTGTGATTGCCACAAGCCAAACAAAAAAACCACAAGATAGTTGTAAAAATCATATACTTAGGAAATTGTCCATATCTGAGCAAAGCTCGTGTGCGAATGAATCATCTGTGACATGATCACACCAGTCGGCAGTCGCCACTTAGACACGCCCTCACTCGAGATTATTTACAGCTCCACCCTTTGACTGATTGTTTGACAATTCTAAACCGTGAGGAAGAAAAGACGGATTCGTCATCTCAAGTTTAGCCTCAATAAAGATGGTTTAGCTGGACCACCGAATTAGATGGTTTAGTTGCCGGTTCAAGCTTATAAAATGCAAAAACATTGAAATTGACAAAAACTTATCCCCATATGCTTTATATGTGTGACAGCTTCTCGCTTATAAATTTCCAATCAAAATATGACCGCTGTCGTAATTATTGATTTTCGCAATCAATACAACGAGGCGGTCCGCATTAGGAAAGTACGTTTAATTATCTCGACGATACAGAGACACTACTGCTAAACCACTGGTCTGGCTGAACCAGGTTTAAACCAGAGATGACGAATGCGTCACTTAGACCTGCGGTCTCGGGTTTAAACCACGGATTTTGCTGACTCACGGATGTTAATAGCATGCAAAAGTCGTAAGAATTCACTGAAACCTTGCTAAAACTTTAGTTAATATCTAGTCTAGCTAGAACTTAGCTAATGAAAGTGTCAATGGCACTGTAGCTCAATAAGTAAGACAAGATGTAAATGTGAAGAGGGACCAAAAAATAATTATTGGTGGAAGTAGAAATGGAATGACAATGTATATGAATGAACAATGTTAATTCTAAATTGGCACCGGTGGCCATGTTTTTTGCCGAATGACCCCCAAAAAAGACTCGTTCCCATCTACATGTCAATGTCAACATCCATGACAAATTTCATGACGATCAAACAAACAGCGGCGATGTTTTTTGGCCGAATGACCCCAAAATGACTCCTTCCCATCTACTAGTACATATCAATGTCAACATTCGTGACAAATTTCATAAAGATCAGACCACAGATACGACCTGTAGCCCGCGCCAAAGTAAATTGTTGACAGACACACGGACGACGGACGCCAACCCATGGCAATAGCTCAAACTTACAAAGTAAGTTGAGCTAATAATATATGCTAGAACTTAGCTAACATATTAGTTAGTTTTTAGCTTGATAGAAGGTTTGGCCCAAGGATGTTCCAATATGCTAGAAGTTAGCTAATTCAACATAGAAAATATCATTTTGGGCTAGAATTTGGCTAATTTAATTTGACACAGACAAAGTTCATGAAAACTGCACCCAGCTGAAAAGTAGGTAATCCAACTTAGAATGTGAACTTAACTAGAATCTAGCTTTTTTAACACAAAAAAATTACAATAAATTTCACCAAGCTAAAATTTAGCTAATCTAACTTATTCCCCTATAGCCAGTCTGCATCTGCAAATACGGCCATAAAACCGACACTCTGCTGACAGTGAAGTGAGAATTCAGTTTTGTTCAGTTAAATTACATCATTGTGTGGATGGTGGGGTGATGGGTGGGGGGTCGAGGTGTTTCTAGAGGTATTTGGGGTGAGCCACCCAGCCATGGCATCAAATCGGCCGAAATCCTTACCGTTCTCGAAAATGGTCCATACCCCATTTTCACCCCCTTGGGGTGGTACCCCCCGGGGTGATGGGTGGGAGAGATCATGGGTGTTTCTAGGGGGTATTTGGGGCGGGCCACCCACCCATGCCATCAAATCAGCTGAAATCATTACAGTTCTCGAAAATGGTCCATACCCAATTTTCACACCCTGGGGTGGTACTCCCTGGGGGTGATGGGTGGGGTGGGGGATTTTCCGGCACGTATGCCGGAGTGGGTGGGTGGTTGATGGGACCAATTTTTTGACTGTTTTTGAGTTAGGCTTAAAACACCTTAGAATGTCAATATTAACATAAATGAAAAATTTCATGATGATCAGACAAACAGTATAGCCTGTGTAACCCATGGCAATGGATTGAATTTTGAAATACAAGTTGGTCGATGGCAGCCATGTTTTTTTTGTACCAAATGACCCGAAAATGACTCCTTCCTATTTATATGTCAATGTTAACATCCATGACAAATAGTATGCACAGAAATTCATATACAGCTCTTTACAGTGAACCCCCTCCCCGCAAATCAGTTTTAGTGTTAAAATGGGGGTGGGTGTACCCCTGAAAATGGAAGACATTTTGAACGCGGGGGTGGGTGGGTTCCAACATGGGTCGAAAGGAAAAAATCAGCATACGTGCCTGAAATTTGTTTCCGACCACCCCCCCCCCCCCCCCCCCCCCCCCCCCCCCCCCC
Source organism: Siphonodentalium dalli (assembly GCA_032622095.1). Lineage (NCBI taxonomy): Eukaryota > Metazoa > Mollusca > Scaphopoda > Gadilida > Siphonodentaliidae > Siphonodentalium > Siphonodentalium dalli. The sequence continues at coordinate 3,127,228 of CP136063.1, read as the reverse complement.
CCGCTGCCGTTATCGAGTATTTTGAAATCTGCATATCAAAGCGTCAATGATTGTGTTTCCAACCAGACCTGCAGTCAAAACAAAAACAAAAAAATGGCCATTTCGAATATAGAGATTAGTATAGTAGTTTGTGACAGAGCAGACCACGCAGAAAGTAATAAAGATCGTTTCTAAATTTTGACGTGCAATACTCTAATATAAAATAATACAGCTCCAAATGGTAAGCTATAAGCCGATTTTAGATCATCTCATGAATCTCTACTCTTACGAGCGCCCACAGAGATCATATTCCACCAGTACAAAATATTGGATTTTTTTTAAGTTTTGACAGGGAACCTTATAAAGTCGAAAAAATAACGCAGGGAACATAGGTCTCAGTTCCTTAATAATGTAGCCTAATTCATGAATTGTAGGTGAAGGTCCCAACTCAAACTTTCACGATTCAAGTGACTTTGTGAGCGATTTGCTTTGCGTCGCTTATAATTATGGGATTTCCCCTGGGTGATTAATTCAATGTTTATATATTGCGATATCGACTCACAAAAGTCACAGAAAACCATGCAATTTCGAGTGGGACCTTCAGCTATAGTGAAGGGTAAATAGAGAAGTCGTCCTGTGCGAAGACGGCCCCTTGCGAAGACGGCCCCGTGCGAAGACGGCTCCGTTAATTAGATGGGAGTTGAATGAAGCCTTAAATCGGCTTAATTTGATTGGGATAGTTGTGAAGTCCGCAAGTTAATTTGAGAATGTTTATGTAGGCTAATTGTGATGTTCGCAATGCTATCTTAGTTATCAACACAATGAACTTCACTTATTGGCGGTCACTGACGCTGAAATTGTCACTGAACATCACCCCCTTTCGTTCCATGCAGGGTATCCAGCTTTTTTAATTTTCAGTTGGGTACCCTGATTTTAGAAAATATACATTTTCATTTTATGAAAGCTGTGTACCCAAATGTAATTTTTTTTATAAAACTACCGCACTCAACTTAAATTAGAATGAAAGTGTAAATGACACTGTAGCTCAACATGGACAGGGAATAATTTTATTTATTACAGTCAATGGAGCGATTAGGAATGTGGAAAGTTTAAATGTCTAAGTAATACTAGATTATCAACATGAAGATATATATACATATAATACATGCATGTACATGTATATAAAAGTAAAATCCAAGATGGTTGCTGGCGGCTATGTTTCCAATGAAATTCCAAAACATTTGATAGCTTCCATCTAGTAAGATCAATATCAAGATGTGGAGATGATCGGATGGGGGAAGTGGACTGTGTAGGGTGTGTCAAAGGATTTAGTAATTTAACCCTTTGAACCCTGACGCCCCACGGTGATCGACACCCTGACCCGGGGCTCCCAGTGGTATTTCCGCTTAAATTAGACAGTGTCTAGTCGCATGGTGTTGATTATGTTCAAACTGTGATACAGGTCTGAAACTTTACAGGTTAGTCCCCCATGGATCAGCGATCATTATAAGATCGCGAGACTTTGCCTCGCGGCAATTCCTTGGTAACGGTTGCTAGGCAACTATACCCGGAATTGACTGGAAAATGTAAATATATCTAAAGCATCGTTATTCAACCCCAGTGATTGTGTTTTTTGATACAGGTAATACCCTAACGTGAAATTTGAGATATACCCGACCAGAATAGTGAACCAAATATCCCATTTATGGGTAGCGAGGGTTGCTAAGCAAATACCACTAATGATCGAATGACATTGCACTAACTATTCAGTGGTATGTTTTGCCTTATAGTCGCGTGGTGTTGGTTGTGTTCAAAGGGGACACATAACTGAAACTGTACAGGCATGCTATGCCACTTGATCTCTCCTTAGAAACGGTTACTAGGCAACAACCCAAAATTTGCAGGATTAACGAATTCTAGCTTTTAATGTTGTAATTATACATCATCGAATTGCGTTTCGATGCAACCAATATCCTAATGTGAAATTTAAGATATACCTGACCATGTGCGAGTAAGTCAACTTGATATGCGATAGACTTTTTGCCGCATGTGGCATAACAGAGACTGATATTACAGAGACCATGCAGAAACAACGTAATTTCCCGTAACATATCGTGGCCCCATTGTTCAAGTAAGCTGTCTAGATTGTGTCTACTGAACATGTGAAACATGCAACTACAGTAATGCTCTAATTAATCGACTCCTTAAACACAGCAGAATTATGGGTAACTTTTCAGGATTTCCGAGAGCTTTCCGATGAATGGCAACAAGCCATATTTCCGACTAAATCCTGAAAAGTTACCCATAATTCTGCTGTGTTTAAGGAGTCGATTAATTAGAGCATTACTGTATATGTCATATATATATATAGCGCCACAATTCACTTAAACGCATTTTTCAAAATGAATTATAGCCTGCGCGAATGTGCATATTTTCCTACCCGTTTCTAGATGGCAGCCAATCCATATACACAGCGCTGACTTCAATAGGCCCATTTAAATATATATATTAGTTGGTATGTCGTGTATAAATACGTTATAAACCATTTATTTGTCATTGTGCTGGTCTGCGCATGCGCGAATAAATCAACTTGATAGGCGATAGACCCTTCCCCATATGTAGCAGAACACTGACTAATATACGCGAGGGTAATTTAAACTGAAATTGTGTGTCTAAATTATGTCTGTTCTGTACACACACGGGGAACACGAAATTATATGCCCTAAGTATAGCGGCACAGTTCGCTTAAAATATCGTATGTTTTTGTAGATTATATGCTATGCGCATGCGCATATATTTCTACCCGATACCAGCGGCCAACCATTCCATACGAACCATGGGCGCCGCTGACATATGTGGGGGCAATTTAAATATAAATCAGTGGATCTGACGCTCGTTATACTATATATAAATTTGTTACCGAATCATGTCGTCACTGCAACGAAATATCGGTGTTACGGGATATAGTCACGGTTCGTTTGCACCTAAATATCGGTGTTATGGGTTCAAGAGTAAAATCCAAGAAGACTTCCAGTTGACACGTTTAAGGCCGAATGACCCCAAAATGACTCATTCCTATCTACATCCAAATGTCAACAGCCATGACAAATTTCATGATGATCAGACCAAAGGTACGACCTGTAGCCCGTGTCAAAGAATTTAGCCTAGCAAAGAGTAAAACACAAGATGGCTGCTGGTGGCCATATTTTTTGGCCGAATGACCTAAAAATGATTCGTTCCCATCTACATGTCCATGTCAACATCCATAATAAATTTCATGATATGACCAAAGGTACGACCTGTAGCCCATACAAAGGATTTAGTCATTCAAAGAGTGAAATCCAAGATGGCTGCCAGCGGCCATGTTTTCTGGCCAAAATACCCCAAAATTACTCGTTCCCATCTACATGTCAATATTAACATCCATGACAAATTTCATGATGATCAGACGAACAGTACGACCTGTAGCCCGTGCTAATGGATTGAATTTTGAAATCCAAGATGGCCACTGGTGGCCATGTTTTTTTGCCAAATGACCCCAAAATGACTCGTTCCCATCTACATGTCAATGTCAACTGTCATGACAAATTTCATCATGATCTGACCAAAGATACGACATGTAGCCCATGTTAAAGGATTTAGTCATGCAAAGAGTAAAATCGAAGATGGCTGCCAGCGGCCATGTATTTTGCCCGAAGGACCCCAAAATTACTCGTTCCCATCTACATGTCAATTAACATCCATGACAAATTTCATGATGATCAGACGAACAGTACGACCTGTAGCCTGTGCTAATGGATTGAATTTTGATTTCCAAACTGGCCGCTGGCGGCCATGTTTTTTGGGCTGATTGATCCCAAAATAACTCTTTCCCATCTACATGTCAATGTCAACAGTCATGAGAAATTTCATAATGATCCAACCAAAGGTACGACCTGTGGCCCATGCCAAAGGAATTAGTCATGCAAAGAGTAAAATCCAAGATGTATTTTGCCCGAAGGACCCCAAAATTACTCGTTCCCATCTACATGTCAATTAACATCCATGACAAATTTCATGATGATCAGATGAACAGTACGACCTGTGGCCCGTGCTAATGGATTGAATTTAGAAATCCAAGATGGCCACTGGCGGCCATGTTTTTTCGCCGAATGACCCCAAAATGACTCGTTCCCATCTACATGTCAATGTCAACTGCCATGACAAATTTCATCATGATCCAACCAAAGGTACAACCTGTGGCCCGTGCCAAAGGATTTACTCATGCAAAGATCAGACGAACAATACGACCTGTAGCCCGTGCTAATGGATTGAATTTTGAAATTCAAGATGGCCACTGGCAGCCATGTTTTTTGACAAAAGATAGGACCTGTAGACTGTGTCAAAGGATTTAGTCATGTAAAGAGTAAAATCCAAGATAATATGGCTGGTGGCCATGTTTTTTGGCCGAATGACCCCAAAATGACTCGTTCCCATCTACATGTCATTGTTAACATCCATGACAAATTTTAAGATGATCCGACCAAAGGTACGACCTGTGGCCCGTGCCAAAGGATTTAGTAATGCAAAGAGTAAAATCCAAGATGGCTGCCGACGGCCCTGTTGTTTGGCTGAATGACCCCAAAATTACTCGTTCCCATCTACATGTCAATATTAACATCCATGACAAATTTCATGATGATCAGACGAACAAAACGACTTGTAGCCCGTTTTATGGATTGAAATTTTGAAATCCAAGATGGCCACTGGCAGCCATGTTTTTTTCCGAATGACCCCGAAATGAATCGTTCCAGTCTAAATGTTGATGTCAACAGCTATGACAAATTTCACAATGAATTACTCACAAGTATTTTATTATCTTCACGCGCAATCAAAAGTATAATTCCTTGTGAATCTTTGAGCTCTTGTGTAAAAACAGAGAACAAGAGCAGGGTATCTAAATTAAAAACATCACGATTAAAATTATCAAGTACATTTGATATTAATTTTGGATAAGAGAAAAATGATAAATGTATTGCACAATAATGAGAAATTCTGACCGCACATTTAGCGCACTCTGGTTGTGCAATGGCTATAGTCCAGGCACATTAGGTTTCACTAGTGCAAAAAATCCCGTAAAACTGAATTTTTCAGGGATTAATAAGAACATGTTTATGAACAACTTGGCAAAAGTCCCGTAGAATCCGAGTTGAGCTTTTTGAGATATCATGATTTTTCGCAATGGTGCAATTTCTGACGAAATTCCATTAGACCATATGCGAATGCAGTCATATGTGTAGGCTAATTTATGGACTCAATCTTCACACATACCCGTCCATCATGAAGCATGTGTCGATAGATATGCGTAATTGGTGCTAGAGCTTACTAACAGTCGATATTCCATAATTGTGATGACATTTATTGGCGAAGAGAGCATATAAATCGCATGGTGATTCAAAATTTTCCTAACAAAAGAGGGCGAGTAAAGATATTCAGACGACAATGAGCTAAAATATGAACCATTATACTAGAAGAGCGGTTAGTTCAGAACAGCAAAGTGATGAGATATATCGAACCATCACCATCTTTATGATTTTATAGCCGGAAACATAACACTACCCCCTAAAACGTACCCCATGGCTTTGAGTATCTGAAAGGCAAAATACCACATAATAGTCCTGGCGTTTGACGTAACAATTGTATAAATGGTGATAACACACTGAAACTTGGCACATAGGTTCCTTATACACTATTAATTATTTTCAGATGTATAGACGTCGCGGCAGGTCCGTCCTTGACAACGGTTGCTAGGCAACTATCCCACATCGAAGAAATACAAATATGACTGATATTATGGCAGTTTTAACAATCTAACCTACGTCATGCAGCATTTTTCTGGTAAAAGTAATATTAGTTGTTGTTCGAGTAGATATGGCTGGAAAATTACCATAGTTCTTACTTACAGGGGTGGTAACGGTTGCTAGGGACATACCCGAAATCGAAAAATGCCGAGCTGACTGATATTATGATAGTTTTGACAAACTAATATAAACTACGTCATTATCATTTTATGGTGAAACAATTGTAATAATTATTGTTAGTGTGGGTTCGACTTTAAAATTACTATATATTTCTGGTAACGGTTCCGTTGCTAGGGACATACCAGACATCGAAAAATGCTCACATGGCTGATATTATGGTAGTTTTAACAAACTAAACTACGTCATGTAACATTTTTATATTGAAAACAATTATTATACTTCCATATTTTAATATGGAAGTATATTGTTATTCAATTTTTTATTTTTCCTTTTCATTATTTATTCTACTTCTTCTTCTTAATATATTTTGTAACCCTTATATCTCAGAAAGTTAAAAAGATAAATCATTGAAATTTGGTAGGTATATGCACCTTGCCAAGTTACAACTGAATGAAACATTTAGGTTTATGTCCTAACTTGCTTTCCAGAGTTATGGCCCTTAATCAAAAATTTTGGAAAAAGTTTGTGCCCAGAACTTCTCCTATAAGAAGCCAAGCAGCTGAATTCGGGTTACGTAACCGTGTTAACTAACTAAAGCGTACGAATCGGGGAATTTTTCACCAAGGTCAGAAAACAATTTGTTGACCTGGGGAGGGGTGCAAAATTTGTCAATTTTGTTTGGTCACCGATTCCAACCATTTTTACTCTCGTGTATCTATACGACGTACTTCTGCTACTCGTGAAAGAATGTTGTAAATCGGTTGAGAAATGGCCAAGTTATAACACATCGAAAAATGTACTAATAAATTCCATGTGTAGAAAGTGCTTGTGCCCAGATCTTCTCCTAGACGAAGCGCAACAGCTGGATTTGGTCTATGTGAGCGTCTTAAACATAGACAGAAGACGAAACCAGGAAATTTTGACAAAGGTCCGCTCAAATTTTTCCGGGCTAGGGGAGGGGCAAACTTTGTCAAAAAATATTTTGTCGCCGATTTGAACCAAAATGGTTGTGAAGTATCTATATGATGTACTGAGTATCATTGTGAGCAAATTTTATGAATCGGTTGACAAACGTAGAAATTGTGGCCCCTTCCTTTTGTTCAAGTTTACAGAAAATGCACTATGAATTTAAATTCTTTCAACCGATCGTCACGTGTTTGGTGTCATTCGATGGGGAATTTCTAGTACTTCAAAACGATTACCTACTTGCGGTATTATGACGATGGAGGCCAGAGATATTCGAAAAGTATGTACTGAACAACATACATATTGGCCTACATAGGAGAATATCACCACAATACCTTACCAGAACCCTGCTAAATATTAAAGGGGCATCAAATACGAACACAATGACGCAAAAATTAGCTCGATATCGCGAAAATTGGCCGAGATATGGCGAATTTTCTACCCGCGTCACCACATTTCGAGGCATGGGTGGGGGTCACACCAGAACGTTCCAACTGAACACAGAAATGTCAATAAACTATACTATAGACATTCCAATCAATTCCGCGCGATTCCCTTATTATACTTCCATATTTTAATATGGAAGTATATTGTTATTCAATTTTTTATTTTTCCTTTTCATTATTTATGCTACTTCTTCTTCTTCTTCTTAATATATTTTGTAACCCTTATATCTCAGAAAGTTAAAAAGATAAATCATTGAAATTTGGTAGGTATATGCACCTTGCCAAGTTACAACTGAATGAAACATTTAGGTTTATGTCCTAACTTGCTTTCCAGAGTTTTGCATTTTGTTTAAGAATATTTTTGTCTTCTCGATCAGAGATGCATGAAGGAATCATTTTATTGTGCACAATATAGTGAGGAAACTAATACAACAGCAAGATATCCCTTCAATATTCTCTAGTTTTTAAAATACTAGACCATAAAATATGGATTTTAGCTAATTCTTGGAAATTGAGGCTCCAAAATTAGACAAACTCCAAATTTTGGAGACACATAACTCGAAAAATACTCAAAGTATCTGGAAAATGTTTTCAGTTCTGTAATCATGATTGTGCACTCAACAAAATGGATATATAAATGGAAGGACATGTGAAATGAAGTTTTTTATAAACATCCTTGAAAAGCTATAAATTGAGTCTTTTACCAAATTTTAACAAATTTATTTCCCAAAATTTACCAATTTTGCCTTTCTGATTTTTAGTATGTTGTTTATAATTGGTTACTAGACATAATCCTGCTAAGAAACATTGTGTTGCAATTAGTTTGAGATTTGGCACTTTTTTCTCATAAATGCACTGGACTATTTCCACATATTACACAGATATGTTAGAGCTCATTTGGTAAATACATATAAAAATAAATTATTTATTTTTGTTTGTTTTATCATCAGGCATAAAAATAAAAATGTCTAATGCAGCGCTTTTTATTGAATGGAATAAAAAACAACTTAATCCGGGATGGGGGGGATCTGCAGAAAAAGTCCAGATACAGGGACATGGCGAGTGGGTGGTTCGAGGTCGTAAAAAATGTGTGATGTAATTTTTTTCAATCAACATATTTATTAAAGATTAATTAAGCTATTGTAATTATATTACTAAGTTTCGTACTGTGCTTACATGTACCTGTTGCATTAATTCTGAGAGTGATGTGACAATATTAGCGACTAGAGAACACTGTATGCATCATCAGGTTGGACGCTCATGATATTATCCCGGTACATGTAGCCCAGCTCTAGCTATTGAGTTGGCTTATTTTTTATCTCTTTTGCTGCCACTCAGCACCACAGGCAGATTACCCACCGCCAAGTATACCATATACGGTATGTATAGTGTATCTCAAGTATCGCTTGGAATAATTTGGTGAAACTTCATATATGGTTAGACAAAGTCATCGCAAGTTCATAGCTACGCACACCACCACCATAGAGGTCACATGACCTTTACAACTCTAATGGCTATATTTGATGCTTATTCATGCTATGTGGGTGCTATGATGCTATCAATGCATTAATTGGTAATGTTTGGCATTTATTTCTCACTTTACCTTCATTAGTTTCAGGGAGGGCCCCATACCCGGCCTATATATGCTATACACACCCATATTTGAAGATGTTACATTACATCACCATGGTGATTACCATGCACTTCTGTGTGTGGTCACATTCCATGTACATACATGTATATCTACGGGTAATGCATTAAAAATTCAATATATAGCAAATGTCTTTGTCTTATGTTGAATAACTTATGACTTATGTTGATGAAGCTATAACTATGTTTAGACCTGTTGAAAGTCATTAAGAATGTACCAGCTCCGTCCTGTACACGGCTACATATATAAAACATAAACTGATTCTGAATGACAAAGTGTGACGTCTGCATGCCAACAATATAAAATTATATAATTATAATGGGATATGAAAGGAAATGTAGTGCGCGTGGTACGTTTGTGAATGATCGAATGTCTTCCTTTAGTATGTGTTGACGTAAGTGTGTGTATGGATTTTGAGAGAGAGAGTGTCACACAAACTATGATACGTGCCGTGTGTAAATCGTATATTCAATACTTATATAAGAGTTGGAATGTTTTACTGAGTGAGATTGATTCCGGATTATTTACATTTACTGATTTAGTTTTATAAACATGAACATAATATGTTCACACGCACCGTTAGATTGAGGTGAATGTTACAGGACTAAGATGAATCCCTGTGGGTTACACATAATCCGTGTGGGCGACACATAATCCCTGTGGGTTACACATAATCCCTGTGGTTACACATAATCCCTGTGGTTACACATAATCCCTGTGGGTTACACATAATCCCTGTGGGCGACACATAATCCCTGTGGGTTACACATAATCCCTGTGGTTACACATAATCCCTGTGGTTACACATAATCCCTGTGGGTTACACATAATCCCTGTGGGCGACACATAATCCCTGTGGGCGACACATAATCCCTGTGGGTTACACATAATCCCTGTGGGCGACACATAATCCCTGTGGGCGACACATAATCCCTGTGGGTGACACATAATCCCTGTGGGTTACACATAATACATATCTTTATATATTCACTCACAAATATATCAATGTTGGCAAAAAGATGGGAAGCAGAAACCTGGGAACTTTATTATTTTATGATTTTCCTTCTGATTATGATAATACGATTCCACTGTTATGGGTTGTATTATTATGGTGGAATATGCTAATTAGTAATTTCTAGAAAGAAAGAACTAGATTGGTATATTTTTTCATATTATTATGATTTATTTACTAATTCTTGTGGGTCCCAAAAAGTTGACCTGGAAAAAATAAAAAAAAATTTGCACAGAGGGTGAGGGGTGGTCAGGTAGCAGAACATAATTTTTCAACCCTGTATCAGCAAATTCTCTCATGGGCCCCCCCCCCTCACCTGGGTTGACCATAAAATGTGAGTTTGTTGACCAGACTACATATCTATGGACACGTTGGTGAAGACATAAACAATATATTTTTTTTTAATAACATATCAGGCGTCCAATTAGAAACACGACCCTTTTTATTCAATGCGGCGCGGCATGAGAACCAAAACCCTTCATGGTCTCATATCTTCATTCAATCTCACAAATGTTCTCTCATTCTGTCTCTCACTGTACATTATATAACCTACATACAGCAGTCACGCATCACACACAATTACATTAAATTCATCGTTTATGGAGCGTGAGGGGGAGGGGAGGAGAGGTGAGGGGGAAGAGGAAGGGGAATAAAATGTGGGTGATTAGAAATAAATGATCGACTGAGGAATGGTTAGTTACTTAACCCTTTGAGTGCCGGGGCCCGATCTCATCGGCACTAAACCTACAAAATAAGTCTGTTAAAGAATATAAGAATAAATTATTAAAATTGTTATAAAAAAAAAAAAAAAACCCAATTGTTAGGCCAATGCATTCTCTTATATATGCGAGGCGACCTATGGTCGACTCGCATATATAAGAGAATGCAATGGCACAGGGTATATGGGTTAATACAAAAATCGACCTGGCACTGAAAGGGTTAATAACTTTATGGTTTGTGAAAATAAATCAAAGTTTGTTTGTAAAGTTAATAAATTAAGAGAAAGACTCACCAGCGGGAATAACTCGCATCGACCAGAGTGTGATGAGGAGCTCTCTTATAACATCACGGGGTTTAACTTGATCCCGAGAGTAGTCTGCATCATACTGAGATATATCCCGGGTTCTATGATGATGATGTGCTTCTATTATAGCATTCCATCCGTCATCACTGTGACGAGGGACATCAGATTCATATAGAGGCCACCACACATCATTCTTCATGCCCGCTGTACTTCCGATGTCATGGAATATGTTATGGGTCGCCTCCTGATCCAGACACAGAGCGTAGACAGCGATAATCTCGAGGACGCGGTTACTAAGCTGATCAACGCTCCAAGATTCCGATTTACCAAAATGATTCAGTAAAAACAATACGATGAGTTTGATATGATATGAAGGGAAGGCGGCCTTCGGACACTCATCACAGAGCTGTTCATAATCCGGGAGGAAATAATGAGCGAGACATTTAGTGAGCTGGTACGCCATTCCTGCACCGGTCCCAGACAAATCACTCATCACCCTCGACTCGGCGAATGTTGTTGTTAATAGGAACCGAGTCCCTTCATCGTTAATGATGTAGAATGCGAATGGTGGCTGATCTCCGAGCGATTGTACGATTTGATCACCTCGTGATGAAGTCAGACTCTCGTCCCTCATCCCGACCGATATATCAAGCTTCAATTCTGAGTCGTTGAGTGTAAATGTTACAGCCGTGGCTTTATGTTCGATGCAATCCTTGATGTATTTAAGGCCGGGTATCATCTCCACATTACGTATCAGTGAGTTTACTATGAGGCTCCTTAGTGTGAGTCCTGCTCTCAATACTCCTCCATACAACTCAAACCATTCAGCTTCCTCTACGTTATCCTTAATATACTCTTCACACGACTCGCTGACTCGGATGTTATATATATTACTCTTCACCGGGAACCACGCCTCGTGGTGATTATACAGCCACGGCAGAAATATTACAAAATCTGCTTCATCCATTTTAATAGTTTTAGTTTGTTCAGCGACGGACCCCAGAAGGACGACTGCACTCTGTTTAAATAAGTCTGGATACGTCGCCCTCAGATCCGTCAGCACCCGCTCCATTAACCTCTTTATATGATGAATGATAATCTGACTGTCGGGTCGAGAGGTCACCTCGCAGTCGGATTTAATAAAGGAGCGTAACATCTGGTGTAACATGCTCCCGGTATCTGGTGCCGTACAATTCACCACCCGCCGTGTTATCTCTCTTATCTCCGGGTCGATATCAGCATCACGACTGTCTAATGTTTCCATGAGAACCGTCAGTATAGGAATGTTAGCTGACGATTCATTCAGCATGTCGTGTTGTGGGTTGATGTCTGTAGGAATTGATCTCCAGCTCAGATCACCTGAAATATAGAAACAAACGTCAGAATATTTAAAACAAGTCAGGAATATCTATATAATCGTGTTCTATATAATTATTTAATAAAGTATTAGATATTTAACCATTCACATATAATCTATCATTAACATCAAGTGATGCAGCTTCATATTTGATTAATATTAAAATAACAGACAAGGCTGCAATGTTTCATGTAATAATAAAGCCATCCAAAATATCAGGCACAAAAAAAGTAAGAAAAATTAATTTGGAGAAAAATATGTTGTTTTTTTCAAATTTATTTTATTTTATTTTTTTACAATTTTTTTTTTTTATTTACTAACGCGGTATTTTTTTTCCAACTTGTCAGTACGTTTTGATCATTAAATCCAAAATAAATAAACTCTTAACAATATATCTGTAATATGTGAAGAGTGATTATCATGTAACATAGAGACATAAAACATTGAAGTAAATGATTTTCTGATCCTCAGTCTGCTGTAATTATTTTAACTCCACAACAATTTAAAGGCCCTGGCAGCTGGACTGGAAAAAATTAAGGTTCGCATGTTAAAATGGAGAGATGTCAATTTATAGACAACAATAACAATTGATTTTAACTAAAACAGACTTCATTAAATGGTTGGTAACTCATTCCGTGATCAAGCATAATGTCTTTGTAGTTTTAGGATATTTATTCACATGAATTAGCCAAATAACATAAAGAATTATAGACCATTTATTATTTATCCATGTTGCCTTTTAAAGTCTTTAATGTGAGGAACTCAACAAGCCTTAAATAGATAGGAATTCTTGGTATTATTTGGTTATTTTTCCCATTGATTTTAAGCACATTTGTTGAACACCTGCATCATGACTCTCAGTGAATTCATGTTCATTTCATCTTTGGTGGAGACGGACCGTGTTAGTTTCCAGTCTGACACCGTGTAACTTTCAGTGCTAACACCTGCTTACTGTGAAGACTTCAGATAGAAAAACTGGGCCAACATTAATCTTTATACTTTGTATGATGTTGAGAAATTTGCTGCCAACCAGGGGTGGGGATGGTGGGGATGGTGAGGATGGTGGGGGGGGGGCAGAAAAAAAAACAAGGATACAAGGTTGAAATTTTTAATTTTTTTGGGACCCACCATCCCGGGAACACATATATTTTCCTGTCTGATCTCAGACACCCACCCCTCCAACACAAGTTTTTTCAAGGGCAAATGGGCACCCACCCTCAAAGTTTAATAAAAAAAAACAGTGAAATTAGCAGGATAAGGCAAACAAAAGGTGTGAAATATTATAAATAATTAACCATCCGGATATAATGTCACTCATGTTATCTCAATGAAAGGCACCAGAAATCTCAGAAAATCACAAAACCCTCTTTATAATAATTTTATTAATAAACTTGCCAAATAATTAAGGTTGAGTATCCATACTCACGGTTGTTTAATTATATAATTCTATCTGCAGTCTGTTCTATTAACCAATAACAAGTAACTGAAGAACACACTGACAAAATACATGAATACTTTGCACATGGCGGAAATACAGGGGTTTGTAATGCACTCGCAGCTAGGCCACACCCCCCAATTTGCACGGCCATTACGGGCTGTACCTACTAGTAAATATGAGACTCACATATACAACCATGATGTAAAGTAGGTGCATATATAACCCTTCCTAAAATTTTGTAAAAAACCCTGTGCCAGTGCATTCTGTTATATATGTGAGTTGCCCATAGGAAGCCTCGCATATATAAGGGAATACATTTACCTAAGAATATTAACCTTGACCTTGTAAGCCAGTGCATTCTCTTATATATGTGAGGCTCCCTATGGGTGACGCATTTATATAAGAGAATGCACTGGCACAAGATATGTAATGCTGCACCAGCGCAGCTCCCATCATGAGAGGTTTAAGGATGTACCTTGAGGGCTGTGTAGGTTTGGATGGGGGAGGGGTGGCAGTGGATCGCATTAGTAGCCCGTGTGGCAGAAACAGTAATCTCAAAATAAAATGTTATCATCTCAAAGTTGAATACTTGTTTTGTAATGTTATGTTCAATCACTCAGCTTTTCATTATATCGGTCGGCGCAAAAATCCAAGCTCCCATCTCCCTAATGATGAACGTCACACGATGATACCGAAAATATGTATCTTCAATATTCATAAGAGTTAAATCACCAGAAGAATTAAATGAGCTCATATTGGCATCATTAGGGATAATTGAAGATCAAAACCAACAATAAAAACCTGTAAGAATTTTTTTTTTTTTTTCAGTGCAATTTTATCCTCATAAAATGCGGGACCCACTCCATGATATTGTTTAATTAAGGAAAAATTATTGCGTAAATATTGAAACTAAGAGCCCCCTTCTCTTGATTAATGCTCTATTTTGGTCCAGTTTATAAGCCTGAATATATGGACATTTAAAATATTTTAAGTAGTCAGAATTCCCAACACCCCACCCCCCTCCCCCAGTGCCAACATCCAAGTGAAAATCAACAGTAAAAAGGCCAAGCCTGGATATAGTGTGTCTGATATTTGCCAAACGAGGCCCCCAGAGTTGTATCTGTTAAAATGTGTATATGTTTATATACACAAAGGAGCAAACTGTATGTGACATTTTGTTATGTAATTAATACATGCACGTATGTGGAATCTAGATATTGAGTTTTGTGATTCTACAACCCTGATATATTGCCTTCCAACTGTTGAAAACTTTCACTATTGAACCCTCGGACACGTATTGTTTGAACATCATCTAAAAGCTATTTGTGCAAAAAGTTCCAACTCTCTATATTCCATAAATCAAGTAATGAATTTCCTTCCTATTGACTGTCTCTGTATGCTGTATTTAACTTTAGTTCCCATATCCTCTGTTGAATTGAGCTATGGGGGAATGTTGGTACCCACAACCAAGATGTTATTCTACAGAGAGTTCTTTAGACAATCGAAGATTTCACCTGCTCTCACATGTCTTATGACATGATTCATTATGATTATTGATAGAATCAATATCAATACTTAATATTTTATGTTTATATGCCTGTCCCAGGTGGGACTAAAGTATACCTCTCATATTGAAAATGTTCTAAGTGGAAAAAGGGGGATAACTCCACACACACAAAAGTCGGACAGACCTCACAATCGCAGGTGCACAGGTTTCCATGGTACTAGACATCTGTGTCAAGTTTAAAAACAATTGAACCAAAAATGTAGGAATAAAAGCTCGGACAAAGGTATACCACTGCATTGAACATTTTCTATGTTAACAAAGCGAGATAACTCACCACACAAAAAAGTCAAACAAACCTCATAATCGCATAGAAAAAGATAGAAAGAGAAAATAATTAGTTATAATTAGACTACTAAATACTCATTGATGAGTAGTCCCAATAGTTAGACTGTACTAAATACTCATTGACGAATAGTCCCAATAGTTAGACTGTACTAAATACTCATTGACGAGTAGTCCCAATAGTTAGACTGTACTAAATACTCATTGACGAATAGTCCCAATAGTTAGACTGTACTAAATACTCATTGACGAGTAGTCCCAATAGTTAGACTGTACTAAATACTCATTGACGAGTAGTCCCAATAGTTAGACTGTACTAAATACTCATTGACGAATAGTCCCAATAGTTAGACTGTACTAAATACTCATTGACGAGTAGTCCCAATAGTTAGACTGTACTAAATACTCATTGATGTGTAGTCCCAATAGTTAGACTGTACTAAATACTCATTGATGTGTGGTCCCAATAGTTAGACTGTACTAAATACTCATTGATGAGTAGTCCCAATAGTTAGACTGTACTAAATACTCATTGACGAGTAGTCCCAATAGTTAGACTGTACTAAATACTCATTGATGAGTAGTCCCAATAGTTAGACTGTACTAAATACTCATTGATGAGTAGTCCCAATAGTTAGACTGTACTAAATACTCATTGATGAGTAGTCCCAATAGTTAGACTGTACTAAATACTCATTGATGTGTGGTCCCAATAGTTAGACTGTACTAAATACTCATTGATGAGTAGTCCCAATAGTTAGACTGTACTAAATACTCATTGATGAGTAGTCCCAATAGTTAGACTGTACTAAATACTCATTGATGTGTGGTCCCAATAGTTAGACTGTACTAAATACTCATTGATGAGTAGTCCCAATAGTTAGACTGTACTAAATACTCATTGATGAGTAGTCCCAATAGTTAGACTGTACTAAATACTCATTGATGAGTAGTCCCAATAGTTAGACTGTACTAAATACTCATTGATGAGTAGTCCCAATAGTTAGACTGTACTAAATACACATTGACGAGTAGTCCCAATAGTTAGACTGTACTAAATACTCATTGATGAGTAGTCCCAATAGTTAGACTGTACTAAATACTCATTGATGAGTAGTCCCAATAGTTAGACTGTACTAAATACTCATTGATGAGTAGTCCCAATAGTTAGACTGTACTAAATACTCATTGATGTGTGGTCCCAATAGTTAGACTGTACTAAATACTCATTGATGAGTAGTCCCAATAGTTAGACTGTACTAAATACTCATTGATGAGTAGTCCCAATAGTTAGACTGTACTAAATACTCATTGACGAGTAGTCCCAATAGTTAGACTGTACTAAATACTCATTGATGAGTAGTCCCAATAGTTAGACTGTACTAAATACTCATTGATGAGTAGTCCCAATAGTTAGACTGTACTAAATACTCATTGATGTGTGGTCCCAATAGTTAGACTGTACTAAATACTCATTGATGAGTAGTCCCAATAGTTAGACTGTACTAAATACTCATTGATGAGTAGTCCCAATAGTTAGACTGTACTAAATACTCATTGACGAGTAGTCCCAATAGTTAGACTGTACTAAATACTCATTGATGAGTAGTCCCAATAATTAGACTGTACTAAATACTCATTGATGAGTAGTCCCAATAGTTAGACTGTACTAAATACTCATTGATGAGTAGTCCCAATAGTTAGACTGTACTAAATACTCATTGACGAGTAGTCCCAATAGTTAGACTGTACTAAATACTCATTGACGAGTAGTCCCAATAGTTAGACTGTACTAAATACTCATTGATGAGTAGTCCCAATAGTTAGACTGTACTAAATACTCATTGATGAGTAGTCCCAATAGTTAGACTGTACTAAATACTCATTGATGAGTAGTCCCAATAGTTAGACTGTACTAAATACTCATTGACGAGTAGTCCCAATAGTTAGACTGTACTAAATACTCATTGATGAGTAGTCCCAATAGTTAGACTGTACTAAATACTCATTGATGAGTAGTCCCAATAGTTAGACTGTACTAAATACTCATTGATGAGTAGTCCCAATAGTTAGACTGTACTAAATACTCATTGATGAGTAGTCCCAATAGTTAGACTGTACTAAATACTCATTGATGAGTAGTCCCAATAGTTAGACTGTACTAAATACTCATTGACGAGTAGTCCCAATAGTTAGACTGTACTAAATACTCATTGATGAGTAGTCCCAATAGTTAGACTGTACTAAATACTCATTGATGTGTAGTCCCAATAGTTAGACTGTACTAAATACTCATTGATGAGTAGTCCCAATAGTTAGACTGTACTAAATACTCATTGATGAGTAGTCCCAATAGTTAGACTGTACTAAATACTCATTGATGAGTAGTCCCAATAGTTAGACTGTACTAAATATTCATTGACTAGTAGTCCCAATAGGAAATATTCAGATTAAGTTCAACAAACCCGGAGATAGAAAGAGAAAATACCCGGAAAGAGAAAATAACATGAATGTTACACTACCGGAGATAGTCAGGGCCCCCATCGACTAGAATGACAACAACAGCATTTTTTTATAACTCAATGTGCAAACGCCTTGAAGTCTATATGAACTAATCTGAATGTGAGTCATATAGGGAACATCCACACCAAATACTACAGATATGAACCCATTTAGTCTTATAGATCTGGAGAAGAAATTATTTTAAGAATTAATATGTAAGGAAAGAGTTCTGGTTCTGAATTCACAACTATTTGACCTGGTGACCTCATTTAAACAAATCTGAATGCAAGTACCTAGAGAACATCCACACCAAATATCAACCCATTTGGTCTTATGGTTCTGAAGAAGATAATTCTTGACAGATGGACAGACTAATTACATTATATGTACCGTTTTTTTTCAAACGGGCGTATAAAACACTCTAGCTCCCAAATTTACATATTTTTATTTCAATGGCCTTGTTCGAATGTTGAGAATTCCTAGTTATAAGATCAGGGCAGTTTGGAATCAGTAAACAACCCATATGTTTCTTTTGATTGTAACAGGTAATGTACCAACTACTTACGTGCATATAGTGACACCAATTCCTCCCACATCATGGACAACCTAAAAGGTAAAGGCATGATTATAAAATACAAATATATAGTGTCAAATAGTAAGAGTGGTATTGTGTGCTTATTCATGTTGCTAGTTCTAAATATATTTAAAATATAGTCTAGACATGTTTTCACAAAATTATACTTTTTATGGCATTTATGCAGAAAAGTCATAACTCTAGTGATTTTATATAATTTATGTATGCTGAACAAGATTAGCCATAGTGCCAGTCAGATTTTTGTGTTCTTGACCTATAAAATTGAGAAACAAAATGGCCACCAGAATATCCTAAATTTTTAACAGCATACCGATTACCTCTGACCAGAAGCAAGTGAATGATATGCAAGCGATATTATGCACCACAAATCATTAACAAATGATCACCATGTAAGAAATTAAAGTGTCAATGACACTGTAGCTCAACTTGGAGAGGCGATAATTTAATGCGTTACAGTTAATAGTGCGATTAGGAACTCAGAAAGTGTCTGAGTATTAAATACTTTATTTTGTTTTTAATGGGAAACTTGGTATTTGTCTTTCCACTGCACCCTTCCACAATATTCATTCATAGAACAAATTTACGGCTCCAATCTAGAGGTCACCCCAAAGATCCA
The DNA here is from genome assembly GCA_032622095.1 of Siphonodentalium dalli. Classification (NCBI taxonomy): domain Eukaryota; kingdom Metazoa; phylum Mollusca; class Scaphopoda; order Gadilida; family Siphonodentaliidae; genus Siphonodentalium; species Siphonodentalium dalli. The sequence goes on along the minus strand of CP136063.1, from coordinate 3,107,833 downwards.
TGTGAAGTTTGGCAATGATCGGATGATAGATCTGACCTGTAGGATGTGCTAACGAAAATTGTTGATGGACGCATGCTCAGACGGATGGACAACAGATGCCAACCCATGGCATATGCTCAAACTTGACTTTGTCAAGTTGAGCTACAAATGATAACCGTCAATAAATTATTTGAAATGGTCGCAATACGAATGTCATGCTCACGCCAAAGGTGTTAATTTACTATGACCTCAACAAGATGTAGTTACATGCACCTGGATGTCGCTGAGAGTAACTAACATGTCAATTTCTGATAAGATATGAGTCACAATGAGTCTAATTCCACGGACTTTAAAACACTGCATTCAGTAATGGGATGGTGGCCAAAACGGTGACAACTTATTGTCGATAAATTCTAACGCTGCTCAATTGCCAAAACATTTGGTCAAAATAGGCAACCCGATATGATGATGAAAACTGAAAAGAAACATACAGTAATGATCTATTGGACCAAAGCAATCTTTCTGGTTATTTTTGTGGAATGAGTATATTTCAATATTTCTATAATGAATTTAGACGATTTGATGTAACTCATCAAACTCAACTCAATATTGTAGCATGTATGCTGACTTTCTGATGTTTATATATCCGACCTGGTAGCCAGCAAATGAAGTTGTCATCAGGGGTTGTAAATCGCCCCATTGCTTGACTGAATTTCCCGAGCAAAGTGGCCAATGTTTAATTTGTATATATTAATTTGCCATATGGCATATTTGGCACACATTATTATACAGGAGAAAAAGAAGCACAGTCCACTCGAAAACTTCCATATACAAAATGTAGCGTCTACAAGGCCACGTTTTTTGTGTTAACATTGCTTACAAGTGGAGGGACATAATTATTTAATAAGGAAGAAAATAATTATTTAATGAAAGTGTCAATGACACTGTAGCTCAACTTGGAAAGGGAATAATTTAATGTATTACAGTCAATGGAGCGATTAGGAATATGGAAAGTTGAATGTCTAATACTAGTTTATAGACATGAAGAGAAAAGTAAAATCCAAGATGGCTGCTGGCGGCCATGTTTTCGGCCGAATGACCCCAAAATGAGTCGTTCCCATCAACATGTCATCATTAACATCCATGACAAATTTTATGACGTTCAGACTAAAGGTACGACCTGTAGCCTGTGCTAAAAAATTTAGTCATACAAAGAGTAAAATCCAAGATGGCTGCTGGCGGCCATGTTTTTTGGCCAAATGACCCCAAAATTACTTGTTCCCATCTACATGTCATTGTTAACATCCATGACAAATTTTATGATGATCAGACTAAAGGTACGACCTGCAGCCCGTGATAAAGAATTTAGTCATACAAAGAGTAAAATCTAAGATGGCTGCTGGTGGCCATGTTTTTTGGCCGAATGACCCCAAAATTACTCGTTCCCATCTACATGTAAATATTATTATCCATGACAAATTTCATGATGATCAGACAATCAGTACGACCTGTGGCCCGTGCTAATGGATTAAATTTTGAAATCCAAGATGACTGCTGGCGGCCATGTTTTTTGTCCGAATGACCCCAAAATGACTAGTTCCCATCTACATTCCAATATCAACAGCCATGACAAATTTTATAATGATCAGACTAAAGGTACGACCTGTAGCCCGTGCTAAAGGATTTAGTCATACAAAGAGTAAAATCCAAGATGGCTGCTGACGGCCATGTTTTTTGGCCGAATGACCCCAAAATGACTCGTTCCCATCTACATGTGATTATTAACATTCTTGACAAATTTTATGATGATCAGACTAAAAGTAGGACCTGTAGCCCGTGCTAAAGGATTTAGTCATGCAAAGAGTAAAATCCAAGACGGCTGCTGGCGGCCATGTTTTTTGGCCGATTGACCCCAAAATGACTCGTTCCAATCTACATGTCATTGTTAACATCCATGACAAATTTTATGATGATCAGACTAAAGGTACGACCTGTAGCCCGTGCTAAAGAATTTAGTCATACAAAGAGTAAAATCCAAGATGGCTGCTGGCGGCCATGTTTTTGGGCCGAATGACCCCAAAATTACTCGTTCCCATCTACATGTCAATATTAACATCCATGACAAATTTCATGATGATCAGACGAACAGTGCGACCTGTGGCCCGTGCTAATGGATTGAATTTTGAAAACAAAGATGGCCACTGGCGGCCATGTTTTTTGTCCGAATGACCCCAAAATGACTCGTTCCCATCTACATTCCAATTTCAAAAGCCATGATAAATTTCATGATTATCAGACTAAAGGTACGACCTGTAGCCCGTGCTAAAGGATTTAGTCATACAAAGAGTAAAATCCAAGATGGCTGCTGGCGGCCATGTTTTTTGCCCGAATAACCCAAAAATGACTCGTTCCCATCTACATGTCATTGTTTACATCCATGACAAATTTTATGACGATCTGACTAAAGGTACGACCTGTAGCCCGTGCTAAAGGATTTAGTCATGCAAAGAGTAAAATCGAAGATGGCTGCTGGTGGCCATGTTTTTTGGCCGAATGACCTCAAAATTACTCGTTCCCATCTACATGTCAATATTAACATCCATGACAATTTCATGACGATCAGATGAACAGTACGGCCTGTAGCCCGTGCTAATGGATTGAAATCTAAGATGGCCACTGGCGGCCATGTTTTTTTCCGTATGACCCCAAAATGAATCATTCCGGTACAAATGTTGATGTCAACAGCTATGACAAATTTCATAATGATCCGATCAAAGGTACGACCTGTAGCCTCTATTGTTGACGCCGCCCGTACACACGCACACACGGACGACGGACGACAAAGCCATGGCAATAGCTCAAACTTTACAAAGTAAAGTTGAGCTAATAAGGAAGAAAATGAGTGGGTTGTTATTAAGTCTTGGGGATGAGTGCAGGGGTATATCTATCAGCTCCCGGACTATTATATTTGGCATGATCTTTTGACATCTGGTGACATCATCAATGACAAAATCATATAACTTCTATGGGATTACCGTTTCTCCCTTCCTATGATGATCAGCCAAAAATGGAAACTGAGTAGAAGGCTAAACTGTTACCTAGTAGGTACACTAGGACCCAAAATATTCTCTGTTATATTATATTTTCCTGTAAAATACACATTAGAGTACATGAAAATACCAAAGAAGTTGATTTGTGAGGGTGCATGAGTGGTCCTGCCAGCCCACGGCCAAAAAGTTCTTTGTGACTATTCGGGAGACTTCGGCGTGACCTTGAACTTACGAGTACCTCCATTTTGGGCTATGAGTTAAGTATTGACCACATATTTTATAATAATCTAATAACATATATATATCAGCTCTCTTTTGCTATGTTGATTCATTAAAAGTATGTTAAATCCGATATACCTGCACAATTTTCATTATTTATGTGACCATTTTGAATTCAAGGACACCGACATCAACCTGGCACTGTGGCCCATTTTGTTCAGCATTACCCAATTGTAATTCACCTGAGTTACCGCTTTTCCACGAAAATGCAGTTAACACTATTTTCTAGGTCTGTTTTATGATAATTAACATCTCTAGCATGTTTACTCACAACATAATCGGTGACAACATTCTTACTCATGGTTCTGTTTCATTAGGTGAGATAAAACAGTTAGCATCTCCGTACCTTAGGACAATTAATCAAACGATGACCCCATGATGGGGGAATGATTCACCCATAACACTGAGATATATATAATATCTATATGCTCTCATATCATTTATATTCTCTTCTGTAAATAGCTTTCTGTATTTCTCAATATTCATTCGAATCAGTGAGAATAAATCATCATCATGGTAAGCTTGTCTTACTGTTTCACCTGTATAATGATGCCATCCACACTGATATAGACCTGCTGCTTGTATCATCACTGCTATCATCATATGTGGAAACTGTAGGAATATAATTTCCATCTATTTGGCATGCTCCCTGGATGATGAAAAACAACAGATTAAATTCAAATTAGCATGACTTGTTGTCATTGTCTGGTTTTGCATCTAAACAATTTACCATCATAACAACTCACTCAATTTGTTGATTGTTTTATGAATTGCACATTGGCATTTCCCAAATTTACATGCTAGATATTACATGCAACCTCTGATTGATAGATTCGCCACACAATATCTGATCCCAATTTGAAATCTGAAGTGTGATTCATGTTGAGATTTACAGGATACTAATGAGATGATGTTCTTTCTGATACCTCATCTGAACTAAACTCTCTATTTTGAGAATAAACTGTAAAGCATTTTATTACTTGATTTTTTGGCTCGAAGGTAGGAGAGGTGTGAGGAAAACAAAATAAAATAGGAATGAATGATTGTCAAAAAATTGCAAGGATATTTATATTTTTATTTAGAAATCAAGAGATGAATAAACAAACACAAATATTGCCAAGATTGGCGTTCATGTTGGTGATTGTTTTAAAGTCGGATAATCTGGTTTTCACCAGACTGTAAAGACAGAGAAGACTGGGACTCTGATGACTACAACAGTCAGTACTTGACAAAAGTAGTTCTAAACATGGACATAGCTGAATGTTCTCAGATGAGCAGGGCTCTTTATCTTGAAATTTATGTATGGACACCACTGACAAATTTCCAACCTCTTACCCTTTTTAAACAAGACAACCAGACCACAGAACTAAGTTCACAAAATTTCTTTTGCACAGCCCTCTTTTTCAACTGGTACCGGTACTTCAAGCTCTCAAATTTTAGAAAATTTCCAACCTGACATCCCCATAAAGTTAAAATTTATGGCCATATCGGTCCATTAGTTTAACCTGAAGTAGGAACATATGGACTGTTGGTTTAAAACATACTGGTTGGACAATCAAATCAAACAATTCTGACCTATTGTATTCGGCATGAACTGTTGAACATTTGATCAAAGTAGGGGGTCAAAACTTCAATCTCTACCCATTGCCTCAAACATTTCCCCCCTACAAGGCAGCTTAGTAATCATTAGGAATCTGTATATTATTTTACAAGTACAAAACAACATAGATACATGTAAGGTGGTGGGGAGAGTTAAATCTCTTATCGCTGCCCCTAATTGAACAAATGTGCATCCCCATCTATGAGATCCATGCATTCTCTAGAAATTACAAAGGGCAGATTTAAGAGTTGAAGTGAATTGATTTCCCTCAAAAGTTTCCTAAATAATGACCACATTTGAACAAATTTGAGACCTGGTCAGTTGAAGTTGGTGATGTGCACCCATTGGGCACTTCGATTAGGGGATATAGAAACTGAACAGAACAGAAAAAGTTACTAAACAAGAAATGGTCTTGTCCCAGATGGGACTAAGTAATACCCCCCCCCCCCCCATTCAAAATGTTATTCAAATGAAGTAGCCATTACCATATATTTAGCATTGAAATTATGTCAACAGGTAACCCTCACCCTAAACCCCCTAACCCTAACCCCTAACTCTTGTCCTAAATTTATTGACTGAATAAAAGTTCGGACAAAATTATGGATGTTGCAAAAAAAATTCTAAGTGAAAAAAGGGGGATAACACCATCAAAAAATGTCGGACAGAGATCATAATCGCAGGTGAACATGTTCTTATGGTACTAAATATCTGTGCAAAGTTTTTAAAAAATTGACCTAAAATGTAGGAATAAAAGCTCGGACAAAATTATACATGTTGCGAAAATTTTCTATGTTGAAAAAGGAGGGATAACTCCACCAAAAAAGTCTGACAAAGATCATAATCGCAGGTGCACAGGTTCCCATAGTGGTTGATGTCTGTGCCAAGTTTCACGTAAAATGAATATGAAACGACTGAGAAAAGCTCCGGACTAAATTGTGTCCACAGACAGACGGACGGACAGACAAGCTGATGCCAGTATACCCCCCACAACTTATTGCGGTGAGTAGAAAAATGTCAATTTGATACTCTAGATATTTCCCAAAAGATGAGGCCTAAAAAGAATTAGATCCCCATATGGTGTATATGTTGATGATAGCCTGCTGTACAGGGTGGCTTCACTAAATTCACCCTTTGGGGACCTCATTCTGCAAATGTCAGATACACTAAATTCAGGCTTGGGAACAGCAGTTTGTTTTAATTTGATGATAACAAACAACAGGGATATGCAGTTGTTTACACCAGCCTGTCAGATAACATCTATTATTCTAATCCAAATTAATGATCTGCGTCTCTCTTTCTGAAGCTAATACCATTGACTGAGTCTCCTGGCATCTCTGCTTCTGGCAATAGAGGTAAGTTGGGAGATAATATGGGTGGAGGGATTGTTGGCTGGGGGGAGGCAGGGGCCATTGTGGGTTATTGGAAAGTTTCCGTGATTTCATTAAAAATTAAAGTTTGATAACTCTGTTAAGTTGAGCAAGGAGTTCATCTGAATTTTGTTTTAAAGTTATGTCATTGGCTCCGCCCACATTCGACCCAGTGACCTCATTTGAACAAATCTGAACCAGTCAGCCAAGGACCCTTTATACCAAATATGAACCCAATTGGCCCCAATGGAACTTAAGAAGTTGTTTTAAGAATTTCTATGGGAACTGGGAAATATTTATGGTCCTAGCCTTGCAACTATTTAACCCGGTGATCTCATTTGAACATATCTGAATGCGAGTCACCAGGGAAACATCCACACCAAATACGAACCCTTTCGGTCTTATGGTTCTTGACGGACGAATGTACAAGGGACGAGGAGTGATGACTATAGCTCCACTACATATCAGACAAGCTGAAAACATTTTTTTTTGACAAACAACATTTTGGGGGGGGGGGGGGGGGGGGGGTTCGGAAATCCGTAAACCAGGTAATAAAATATAAAATGCCTAATTCTCCATCTTTGTTCTAACTTAGATGTAGTATATACTAACTGTCAGTGGCATACGTATATACGTTTCTTTCAATACAGCCACCATTCTCTGTTGGTATCGGTTGGTTAAATCTAGATTTAACGATGCGATCAATGCAGATAACTGTCCCTGTAAAAAGAAGAAATATACCATTAAAAAGATAAGACCATCTACGTCAGTCACAGTCTGGATATCTACAGATCCACCTGCATCAAAATCAGGGGATTCTGACTTGTATTCAAATATGGATTAGTTGAGCTGCAATATGTTTTCAAACAAAACATGACATGAGCACTATATATTTACATAGCATGTGTGCTTCAATAAAAACTGGCAATTGAGTATTGCATATTATATCCCAATTAAACACACCATAACACAAATGGACATCACACCTTGTTGAACTAGATGACTAAAAGCGGTATGTAAAATGACTGGCCGTGTTTTTTGATTTGTCAATGTGTGAGATAATATATACACCACATATTATATAGCAGTCTATTCTTTATACCATTGTCAGCATTTAACTATCATACCTAGTGTTGAAAAAATTAGTCGACTAGTCAATGTCGACTATCGTTTCAGCAATAATCAATTAGCAATCTCCTAGTTGACTAATTGACATACATGTATTTCCCAGAAAGGTATAGATAAACATTACATTGGTAGCAATTAATCATTGATGCATTCGGTATACTTCCATATTTATCATTGCCCATGTGTATAAAGCATGTAAAGCACAACGATTGCGGTGGAACCTGGTGCCAGTTACGGTATTATAAAAACATGCTGCTGATTCAGTCATCACATGAGAGATAGGAAACTGTTACGGTCTGTTCTTCGCCGGAAAAATGGGACCTTTATGATGTTTAATTAGAACAATTATAGTTTGGCTGAGTCGCATCAGCAGAATTACTGTACAATTTCACATATTCAAAGCACCTTTGATCTACAAAATTCAATGTCTGACGTTGCAATAGATGTGTTATTTTGGTGACACGGTGACTGATACAAGATAAAACCGATTCTGATGTGACCACGTGTTAACTTCAATCCTGACTGGGTGATGAAATATGTTTATATTGTGCTGGATCATGCCAATATATCAGTCAGATTTCTAACCAAGCCATTGACTCATTGTAAACAACCAACACTGTGGCACACACCACACACCCCTAAAGTAGACCAACGGTTATGGTATAGCAGAAATAATAGCTTGCAGAACATTGCATAAAATGTTACAGTTGTGATATCATAGCACAAAAAAATAGCCTGCCCATGTGCTGGAAGTTATGAAGCTTGTTGCATATACAGCTGTTTCTGAGTCGCTATGGTATTTTATGACCATCAGTTTGTCAGGATTGCTTCAACACTGAAGTTTACTCAAATATTATATGATATGAGTGACATTCATGATACTTAGGCCAAACTTTTTATTTTTCTGCTTAACAGATTTTTTTAACCTATAGAATCTACTTGTCTGGTCAATGAGTATTTAGTATGGGAATGGTGAGATTAGTGGCAGTGATAAACAGTGAATGTGTAACTTGAGAATTCCCAAACTGAGCATACTGGTTAGCTTGTCATTCCTATCAAGGAAACCTTGTGGAGTGTTATTGGTCTTTGGTGATAAAGATCACCATAAATTCCCAGGAATACCAGATGTATTCTAAAGGCCATTTAAAGTTTTAAAGAGATGTCAAGATTTATAGAAGGCATACAGGTATGGTGGCAGAGGCATATACACTCAAGCTGACTTCTCAGTTATCATCTTGGATGTAGTTAAAATTAATTAAAGCCAGAGATATACATAGTTGGTTGGACCTATTCATTTTAATCACCAGTGAAATGTGGTTAGATATTTTGTTACTGATAAGCAGAAACAGCTAAGGTTGGCTGTGCAAATAAAAAAAACATTATATTTTATTTTTATTTCCTTGCTGGGCCACAGAAAACTGGGTGGGCGGATCCGTAAAGCAGTAAAATAAAAAAGTTTGGCCTTACCTGTTACTATATGCTGTCAACACCGATAAATATAATGATAAATATGCATGTTTTAATAAATTTATGATGGCAAACAGCTGTGAAATGGGCAGATGCTCGATGTCTAAGAAAATACTTTGATAATCCTGTGTGGGATTTTGATTGTCCTATATATATAGTAGATGTCAACTAGTCGACGACTAAGGGCCACCGACTAGTCGACTACAAAATACACTAGTCGTTTCAACACTAATCATACCTATATTACATGAATCCCAATTACATGTACATGTATGTTACCACACCATTATGTATTACATATAGCTCGCAATGGTGATTGGAAAATAGAGTAAAATATTATGCCACCGCTCTTCTTGGAGTCTGGCAATGAAATTAACATAAAATATGCCGAACATGTGTTCAACCACATGTTGTATACATTATCTGAGTCATAGCACCAAGCTACCCTTAGCAGTAATATACAATGTTCACGGGGTGATATCGTCATTCTACGATCATTCTAATTTTCATTCGAGTTTTTCAAGAGAGACGTCCGAATGTTGGTTCAATTTCCACGAGGACATCATGAGATGGGTTGATCTTTACAACCGTGGACAATTGGGATTGATATGTCCCATCACCAATAAAGCAACTATTCATATAAGACCATATTAAAGCTTATCTCCCACAAGACTGTGCCGTATACCATAACCCCACCAATGGCTGCACTGAGCAGCCATCGACTAATCATCAATAGTTCACAGGCTGAAAATTTGGCTGACTTACAGTGGCGCATACTGTATACACCTGTCAGTAGGCCCATCCTTGAAGTTTAGCCCAGTCTGGGTATTTTACCCTGAATATAACATGGGGTGGTCCTCGTAGCTCACCCCCATTTTTGAGCATTTGGAAGGTGAATACAATCATGTCTTTCTATCCTGTAGAATAGGGGAAGATACTCAACCACATCTATGCTTTATTTTTCCAGTTGTTTTTCTTAAAATAAAAAGATGTATAGTAGTATACACTTGTGTTAATATTGTGAATTATACACATCTTATTCTATTATTAGTTGTTGGATCAATCAAAGAGATATCAAATCAATAAAATCAAAGGATGTGTCACTTATTGTTCACACCTATATTGGAGTAAATCAAATTGGATGTGAAGTAATGACTTTAGAATCCATTGATAACTAGAATGCACTCACTAGAGCTGCCTATACTTGCGCCCATCACACATTTGGCATGTTGTGTGGTGTCTTGCCAACAACAGTTTGAACCACGGGTGCTGGCCCCTCGTTTGAGAGATCGATAACAAAAATCTAGATATCAAATCTCTGTTCATCGCTGAAATAGTTGTGTGTACGGACATAATATCCCTGTTATGATGATATGGACCCCAGTTGGCTGCATATTAGGAACGATAACTCTATCCGATCTAATTACAGGTGAGACATATTGGTACTGTTTTTTACCTGTTAACCAACTATCAGATTTAGGCCACTCCGATGCATGGTGTATTATCTACATGTATATTAAGTGAGGACCTTGATGGGGATAGCTTCAGTCTTGAATGTTAAAGTGACACACTGCGCTCGCTGAACGAAGTCTCTCCATGTGAACGATGTATTATCTACATGTATATCACGTGATGACCTCGATGAACGATGGGCAGCTTCCGCCCTGAATATTAAAGGGACAAAATGCACTCAGTATTTGAATATTAACCCTTTACCCAACAGAAGGGCCCTGTGCCAATGCATTCTCTTATATATGCGAGTCGACCATAGGTCGCCTCGCATATATAAGAGAATGCATTGGCTTAACACATTAAAAATTATAAAATTGTTAAAGAATGTAAGAAAAAATGGTAAAAAGTGTTAAAAAAAGATTTTTTTTAGGCCAATGCATTCTCTTATACATGTATATGCGAGGCAACCTATGGTCGACTCGCATATATAAGAGAATGCATTGGCACAGGGCATAACTGTAACTATCACAATGTGGTCAAGGAGCCGGTTCCAATGATATCCATATTTGTATGGTTCTATTGAGACAGACCGAAGATATTTTAGGCTGTTGAAGCTTTATTTGGCCGGTTTTGGCCGGTTTGTTGGGTAAAGGGTTAAAGGGACAATAGGCTCTCACGGGGGATGATTGTTAAAGTGACACAAGGCACTCACTATGGATGAATGTTAAAGTGACACTAGGCACTCACTGTGGGATAATGTTAAAGTGACATTCGCATTGAAAACTTCAAAAACTTCAAACGTGTTGACGTGCGCGTTACTAGGACTGACCCGCAGTTTATAAGGGTATACGTCTTGGATGGTAATTTGGCGCCTATAAAAATTACTAAGTTTTTTGAAATTTGTGAAGTTTTTGAAGTTTTTGAAGTTTTTGAAGTTTTTGAAATTTTTGAAATTTTTGAACTTTTTGAACTTTTTGAACTTTTTGAACTTTTTGAAATTTTTGAAATTTTTCAATATTGTTCATTTATGAACGATTTATTACCAAAATAAAACCAGATAACAATGCAAAATAAATATATATGTGGATTTAAATTACAATCGATGCAACCATTTCATATTAGCGCATGTGCAGTCTTTACATTTTGTACTTCCGGTATGACATAACATATTCCCAGAAGGACAGACAAAGATCCGGACCGAAAACATTACTTGCGTCCAGCATGGACTGGCGCAAGTAATAATGCAGGAGAGTAATGTATGTTTGCCTGTTGTGTTTTTATAATAATTTGCTTGGTTAATGAAAGTGTCAATGACACTGTAGCTCAACTTGGAAAGGGAATAATTTAATGTATTACAGTCAATGGATCGATTAGGAATGTGGAAAGTTGAATGGCTAAACTAGTTTATAGACATGAAGAGAAAAGTAAAATCCAAGATGGCTGCTGCTGGTTATGTTTTCGGCCGAATGACTCCAAAATGAGTCGTTCCCATCTACATGTCATCGTTAACATCCATGACAAATTTTATGATGATCAGACTAAAGGTACGACCTGTAGCCCGTGCTAAAGAATTTAGTCATACAAAGAGTAAAATCCAAGATGGCTGCTGGTGGCCATGTTTTTTGTCCGAATGACCCCAAAATGACTCGTTCCCATCTACATGTCATTATTAACATTTAAGACAAATTTTATGATGATCAGACTAAAGGTACGACCTGTAGAATGTTCTAAATGATTTAGTCATACAAAGAGTAAAATCCAATGCTGGCAGCAATGTTTTTCAGCCAAATGACCCCAAAATGAGTCGTTCCCATCTGCATGTCATTTTTAACATCCATGACAAATTTTATGATGATCAGACTAAAGGTACGAGCTGTAGCCCGTGCTAAAGAATTTAGTCATACAAAGAGTAAAATCCAAGATGGCTGCTGGCGGCCATGTTTTTTGGCCGAATGACCCCAAAATTACTCGTTCCCATCTACATGTCAATATTAACATCCATGACAAATTTCATGATGATCAGACGAACAGTACGACCTGTGGCCTGTGCTAATGGATTAAATTTTGAAATCCAAGATGGCCGCTGGCGGCCATGTTTTTTGTCCGAATGACCCCAAAATGACTCGTTCCCATCTACATTCCATTTTCAACATTCATGACAAATTTTATGATGATCAGACTAAAGGTACAACCTGCAGCCCGTGCTAAAGGATTTAGTCATACAAAGAGTAAAATCCAAGATGGCTGCTGGCGACAAAGCCATGGCAATAGCTCAAACTTTACAAAGTAAAGTTGAGCTAATAAGGAAGAAAATGAGTGGGTTGTTATTAAGTCTTGGGGATGAGTGCAGGGGTATATCTATCAGCTCCCGGACTATTATATTTGGCATGATCTTTTGACATCTGGTGACATCATCAATGACAAAATCATATAACTTCTATGGGATTAATGACTCGTTCCCATCTAGATGTTAATAACAACAACCATGACAAATTTCATAATGATCTGACCAAAGGTACATGTAGCCAGTGCCAAATGATTTAGTTGTGCAAAGAGTAAAATACAAGATGGCTGCTGGCAGCCATGTTTTTTACCCGAATGACCCCAAAATGACTCGTTCCCATCTACATCTCAATATTAACATCCATGACAAATTTCATGATGATCAGACGAACAGTACGCCCTGTAGCCCGTGCTAATGGATTGAATTTTAAAATCCAGGGTGGCTGCTGGCGGCCATGTTTTTTTGCCGTTGACCCCAAAATGACTCGTTCCCATCTACATGTCAATGTCAACAGCCATGACAAATTTCATAATGATCCGACCGAAGGTACGACCTGTAGACTGTGCCAGGTCTGTAATTGGCAACATCCGTGACAAATTTTATGATGATCCGACTAGAGGTACAATCTGTACATGTAGCTCGTGTCAAAGAATTTAGTCAAATGACCCCAAAATTACTCGTTCCCATCTACATGTCAATATTAACATCCATGACAAATTTCATGATGATCAGACGAACAGTACGACCTGTGGCCCGTGCTAATGGATTAAATTTTGAAATCCAAGACGGCCACTGGCGGCCATGTTTTTTGACCTAATGACCCCAAAATGACTCGTTCCCATCTACATGTCATTATTAACATTCATGACAAATTTTATGATGATCAGACTAAATGTACGACCTGTAGCCCGTGCTAAAGGATTTAGTCATACAAAGAGTAAAATCCAAGATGGCTGCTGACAGCCATGTTTTCTGACCGAATGACCCCAAAATGACTCGTTCCCATCTACATGTCAATGTCAAGAACTATGACAAATTTCATAATGATCCGACCGTGCCAAAGGATACCAAGCCATGGCAATAGCTCAAACTGTACAAGGTAAAGTTGAGCTAAAAAGGCTTGGGTCCCATGTTTGCGTTTCTTCGGTCCCACAATACACCACTCTTTGACACAAATCAGTCAAGGACCCAGAAATGGCATGGGTCCCTCCCTTTATGATCACCTCTGGGGTAAGTTTTAGATTGGTTTGGGGGTCCACTCTATAACACTATTTGTTTAACCAAAAATGGTCAAGGGGCTGAGAAATTGCATGAGTTCCCTATTTAAACCCATCTGGACAGTGACAATTTTGGATCGGGTGTACAGTAATGCCCTAACTAATCAACCCATTAACCACAGCAGAATTATTGGTAACTTTTCAGGATTTAATCAGAAATATGGGTTGTTGCCATTCATCGGAAAGCTCTCAGGTACAGCTTTCCGATGAATGGCAACAAGCCATATTTCCGACTAAAACCTGAAAAGTTACCCATAATTCTAATTCTGCTGTGGTAAAGGGGTCGATTATTTAGGGCATTACTGTATGTAAAGAGTGCCTTGATGCCCACCCTACAATTAACACCTTTTGTTTGACATGAATATAAATATTTTCAAAAAAGGAATGGAAGTCACCTTCCTACCATGATTGGGGAGGGGAGGGGCACCGAAACTGATAGTGATACAAATGTTTAGCACTAGTTTCCACCAAATTGATACATACGTTCTTCAATAATCAAAGTCATTGGTTCTCAGTCCTAAATAGATTGGCTACGCCCCTGTAAGTAGGGAAAGGACCATTCATGCCCACGTAACTACATTTATGGCATGTCCTGATAGGTAATCTAGTTCCTACTTAGCGTTTGCACTAAATATTTGCACTTACTGGTATTTAAGTAGAATTATTTGAACTTAGTGCAAATAATTGCACTTAAGTGTAATTATTTGCACTTAAGTGCAAATTTTAAATACAAACTAGTTTGTTAGATAAATATTGTGCAGTTAATTCTGACATGATTAACCATTTTCCCAAAAATTCCGCCCTATGAGCAACACCAAGCCAGCTTGTTCTCAAATGGTGTGTTTCTTATACAGTTTAATTGCACTCATTTATGATTAAGTATTATTGGGGATGATGTCAATTTTTGTTCTGTGGACCTGTGTCGACAAATTTGCATTAGGTTGGGGTCGTGGGCAAGTATGTTGCTCTAGTTTTCACCAAATTCAATTAATTCATACATGTTCTTCTCCAATTATATGATGAAGCCACATGACTGTTGACCCAACATGATCCGGACTGTCATGGACCCATAGAGCTAATGTACATGTAACAAGTAGGAAATTGGCCCAGACTCCTAAAGGTAGGTCATAGGATCTCAGTCTTAAATAGATAGGCTATGCCCCTGTATAGGGAAATGACCATGTGTGCCCATGTATCGACATAACTAAATCTATGGCATGAATAGGTAGGACAAACAGTCTAGTTCCTGGTTAGCATTTGCACTTAAGTGCAAATATTTGCACTTGAGTGCAAATAATTACACTTAAGTGCAAATAGTTTCACTTAAGTGCAAATGTTGAGTAGAAACTAGTTATTATTTGTAAATATTGTTCAGTTAATTATGACATGGCCAAACATTTTCCCAAAAAAGTCTGTACTATGAGCAACACTGAACCAGCTTAACTGAACCAATCTCTGATTGGGGGTGTTTCTTATAGTTGAATTGGACTTAAGTGCAAATTAATTGTACTTAAGTGCAAATACCACATAATTGTGAATTCAGTGAGAAATTGGACTTACATGTAAGTGCAAATAGAAGAAAAATAAGTATTTATACTTAAGTACAATTCCTCGCCGAATTCACAATTATGTGGTATGTGCACTTAAGTAAAATTCGCTATTTGGATCTTAAGTGCAAATATTTGCACTCAAGTGAAAATAAATAAAAAATGTGAAAACGGCTTGCCATATAAAGGTACCTGCTGAATTGAAGCCCAAAGACATCAGTCTCTCGATCATATCTTACTTCAAATGTGACACCAGAGAATGGCATAGACGATTCTTATTCATTATCAGACATAACAGGTGAAACACTGAAACCCAATTGAATTTCCCTGTGACCATTAGTATGGAGACACATAGTTACGTGAAACTCATTGCAGGTCTTGAAGGCGATGTTAGTTTCACGTCCCATTTGTTGATTTAAGTGTTTAATCTAGGTTTTTGACTACAACTCGTCCCTAGTTTATAGCAAAATTTACAAAATGTGTCCAATAAATTAGGTCTGAACCTCGCCAAGAGTATCAGTATATACCTAATTAATTGACTCGTTTTGTAAATTCCGCTAGTTACTGGGGACTCGTTGTAGATCCTCTATATAATCATGTAGGTAAACATGTTCTGACTTATTGCTTCTTAATTTATCTGCCTGTCTATTGTTAACACCGAGGGAATATGAGAACATCTTCTTAAAACGATTTTGGGAGATTGTTTCTGGTCCAGTTATACATGAAGACAGATGAATGCATGATATATAAATTGTAGAATATTTTCTCGTCGGAAGAGAGGTAAAGTAAAGTAGATGGTTTCATAAAGAGATGGAGACAACCTCTCCTGCGGAGCTTAGAACTATCAATGTATCGGCTGAGTACTTAATGGATATTTTACAGGCCTGCGGGTTTCAAAATTATGTGTAACCTATTTTTCTTTGGCCTGGTTTGTGCTTAGGTAACACATACGGTACCGTACAGAAGAGTTACACAAACTGATATAATCACTACAACTGGTATTATTGAACTACCCTAATCAATTTGAATGTCTCATTTTGGGACTTGAGACCTGCATTTATAAAACTTTAGTAGGACCTATTTTTTTCATTTTATATAAACCTCCAGGTAAACTGAATTTGCAGGCCTGGATAAGGAATGTGTATCCCCGTCTGGAAGAGCAGAAATTCCTATTTTATAATGTAATAGAAAATAAAATGTTATATTTTTTGGAGAGAAACCCCGGGTGAGTAGAAACTCTGCTGTTGTACAGTACATTTGCAGGCCTTAAAATCCATCCAATTTTTTGTGAGAATCAAAGCTGACTCATAATCAAAATCACAAGTTAAGTGGAGAGGGATATGGTGTATCACACATTCCATGTTAGAAGGAAAAGTTTTGAAAATTCAATACACAGACAATTTCTCATAAGTAATATCTTACATTCAAATCTGATAAAATTTACCCTCTCCCTGTATCTTCGTCAAATGAGCTGATGTGAATGTGACAGGAATGCAGAATTGCAACATTTATTGTACATTTATAGATTTCAATTTTGAAAGATTTACTGTTCGATCTAACTTCATAACATGGAGTACTTATAAGTACATGTAATTCTTATGTAATGTCTTTAAAGTTATTAGGTAAATTGAATTACAATGCAGATCAATTTACACTGTTTCACTGGAAACACAGAGTTTCAAGCATGAACACGAGTTTTTGAATGACTAATGAGCCAATTTGTTCACAAACTATTACCATGCTCGATTATCCAACTCCACAAAATGTATATCTCCTAAATGTGCTATATAAATAGGTTGATTACTATTTTTTATTATTTGATCAAATGAGTGCTCTGAGCATTAAGGTTGATAGCCATGTTAACTGTACTCACCTGGTAACTGGTCTGAGGCTGTGGTTGTACATCATATTGTAGAGAGTAAGGAGCAGGAACTGAATGGGCTAACAATGAGTGACCCGTAGCATGCTGAGCAGCTGCTGTGGTGAGGTCCTCTCGAGGCTGAACCATCCCTGCTGCAAAATAAAACGTCATATATCAGCTAAATGTCTTAACATTTCCTCAAGGATTGTCTCAATCATTGGAATGATTTATTATTCATCAGGAAATATAAGTAGATGACAAACACATATTACAAGTGCAGAAGGATTGCTAATTATTGGCAGGAAATGATCAAACCACACTGTTATCCTAAGGGAACAACTCGTCAATGATGCTTTAGTATAGAAATGGTTAATATAAACTCCAAACACAAAACTAAAAAATTCACTACAGAATATAGTCAACGTAATATTTTTGCATAGGCAAATTTTTGTGAAAATCTCTTAATGGAATACAATAATATTTTCTTTCAATATACCGATAATATATATATAAAATGTCCATTGGGCGCATATAATCTAATATTCGGCCGACAATCGTTATTTTTATAACGATTAAAAAAAATTCTGATGTCAGCCGAAGATTTTGTTGTAGACGAAGTCACGTGATCATCGGTCCGATCACGTGATTGTCACATGTAAACAGAAGCATAGCACGTGATCGATCACTTGGTAACTCATTGACAATGCATAGATACGCGACAGCGGTATTTTAAGTTTGCATGTAATTAAATGTCTTGATCGTGTTACTATTATTATTATATGTATCGCGATGTGTTGTTACTATAAAGTCATGCACGTATATTATTCAGTTTTGCGCGCATTTATCTATATAAACACGTGCTCCGGAATAGTCCAAGTTATATTATATATTCATATCAAGATTGCATATATACACGCAAAGACTTGCACAGTTATTAGGCAATTATCATCTCGTAAACATTCCAATTTCCAGATGCCATTAGTCATGTGTCAATAAAGAGCATTTCGGATTTAATCAATTATAATCAAGTCATTCATTACCAAGATGATATGATAAGTTGATTTTTCCTTGGTAATGAATCATCTATATATTAGGGCAATATGGTGTTTATATATATTTCGGAATATTGCTTTCCCTACCCCCAAACAATCTTGCCGACTGTCACTGATGGAAATTCACTGCGTCAGTGCATCTATGCATGGTTATTGGCCTATAAAATTAGCACTCTAGCGATGCGGTCTATTGAATATCCAGGTCATAAATCAACCTCTATGTGTCAATTACGCATAACAAAAGGGTTATAAAATATATAAACATTCGCCGTGGTTCGTTTAAACATCCAATCATATATAACACTTTTTGAAGGAGGGATAATAATCTGGTTTAATATGTAATCACATATACAAGCGCTCTTTATTCGCAATATATCGTAATAGTGAACTCTCTTTATTGCGTCAAGGTAAAGGGACTCGACTTGGAACAGTTGTCATCGTGATTGTTTACTGATTACAACAATACAGGTAAATACATGTACATGAACTTCCAATATGCATGCTTTATATATCCTTCCAAGTCATAGCAATTTCCGCTTTATTAAACTCATTTTATTCGTACCATATTAGGAAAACTCTTAACATGGAACGCTCTTTATTCACGCTCTTATTGAGCCATGGTGAAGGAAATGGGGACTCGACTTAGAATAGTTGTCATTGTGAATTATTCATCAACATACTCCCCACTTTAACTGCAATTGTATGTATTCGTAACCATGACTGACTCGTCAAATTAAACGCTCTTTATTTGGTATATGTGTAATGTCCTTCGGGTCCATAATTCTTAACTTTTTGCTCGTTCAAATGTGCGTAGTGATGTTATATCACGAAGTTAGGAAACAGTAAGAATTCAGTCACCCGTAGCTTCATTTAAACTCCATTAAATGTCATACTTTCATTTATTACATATTCCGTAACCTCCAATTCATACGTCTGTAAAATATCACCTCGCCACATACAGTCATTCTTCTCAAATATCATAAAATGCATTTACGCACTTTTCACAATTCGATTTCACCGGAAATCGAGCTCGCGGCTCGCTCGTTACACATTCAATTTCATCATTTTTCATTCCCATATTGCATAAATAATACGAAAGTTCATATGCTCACACTTACCATTTTTATGCCTCATATCACGCTTCAACTAAACAGTAAGGTCTCATCTCATGACAACATCACATTTTCACGTATTTTGTCAACATTTATTTTGTCAATTCTATTCACACAAATCAGAAAGCAAGGTCACGTAATCACTATTTTTCAGCGGCGTACTAACTTGCTTGGTAAAATAGCAGGCGGCTAACAAATGTCATTAAACTTTGTTCATTCATCATATTAATGAGTTCATGAGATTGTGTTTATCATTATTGATAATTGTGCAGTTGCGTTCGTATTTGATTTGTATTTTTAATCATAATTGTTGTTAGGGAACTATTTCGTCGCACGTGCGTAGGGTATTTGTTTACTGCGTAATACGCCGTAAATTACAAATTATCTCAGTTGTGCGTTTCAAATGCCTCGGGAGCGATTTTTGGTTACTTAAGTTTCTGCTGACCTTTTAACATCTAGCAATAAAATAGAACGCTCTCGTGGGATTTTCACCGCACAACACTCATTTTGCACATTTCAGGTGCAAACTAAATACTTGCAAATATTCAACTCACTTTTTCTTATGCAAATTCCTGCTAATCTCCGATAGACTAAAGGAGCGATTTTTCATGCGAGGATCAATTTCGTCTTCATACATATCATTTTAAAGCTTATATCCTCCCATCGAAAACGCTCCCTTTAGTTAATCTGAGCTTAGCTTAATATTAAAGTTATCCTATATTTTCTAAAACTTTCAAATCCTCTTAAAGTTTTACTTTTCTCTAAACTTGGGGACTTGTCATTTTCTGGCCTTTTCATTGGTCAATTAGCGTCAAGTCCGGCCCGCGCCTCTTATATAAAAGGGATGCTGTCGCCAGTGTCTCGGTTGGTCATTATCATTACAATCAGTATTGTCAATAACTTTCCTAGTTTCTTATCAAATACATCTCAAATCCGATTAACTTTACATTCACTATGGAGTATGGTGAGTGCAGGGAGCAGATATATAGATTGGTGGAGAAGTGGTTAAATGTGATTTAGCAAGTTGGGGCTTAGGCTGGAAGTTAATTGGGGCTCATGAGATAGGCCTACTTCAAGTACTTGTGTTACTAATATTATTATGAATCATTGGATTGTTGAGTATGGGAGAACTGGCAGAATTCATTGTGTATACCATAGATAATTATGCTGATTAAAGAATCTGGATTATGGTCCTAAACCTAACGAGAATTTCAGCGTTACATATGCCCAACCACGAGGTCGATTCCTGTTACAATGGTGTCAGAAGCTAGGGATTTGTTATACTGATAAATCCAAGAACCCACAGCTGAACTATAATAATAACTCCAGATCCAGAGAAACCAAAGCATAGCTTAGGCCTAGCTACCAGTACCAACACACAGCCCATAGTACAGATAATACACAGCCTATATATACATAAGGGGGCATTCATAATGGCAGAGTCACCAGATCCCGAGATAACGCTTGGTGGTGGAGATGCACCCAATGATAAATTAAACGGAATGGATAGCACAATTAGTTACAGAGACCCCAATACAGTGAAATCAAAGGTTGTAATGCGGAATATGGCCCTAGGGGAAATACAAATGACCATCCCAGAACTCATCGAGAAGGGGAACAAATATGAACGGTCCGGGAAACTTCAAACCGGCAAGTCGATAGGCCAAGATTTGCCGGATACTGAGACAAGGCCTCATGTGACATCAAATAGACTTGGACATATTGGAAAAGGCGACAATGGCTTCTATATTAGGTGCCATATATTAGAGGCAGTATTTGATTTATTAGTCGATAGCGGAGCTACGACATCAATTTTATCACAGAAAAAGATGCGAGAAATTAATCAGTATTGTCAATAACTTTCCTAGTTTCTTATCAAATACATCTCAAATCCGATTAACTTTACATTCACTATGGAGTATGGTGAGTGCAGGGAGCAGATATATAGATTGGTGGAGAAGTGGTTAAATGTGATTTAGCAAGTTGGGGCTTAGGCTGGAAGTTAATTGGGGCTCATGAGATAGGCCTACTTCAAGTACTTGTGTTACTAATATTATTATGAATCATTGGATTGTTGAGTATGGGAGAACTGGCAGAATTCATTGTGTATACCATAGATAATTATGCTGATTAAAGAATCTGGATTATGGTCCTAAACCTAACGAGAATTTCAGCGTTACATATGCCCAACCACGAGGTCGATTCCTGTTACAATGGTGTCAGAAGCTAGGGATTTGTTATACTGATAAATCCAAGAACCCACAGCTGAACTATAATAATAACTCCAGATCCAGAGAAACCAAAGCATAGCTTAGGCCTAGCTACCAGTACCAACACACAGCCCATAGTACAGATAATACACAGCCTATATATACATAAGGGGGCATTCATAATGGCAGAGTCACCAGATCCCGAGATAACGCTTGGTGGTGGAGATGCACCCAATGATAAATTAAACGGAATGGATAGCACAATTAGTTACAGAGACCCCAATACAGTGAAATCAAAGGTTGTAATGCGGAATATGGCCCTAGGGGAAATACAAATGACCATCCCAGAACTCATCGAGAAGGGGAACACTAGTACGGGTAGCAGTTTATATCCTGAACGCCACCAGAATAGAATCCTGTATGATAGGGAGATGCCTAGAGATCAATACGGCGCACAAGAAATGCACGAATCCAGACCCACCAACACCTATGGAACTACAAGTAGGGGATTTGAGTCTACGCCACTCGGGTATGCACAGGGGCATATAAGAGATCATGACTATGAGGGGCCCAGGCATAATAGGGTAAGATCACCCGAAAGACATAACGGAAACCATAGATCTGCTCCATTCCCAGTCAAACCAGAAATATACGATGGAACTGGTGATTGGCCAGAATATATATTATTATTTGAAGATTGTGCCAGGCTTGGGCGATGGAACGCGGGCGACAAAGGCCTAGCTTTAGCAGCGAGCCTCCGAGGGGCTGCTCAGACATTTTATGTCAGTATACCAGGACAGTACAGACAAGATTTTGAGTACCTAACCCTGAAATTGGGGCAGAGATTTGGCAGCATGCATCAGCATGCAAGCTGGTTAGCCAAAGTGGAAGCCAGAAAGAGACAACCAGGAGAACCTATCGCAGCTTTTGCAGATGAATTACAACTCCTGGCTAGCAGGGCATATAGCAACTTAGGGCTAGATGCACAGGAAGCATTCGCACTGAACCAATTATACAAATCAGTGTCAGCCGAAGCCAGATATGAGTGTATGAATAGAGGCTGTAAAAATGTAATGGAGGCAGTCCCAGTGATAGAGAGGTATGAGGCCATATTTGGAGAAACCATGAACAAACGACACATGGCCAGGATGGCTGATCATGTGCCCGCTCCACCGACAAAACCAATAGAGGCGGAAAATCAAGCAATGATGAGAGATATCATTAAAAGATTAGAGAGACTGGAAAATGGAAAAACATATATGGAAGAGAGAGGCAAGCCTAGGTTCCAGAGGGATGACAATAGGGGTTGTTTCAACTGCGGATCGCTCCAGCATAGATATAAAGACTGCACCAATAGGCGAAGGGTAGATACAGGCCCAGGCACATTTGAGCAATCACCCAGAATGATGGGACAGGATAATCCAAGGACAAATATGAACGGTCCGGGAAACTTCAAACCGGCAAGTCGATAGGCCAAGATTTGCCGGATACTGAGACAAGGCCTCATGTGACATCAAATAGACTTGGACATATTGGAAAAGGCGACAATGGCTTCTATATTAGGTGCCATATATTAGAGGCAGTATTTGATTTATTAGTCGATAGCGGAGCTACGACATCAATTTTATCACAGAAAAAGATGCGAGAAATTAAAGGGCCCGTGAATATAGAAAGATGTGAAGAGAACATCCATAACGTAAATGGAACCTTGATAGACTTACGAGGTACTGTAGAGGCCGATATGGAAATAGGTGACATGAAATTCAAGCATCGGATGAGAATCTGTGATGTAACGCCAGATGGAATTCTGGGACAAGATTTCTTAACGAGGTATGCATCCAAGCTGGACTATCAAACCAGAACCTTACATACCCAGGAAGGCGAAATTAAGGGCCACACAGGAGCGATAGAAAATATGATATGCAGAGTCGAAGTAAAGGAACGCATCACCTTACCCGCCCGCTCTATCAGCACTGTGATGATATCTGTGCCAGAGATGGAAAATATAGAATCCAGCGAAATGAATGCGTACGTAGAAGCCAAAGGGCCAAATAATAAAAGAGTATGCCTAGTAAGAGGCGTCATCAACGCACAGGCTGAGAACAAGGCTGTCCCGAGTAATTAACATGGAACAAGATCCCATTGATTTATACCCGAAGATGACAATAGGTACGTGTGAGCTCGTCAAAGATCCAGATATGGGGGTGCAATCAGAGCCATTAGAAATAGACGAAATAATGCCAAACAAGAGCGAAGGGATACCAGAGCACCTACAGGATCTGTACGAAAGAAGTTCTAAACACCTCAACGACGGAGAGAAACATAATCTGGCAGCCCTGTTAACAGCCTACCCCGACGTATTTGCCAAATCACCTGAGGACTTGGGGCGATGTAACCGAGTGTTGCACCAAATTGATATCGGCGACGCCAAACCCATCATGCAGCGCCCGAGGAGACTTCCGATAGGAAAAAGAGAGGTAGAGAAGGAAGAAATACAGAAAATGTTAGATAGAGGGATTATAAAAGAATCAAAATCAGCGTGGGCCTCACCCGTAGTCCTAGTTTTCCGCGAAAATAAGTCACCACGATTTTGCTTAGACTACCGGTTGCTGAACGATGTAACAGTTAAAGATTCATACCCCATCCCGCGAATGGACGATGTGCTAGAATCGCTCTCAGGAGCGAAATGGCTGAGTTCTGGAGACCTAGCCAGCGGATATTGGCAGATCGGCATGCATCCGAATGACCAAGAAAAAACTGCTTTCGTGTCATCATCATCAGGTCTATATGAGATGACTGTTATGCCATTTGGATGCGTTAATTCCGGCCGGACATTTGTACGCCTGATGGAAGATATTATGCGAGGACTCCTGTGGGACGAGGTTATTTTATACGTAGACGATCTGATGATCCCGAGCAAGACGGTAGACCAGGGACTTGAGCGCTTGTCGCATGTATTTGACAGACTGCGGGACGCAAACCTTAAACTAAAGCCAGAAAAATGTACATTTTTCAAGAAGTCAGCCAAGTTCTTGGGGCACATAGTATCGGAAGATGGGATCGCGACAGATCCAGACAAAATTAAAGCAGTCACAGAATGGCCTGTCCCGACCCGGGCGAAACAAGTCAAAGCATTTCTCGGACTATGTGGGTACTATAGGAAATTCATCAAGGGATTTTCCCAGATAGCGAAACCACTGAACAAACTCGGAGAGAAGGGGGCGAAATTTAAATGGACGCAGGAATGCGAAGACGCCTTTAATGAATTAAAGAAAGCCATGACAACGACAGATGTACTAGCTTACCCAAAGCCAGGGGTACCATTCGTATTGGACTGCGATGCCTCAGATTGGTGCTCCGGATCTGTCCTATCCCAGGTGCAGGATGGGAAAGAGCGTCCTATCGCGTTCATGAGCAAAACGATGAACAAACACGAAATGCGGTACTGTGTAACAAGAAAGGAGCTGTTAGCTCTAGTCAAATCGCTACGTCACTTCCACTCATACCTATACGGTCAAGAAGTACTCGTCAGAACTGAC
Organism: Siphonodentalium dalli; assembly: GCA_032622095.1. NCBI lineage: Eukaryota > Metazoa > Mollusca > Scaphopoda > Gadilida > Siphonodentaliidae > Siphonodentalium > Siphonodentalium dalli. The sequence continues at coordinate 3,082,629 of CP136063.1, read as the reverse complement.
AATGCGGCAGTGATCGAGCTGGATAAAGCGACTGAAAAACCCCACAGGGCAGGTAGCGAGATGGCTTCAAGAGGTAGAGACGTACCATTTAAAGATCACCCACCGGAGCGGTATACAACACCGAAATGCCGATGCTATGAGCAGGAGACCGTGCAACGTATGCAAACGACAGGAAGAATTGAACCAAGAAAACGAGGTTGGCAATTCAGAGCAAGTGAGAGCAATCACAAGGCAGCAGATTGGAAAAGGCTGCACAGACGTGCCGAATCAAATGATCCTGGAGGGATGGGACCTATCTGCCATTAGAGAAACCCAGTTGCGAGACGACAATATGTCAGAAATACTGACAAAATTAGAAGACGAAGAAACTAAGCCGGAATGGTCAGAAATATGCAGTAACTCAGCTGAGATGAAGACACTGTGGGGCCAATGGGAGAATCTGACCGTGGAAAATGCAATACTTTGCCGAAATTGGCATCGGGCCGGTGACGAAAGACCGACATTGCAAATTGTGGTCCCAGACCAGAAAAGGCATGAAGTACTCAGAAACTATCACGACGTACCAACGGCAGGTCACCTGGGGGCAGACAAAATGCTGAGCAGGGTAAAACAGGCTTTCTATTGGCCAAATGTGAAGAGAGCTGTCAAAGAATACTGTGCTTCCTGCCATCAGTGCGGCGCTCGAAAGCAACTCAAAGCCAAGAAAGCACCCCTTGGGAAATACATAGTGGGAGAACCCCTAGAAAGGGTTGCTATGGATATCATGGGCCCTCTGCCACTTACTGACAAAGGTAACCGATACATCATAGTGATAGGGTGTTATTTCACAAAATGGGTAGAGGCGTATGCTCTGCCAAACCACCAAGCTGCCACAATCGCTGAGGTATTTGTCAACGAGTTTGTCGCAAGATGGGGAACACCCATGCAGGTACACACCGATCAGGGGGCCGATTTTGAGTCCAAATTGCTTGCAGAAGTGTGCAAATTACTGCACATAGAGAAGACGCGTACGTCAGGCTATAGACCGTGCAGCAATGGCATGATAGAACGCGCAAACCGGACAGTAGAAGCCATGTTATCTGCTTTCTGTCATGACAAACAGGACGAATGGGACCAATACCTACCCCAAGTTATGGCGGCATATCGTGCTTCGATACATGCGACCACAGGCAAAACTCCCAACATGATGATGTTAGGGCGCGAAGCAACGATGCCAATGCAAGCATTCATACCAGTCCCCAACAGACGCGAGGAGATTTCAGTTAGCGAACACACGAAGCAATTGGGAGAAAAACTAGAAAATGCACATGCCGTGGCCCGAAAACATCTGAAAACAGCATTTGAACATAATCGCAGACTGTACGATGCAAAAGCCAAGAAACGAACATTAGTTCCGGGGCAGGCAGTTTGGTTGTTCGACCCAAGTCGCCGAAAAGGGGTCAGTCCGAAATTAGCTATCAAATGGAAGGGGCCCTATATCATTAGACGCAAGATCTCAGATTCGTTGTATGAAGTTAGCAAGAGCAACAGTAAAAGCGGTAAGGTTGTCCATATCGACAGATTAACGGCTTATAAGGGGAGGACGCTACCCGGATGGATAGTGAAGGCACAGAGAAAACTCGGAACTGAACGTCAGTAACAATAAGGGCGCGATATGGGGAAACAGTTCCTGGAACAGTCATTACCACAGATGATAGGAGTATGAGCAAATCACAGGAAAAGGAGATTTTTCACAAGGGGTGAACTACTCAACATCATAGGTACCCGAGGCCATGGGAGAGAGCGCACATTAGGCGATCATGAAACACCGTTACAAAGAAATGAATTGGGTGTGATCTATGTGGCATTTATTTTCTCCCAGTCTCTTTGGCAGTTACAGCTACATGTACATCCCCATCGAAATGACTCATGACTGAGACAAATCCTTTTATTTTTTGCAGACGGCAACAAGTGAACTAGAATGCTGGCTGTGTGCTGATGTGATGCCCACCCGGAAAGAGCTGAGGAACCATCTCGCTTCAGCTATCCATAAGGTGTTTCAGGTAGAGTGCCCGTGGTGCAGCGAGGAGAAGTCCCTGTTCCGGAGAACGGCTGATTTGAAGAAACATGCTAAGGCGGAACACGTGCAAGAGACAATCAGCGTCTCAGATGATTTCTTCAACGAAGCAAATGGATTCTGGCTGGCCACCGATTCCACTAACTACGCCAAATTCACAACCCCCACCGACAGAGTATCCAAAGCAGCAGTGGAAGCAAGGATGCTTATGTTATCGAAGATCGCCGCTAGCCCAGATGAACGCCAAAGATCGAGAGAGACGTGGGTGCAGGGCTGGAGGACCCTATCGGAAATGAAGACAGAAAGTAATGTTACAGAATTGCCGGAAAATAAAGCCACAGATTTGCCTGAGAATCAAAGTAAAGAATCGCCGCAACCGGAGAGAACTCAAAGTGAATCAGAGCTATCATGTACGGTCGAGAAAAGTGAATTGGAAGCCATCATCAATATGACCGACAACTATGACCCTGCTCAGCCTGGGATAACTGATAGAAAAATCGCCCTCTTGAAGATGACCTGCAAAAATACGAGATCTACTTCCGCCAGGACGGGGAGATCCAGTACGCGCGGTTAGAGGACACAAATTGCGATTACGACGCGAAAGCCACAGAAACACTATCCCGTAAAGCCAATATATACAAGGGCGGCGCAGGAGAATTACCGGAAAGGAAGAGAACGTATCCAAGGGTTTTGCAGCCGAGAAAGAAGCACCTGTTAAGTGTGGCACTGAACGTTCCAATAGGCTGCATTCGGGATATATGGGAAACCGAGAAGGTGGCGGAGGAAGTTAACATCATGGAGAAGGTTAGATCTGTGAAGGCGATAGAGGAAAGTGCGAGCGAGAAGAAAGTTCGGTCAGAGGTTCATGTTGTAGAGGGGGAGAAGAAGAGAAAGAGGGAAGCAGTGGAAGAGGTAGAGGAACGAAAAGATAGAAAGAGAACGGAAGTCAACAAGGTTAGTGACACGGCTCAACGGGCACAGAAATTACTGTCAACCGGGGCTATGCCAACATTTCAACCAGCCCGGAGTGAATGGGGTGATAGGCAGATTATGCTCCCCGGCGGGATGGAGTGGCCTCCCAATGGTTGGAGGGGGTTATACGAGTAAGCAGAAGCTTCATGTTTTCAAGGTGATGGCGGGACACTTGGAGTTAAACTGCAGCAAACAAATCAACCCAGAAGAAACCGAGCTGCTCGATCGTTATAATATGTTGGCGCTGCCGGGCACAAAATTGTTGTCATTGGAGGGGATGCTAAAGTTCAAAAATCGTTCAATAAACTGCGATATTATAACTACCCTGCTTGACAAAACAAGTGTCCACCTAACCGCGGTGCAGTTAGCGTTGCCACCGTGGCTGCAATGCAACTACACCGCGGCTCCACCGCCTAACTACAGTTGGGCCGCGGTGTACTTGCCGTTCGGCCATGGTGTAATTGCTGCGGTGTACGTTCATTAAACTGAAAAAAGACGATACAAACCAGAAATCTAACCACGGTGTACATGCCGTTCGGCTGCGGTGTAGTTGCCTTTCGGCCGCAGTGTACTTGCTGTTGGGTCACGGTGTACTTGCCGTTCGGCCCGCAGTGCTCAACTGCAGTTACAAACTCTGACACCGCGGCCGAACGGCAAATACACCGCGGTGCCAATGGACACTTGTTTTGTCCAGCGGGGTATTCTATGCTAAGAGCAGCAGCAAACGGGGAAATTTCAGGGGGACAGATAGACACTTTTGTGCGACAAATGGAAGCAGTCGCGAGATACCGGGACGGTGAGCCGGCAGATGTGCTGAGAGCGGTGCGCGACATCCCGTTGCGGCTGACGCCAGATGCCGAGTGAAGAAGAAGATGATCTCAGAAGAAGATGATCTTAGAAGAAGATGTCAAATTCCAGGAGAAATTTATAATTTGGGTGGGGGATGTGTAATGACCTTCGGGTCCATAATTCTTAACTTTTTGCTCGTTCAAATGTGCGTAGTGATGTTATATCACGAAGTTAGGAAACAGTAAGAATTCAGTCACCCGTAGCTTCATTTAAACTCCATTAAATGTCATACTTTCATTTATTACATATTCCGTAACCTTCAATTCATACGTCTGTAAAATCTCACCTCGCCACATACAGTCATTCTTCTCAAATATCATAAAATGCATTTACGCACTTTTCACAATTCGATTTCACCGGAAATCGAGCTCGCGGCTCGCTCGTTACACATTCAATTTCATCATTTTTCATTCCCATATTGCATAAATAATACGAAAGTTCATATGCTCACACTTACCATTTTTATGCCTCATATCACGCTTCAACTAAACAGTAAGGTCTCATCTCATGACAACATCACATTTTCACGTATTTTGTCAACATTTATTTTGTCAATTCTATTCACACAAATCAGAAAGCAAGGTCACGTAATCACTATTTTTCAGCGGCGTACTAACTTGCTTGGTAAAATAGCAGGCGGCTAACAAATGTCATTAAACTTTGTTCATTCATCATATTAATGAGTTCATGAGATTGTGTTTATCATTATTGATAATTGTGCAGTTGCGTTCGTATTTGATTTGTATTTTTAATCATAATTGTTGTTAGGGAACTATTTCGTCGCACGTGCGTAGGGTATTTGTTTACTGCGTAATACGCCGTAAATTACAAATTATCTCAGTTGTGCGTTTCAAATGCCTCGGGAGCGATTTTTGGTTACTTAAGTTTCTGCTGACCTTTTAACATCTAGCAATAAAATAGAAATTGTTCTAAAGAACGCTCTCGTGGGATTTTCACCGCACAACACTCATTTTGCACATTTCAGGTGCAAACTAAATACTTGCAAATATTCAACTCACTTTTTCTTATGCAAATTCCTGCTAATCTCCGATAGACTAAAGGAGCGATTTTTCATGCGAGGATCAATTTCGTCTTCATACATATCATTTTAAAGCTTATATCCTCCCATCGAAAACGCTCCCTTTAGTTCATCTGAGCTTAGCTTAATATTAAAGTTATCCTATATTTTCTAAAACTTTCAAATCCTCTTAAAGTTTTACTTTTCTCTAAACTTGGGGACTTGTCATTTTCTGGCCTTTTCATTGGTCAATTAGCGTCAAGTCCGGCCCGCGCCTCTTATATAAAAGGGATGCTGTCGCCAGTGTCTCGGTTGGTCATTATCATTACAATCAGTATTGTCAATAACTTTCCTAGTTTCTTATCAAATACATCTCAAATCCGATTAACTTTACATTCACTATGGTGAGTGCAGGGAGCAGATATATAGATTGGTGGAGAAGTGGTTAAATGTGATTTAGCAAGTTGGGGCTTAGGCTGGAAGTTAATTGGGGCTCATGAGATAGGCCTACTTCAAGTACTTGTGTTACTAATATTATTATGAATCATTGGATGGTTGAGTATGGGAGAACTGGCAGAATTCATTGTGTATACCATAGATAATTATGCTGATTAAAGAATCTGGATTATGGTCCTAAACCTTAACGAGAATTTCAGCGATACATATGCCCAACCACGAGGTCGATTCCTGTTACATATGTAATCGGTTTCTGATTTTGCGCAACGGGTTTCCCCACAGAAATCCTGCCAAATGTCACGTAAACGAACATCGTTTGGAAATCAATACAGCATAATCCTAACTGAGAGTCACCAGACCGGCCACAGCCGAAAACACTGCATTTATATGGCATTGTCACGGATGAATGATTGTAAATACGGGACACTCGGGGCATTATACGGAAAATTAAAACAACATCGTGTTTTTGTAAGCTTTACACGAAAGTGTTATGTACCCCGCTCAATCGGCCCTCTATATTTTTTTGTCAAAAAATACCGTAACTTTCCAAACAGCACTTAAGACAAATCACAAGTGAAGATAACTCACTGCGCGATGACAATTCACCATGTGTCCACAATGTTATTGATATGCCCGCAGTATTTCCATTACACTCACGTGCTGATGTCGATTCCGGATTTTCCATCACCATATAGGTAGACATAATTAACTCCGACTCCGATTCCCTGTTTTTAGTTAGTTTACCTCGCTTGACGTCATTAGCGATGTCATATACGGCATACGTGCCATTTCTTCAAATTTCCTGATATTAAGTGAGGAGGGTGATGAAGAGAAAATCAATTTACTATGCGAAACTAGAAAGTATCTTAGACCGCCATCTTAGCTTGGGGAGGGGACAAGTGTTAATATTTACTCTAAGCCAGAGCACTAACTGAGAAATATTAGCGGTTACCATAACAAATGGTAATTGAGGATGCAGTTAATTGTTGGTATTACAGCACTGCTCAAATTAAGCTATCCTTTTTAATGAGGTGTACATGCGTTAATACCGCGACATACTGCCGATTCGCGGTTGCACTACCATGCGCGTAACGCGGTACCACCTCGACGTTCCCGGTACCACCGCACTACCAGCGGTAACGAATGTTGGTACCGCGGTGACACGCAGTAATGCACCGCACAAACGCGGTGATCACACTACCGCTACGTGATAGCATTTGTGTAACGAGATTAATGGCGGGATTCGATGTCTGACCGTCAATCTTCCAAAATAGGACGGCCGTTCTCACGATCTCCGTCCATGATTGTGTACCGTGAAGTGTATTATTAAAATATCGAAATAGATGAAAGCCGAGTATCGGGAAATATACCCGGCTTCCAGATTAAGTAAAGGTAAGTATAAGTTACTTTGAGAAATTAAATTTAAATTAAATGTGAATATTATAATAATACTTCTAGTCTTGTTTTATTGCCCAAAAACCCCGTGAAATACACTATTTTGTGAGCATGGTGGGTTATCGGGAAGGGAACAAATGATTTCGCCCATTTTAGCTCGGTAAATCCCATATATATACAGCTATGCTCTAATTAATCGACCGACCCTCCTTAACGAGGTTGACATGCGGTATGAACGCGGTGTAATACCGCGGTCGGGCGGTGTAATACCGCCTGAACGCGGTGTAATACCGCCTGATCGCGGTGTAATAACGCCTGACCGCGGTGTAATAACGCCTGACCGCGGTGTAATAACGCGACCAGGCGGTCAGTTTTTTGTACCGCGGTGGTATCGACCGCGGTGTCATGGGGTAAGGCATTTCATGACCGCGGTTGACTTACGCCGTAACGAATTTCATGACCGCGATGTCTTATAATAATTTCTTGGTTGCACGCGGCGGCGATAGAAAACTGAAGTTGTATACACCTAATCGTTATTTAACTATAATAAAATGACTTATCTGGTATATCTGTTGTTAGATTTGTTCTGCGTGTGCCGTTAGGGTCGATCGGGTATTTTTTTTCGGAACTTCGGCACTGCCGAGGAGATTACGATTTTGCGTCGCCATTGTTTTTGTGGAGGGAGATTTCGAGGTAAGTGTCGACATTTCTTATCACGAATAAAAATATATATATAATATTCCGAGTTGCCGGAGTTATTATTCCCGTTATCGAGTTAATAGTAATCCAAATTCCATTAAAGTACTGTCAATACAGTAGTGCCAGGCAATACCCCCCCCCCCCCAATTTCCGGGAATCGGTACTACAAAGGAACGGAAAAAGCGGGACGAAAACGACCACCGTACGAAACGTCTTGTATCCTATTTACGCAGTTTACTGCATTCACCACGCTTCAGTTATTATATATGAGTGAATTTAAATAATTATGTGAAATAGCCCGACGAGACCAATTACAACATCTCATTGTTCACAAATTAACAACTACCACTGGGGCTCAACGATTCCTCGAGGATCGGATCTAACAGATTTTTACTCCGGCCCCAATTTGATCGGCTCCGACCCCATTCCGACTTTTAAATTTTCCAGAAGTTTTTAACCCGCAAAAGAAGAAGAAAATGATAGAAAGGTGAGTTATAATGTGTATACTTCAATGTATCTTGGTTCAGGATATGACACACCGACACAATCAATGACAATGACCCAAAACAAAGGTGTAAATGGTTGTTTGACTTAAACTTGAGCACGTGCTTTTTTGTATGCATTTCCCATTGAAAATTTAATGTGCATCTCCCGACTTGTTATTAACCTTTGTATATGTCAAATTGCACAGAATGGGTTCTGAATGAATTTAGTGTTTATCACATATCAAAATAAGCCAATAATTTTAGTTATTGACCCAGTAATTACGATGTATAAGAAATATGACGAAAAATACTCCGACTCATCGGTGATTTGGTGGTTCGGATCAGGATCTAACAGGTTTCAAATACTCCGACCCTTACATGATCACCAGATACGTTCGCACTATGTTTACGACCCCAATGCCACACTGCAGTATAATTATGACTATACGCAATAGCATACATGATCTTATATAACCTGTTGTCAAAATTCTCGGGAAAATGTGTGCATATATAGGCCTACATACCAATTGATATGTCATGAACATAAATATAGAAGTCAATTTGGCGGGTCCAACAAAAGCAATGACCAATTTTAATTAAAATTCTGCACAACACGCATAGGCCTATGCCTGTATTTACTATAAATGGTTACATGTAAACTGAATTATTTATACATTTATACTTTCAGAATATATCCAGGGGTTGCGGTATCTCTAATAACTTTCGAGGATTCCTTGCTTTTGTTGGACTTGTCCGTGTCATTGGATGCGGCTGAACGTGAAGAAATTGAGACTGACATTTCTTCAAACCCGGTCCCGATTGCTGCCTCTACCCCCGTTACCAAACAAAGTGGAATGCACCAGTGTGGAATTTGTACCTATTCCACAAAATATAAGTCTAACTATATACACACGCAATTTAAAGCGTCACGAAGAACCATCCGAATCAGCGTGTGTATCAGAAGATTCTGAAGCATCCGTAATGTTGTGCCATATGTGTTCCCGCACATTCAATACAATCACCGGCTTGCGTCTGCATGTCCAGATGAAGCACGAGCCGGCAAACACACAGAAGTATAAGTGCAACCAATGCGGAATGGCGATGTACGGGAAGCAGGATTTGGACTCACACCTAAATACATACGCCGGTCTTAAACCATACGAATGTGACATCTGTCTATATTATTAGGTAAATGCAGTCTTATTTGGGCATGTCTACTACCCAACAGAAGATAGGCAAGTCTTTGTTAATCACTACCTATGATAGCATGAATGGCACGCATATGTACAATGGTATCATTAGATATCCTTAGATTATGTGGTTAATAGGCCAGCCACAAAAATGTCAGATCTTCCAAGTTATGAACACACTATCTTAAAGATAAATGTGATAAAATACACAATATATATATAGTGTCAGGTATTCTAGCGACCAGAAAATGGATTATTTTAAATGAAAACGGCAAGAATCTGACACCCATGTCCAATGAGACATTTCAGCAATTTCCAGAAAAAAGAATTGACTAATGTGTGTTAGAGTCGGAGCCGATCAATTTCTACAGATTGGGGTCGGAATATATCAAAATTAGGGTCGGAGCCGATGTTATACTTTTAAAATTAGTGTTTAAAACAAAAACTCACGACTAATTGGATTCATTTTTGTTTCAATATGCACTCGAACAGTAATAACACGTTATGCATAGGACTTTATTACCATACATATTTATACCCATTCAACAATATGACTTGAACCTCGGTGCTATGTTTTTCCCCATCGATTTTGACTGATCTCAGCGTAATTAAGGCGCATAAATGGCATAGATCTTTGCCAGACGTCATATACAGGTTCTTCGGGTTACTACAATCGAATTTCACTAATTATATGCCAGGCCAATAGCCAATATAGTGCTCATACTTACCATTTTCAGAGATTTGTTGTCAATTTTCATACAAAAGCCGCCATTTTGGCATTAAAATCTTGTTTGAGTCGGAATCGAAGTCCTGTTAGATCCGATTTTGAACCTGTTAGATGAGCCCCAGTGACTACTATCCAACGTAGTGACCGCTAATCACCAATATTCAAACTGATAATCAGGTCAGTCAGTGACCTCAATGACCTCTTACCAAAAGCTGACATAAAAAAATATGTAGACAATAAACAAGTGTTGGGTCATGCCCTGTCTCTACAGTTGAGTTCAAGATAATGTGGTATAACATCAAAATCACTTCCCCAAACGGAGGTCTCGCGTAGATTTCTTGTATTGTATAATTGGATAGGGATATTTACACTAGTAACAATTATTAATATTTTAATTGTTTTTATTCGTAATTAAACATTTCGTTCTTGTTTTGATGCGAACGGTCATGCACTCTTCCGGGTTATATGCTGTGACGTCATCGTGGCGAATGCAAAAACTCACCTGTGTCTAAGTTAGCCAGAATTCAGACCATCTATAACAGTTGTATATGGCGCATGCATATTTGATGGGAGATACTGGGTAAAAAAAAGACTTTAGTAGCGAAAGAATTATTGTGTGTTGGGATTAATTAACCCCCAGACAGCCGATGCCGCCGACAATTAATTCCTTATTCAAAAATCAGACTTGTCACCGTGCCGACGAAAATGAAACTTATCTGTGTCGAATGGTCATGTTAACCTCATTTTCAGGTGCATGGATTAATAATAACGCTCTTTATAAGTTTCATATATGAAAACACTCTTTATTAATTTCATATTTGAAAACACTCTTTATATATTAAATTCATATATGAAAACACTCTTTATTAATTTCAGTTAATTGTTTTTGTTTTTTGTTTTTGTGTGTGTGTTAATTTGCGATTGGATCATTCGAAATACGATATTTTACTCTATAAAACTGCATGAGTTCGCTGAAAGTAGGAGGCAATCAATATACAAGGCATAGCTATATCATGTATACGATAGACAGCGGGTCTTGCATTTCACTGAATCCACCTCGCGCAATCCCAGATCTGCATTAGCAACGATTTGACGATAAAATTAGCACTCAAAAGTTCCCGAACCCGAGGCATGCATGGTGACATTTCTGAAGGTAACAAATATATTATTTTGAAGGAAAATTGTTAAAAAATAGATAACGAATTATAAATTTTAACAACATATTTGGTAACTTGGAATGACAACAACAAACGCTCTTTATTTGTTCCGTTTTAGAGAATCAACGGACCTCATTAAATCTTTTGAAACAGATCCATTTTAGGGATTTTACTGAACATCACATTAGTACTAAAAACACAAAATTGTCTTTATTGGGAGTGCTAATTAGCCTGGAGTGACCGTGCATGCACGCGCGAGGAAGCAAGTTTGCGACAATGTCGTCACACGAACATTGGTTGACTGGCAGCGTTATTTCTCGGTTTAACGGATTTATTACGGAATGTTATTCAACTACGAATGGTAAACTTTACATCAGGAAGCATATACATCGGCATTTCTAAGTTGACCTATAAACCACGAAAATTGACTCACGAAAATAAAATAATTTAGAGTAGTGTTATATATCCTTATATAGTTCTGGGCACTGTCAGGAAAACATTTATGGCCATGACACCGCACGGTTTGTATTAATTGTGCATTTCTTTTTGACCCACACACATTCGGTAATTTGGTACACCGAGTATGATACCACGTGGCAATGTTTGTCAGAAACCTCAGCGCCTCGCAGTGGAATTAATTATTTTTAGAACATCTGGTCAATGAGTACAAACGCTATTGGAAAACGTTGAGGTTGAACACTGTGTCTCGGGAATGTCTGCTTGTTTGCATGGTACTTGAGCCCTTGCATTCATCATATGCATGTCAACCCAGTATGAGAATTTAATATTTGTTGGGTCCCAAAAGAATATGAAGGTAGTTTCACTGTTTGCACGGCATGACATAGATAAGATCGTTCCGTGTTGATCTATTTCCGATATGTTAGACATAAAGAGCGTTTTATTCGTGCGAACAGCTGGAGAATGGTTGTTGGAGCACGTGAAGCCGGAATGTCAATATTTCGTGTAATTGTCAACCTATCTTATACCTCCTTCCAAATTACGTAGATGGAATTTGGAAGCTCGAATGAGACGGTGCATGTCCGTTTAATTATGACAGTTACAAACAAAATCTGCTGACATGGGCGGAGACTTAATTCTTGATTCGTGAAATAAAATGATTATTTACATTTAAAAAGGCAACTACCATAATTCTCTAAATTTGGGAATTTTCATGTCATGCCTGTTGATCAATGAACAATTGTGCTGAGATGAGTTTTGAATACATCCTGCAGGTTATTTCCTAACATCATAAGAATACAGAGTGCTTGTGTGGACGCCTGGACGGTTGGAAACAGCTAATAAATTTTTATCACCGTTGTTCTTGCACGTGATTTTTCAACATAAGTTGATCCAAAAGCGAACAATTGTAGTGTAATTTTGTCCATGAAATGTGGACATTTCCCACGTCAATCTAATTGTCCTTCGTTAGTTGTAGTTTCGTATGTATACACATATTTAATACTATATTATATAGTAGGCTAGTATAGCTACCATGCAGAGGCAAGCTACGAGTTTTTTTTAATTGAAATTGATTCGATGTGAAAACGGGCCGTGGCTCTAACATTGGTTCTAAATCAGAAAGAGATAATGATGAAAATGTCCCCCTTGACATTCAAGCCACGTTGCGGTTTGCGCTCCAAAATACACCTAATATTATTCGCTTTTGAATTTTTCCACAATATCGAAATTGGTCGATAAATACTTGAATTAACTTTATACGCGCATCATATGTCCCAAAAAAGAGGCATTGAAGCAATGAACAAAAAAAACAGCTTTAAACTTGGTGTTTGGCATGGGTCCCAAACAAACAAGTCATGTGCATGGCATTGGCATGGAACAAAAAGAGCGTTCGTGTTAGTCTATTCCTGATATGGTAGAAATAAAGAGCGCTTGTTTCACTTCGATGCGAAACATTTAAAGTTAGAACGTTCCTGTTTGTAACCTGATAACACAAATAAGAATTTGCCGACCCAACTTTAATAGTCATCGATGACTGGAAGTCCACTCGAACTGAAAGGCGAAAGCAGTCGCAATGTTAATACATGCACATCAAAGAGATTACGGCGTTACGTAATGCATGCTGTGTTGCAAATCATGCACAGTGTGGAAGGTCAGAACACATCTAATACATTTGTTTGTCTAGCATGTGTTTTTCGATAATGTCATTGTGTTCCCTTGCAGTTATCAATTTCAATACGTTAGCTGTAAAGATAAGTTTATAGTAAATTCTAACATGCCCATAGTTTAAACGCGATCACATTGCAGGGTTAAAAACGAGAGGCCGATCACGATCGGCAGATGTTTAACCCATACCTTGGCGATACTGATTAGCTATTTTAATAGATTCTTACACCAACCTTTTCATGAGTGCAAAAAAATCAACAATTCACACCTTACTATTGAGGTCACAAGTGGAATCAGACTTACTGGGCACCTTGCTCACATATGCACAATAGGAACATGGATATGGCAATCAATTTCAACCAGATATGTCTTATAGAGTGATAAAGCTAATTAAGCTAACTCCATAGTCAGAAAGATGCACCATAGCTGTTTTTATTATGTTTTTTGTTAGTTGCATATTAAAAATTCATGGGATCATTTAGATGGGAGAAAAGGGTTAATATTTCCCATTTAAAAAATCAATACACGAACCACTGTACAAGTGAGGGATGTATAGACTTGGATATAAAATTATTGATAATGATTGGATATAAAATATTTTAATGCTGAATTTTTAGATAGCTAGAGGTATATGTACTAGTATGAGATTGGTCAGATTGAAAATAAGATTCATTACATTGGATAGCATACTGTATGACCATGGATTCAATGGAATGGGTAGGGTTAATTTTCTTCTAAGCTGAACATTGGAAAGATGTAATTTATGTAACAGCGGAAATATAATTTATGGTTAATTTTATCAAACCAATCGATCCCAAAATCTAAACAAGTGAAGAATGCATCAACATGGATGCAATTATATATAGTGATCATGTAAAGTATATCTAGTTACTAGTATCACATTGTGTCAACAGGATTGGTGGAGATGTTAATATTTTTAAGCAAATCAACCATATGACTCTCAATATGCAGGTTAGGGGTGTGTTATCATAAACTATGCCAAGAACTATAAATAAAATAAATGGAAATATTTGAGTTATGAAATCGGATAGAATAGGGTTAATCTTATCCAAACTAATGAACTGATAAACACAAAAAAGTCTATAAAAAGCATGTCATTGGATTTAGCAAAACCCACACAACAAGCCAGTCCCTAATGTCATGAAGACTATATAGACAGCAGACACCTATGTGGAAGTTAATGACCTCTGGCCATCACTGTCATATTCATTTTATTTATGCAGTAGAGTGAGGCTTGAGATCAGATTATAGGAATGTGAGACTTAAATAAACAAACACTGCACACAGCCCAGATGCTGTGACAAGCTTCTCCAGAGATGAGCTCAATTATTCACTTAGTGTTATTTGTCTGTCTCCAACTAGCATTGGCTAAGGAGAACCCCTAAACACTCTGTGAGCCATGGTATTTATCTAATGTGAAGCTAAAGAGAAACTCATTTCCAATAAGACACTGGCTGTGTAATAAGATCTCCTCTGCTAAGCTGACTGCCTGCAGGCATTAATTAGATTATAAGCTACTTGAATTTTAAATGGCCATAACTCTGTTAAAATATACCAGATCAAACTCAAATTTCAACCTGATCTGTATTTTGGGGTGAGGACCATATGTACCAAATTTGGTGCTGATCAGAAGAAAAATATTTAAGTTAACACAGCTTGGATTAAGTCTATTTAAAAACAAGAGCAGAAAGGGTTAACTAAACGATACCAAAAACCATGCAGATAAAGAACGTGCTAAGAAAAACCTAGGTAAGAAATATGAGGCATATCAGAAGAAAATTGTTTGACTTAGATGCATCAGATAGCATTTGTGTGCAGGGTTAATTTTTTCCAAACCGATCAACCGATCGATACCAAAAACTATACAGGTGAGGGGTGTGTCATTATAAACCTACATATCAAATATGAAAACAATCGGACAAAAAGTACTTTGGTTACAGCATCGGATGGCTCATGCCTATGTGCGGATGCAAAGTGTTAATAATTTCTAAACCGATCAACTGATCGATACCAAAAACTATACAGGTGAGGAGTGTGTTATCATAAACATGCACATAAAATTTTAACACGATCCGATAAAAAATATTCAATTAATTGAATCGGAAAGCAAGTGTCTACGGACAGACGGACAGACGGACGGACGAACGACGGATGGTTGATCCGGACGTCGGCATTATGTGTACCATACATGGTATGGGTACACATAAAAACGAACTGCAATTGTCTTGGGCCACGTTTTTTATTCAATTAATTCAGGTGTTAAATTAACGTTGTGGAAGCCACTACAATAATTTATTTTTGGTGATTGTTTCAAAGGAATTACTATGAATGTCGGGATAACATTTCATGGTATTAGTATTAATAAATATACGAAATATTTAATGTATATAGTTTATATCAATCTTATAATTATATAAGAAATGAACGCTCTTTATTGATCCATGCTGTTGAATAATTTTTAGGGTAAATTTATTTCCTATTGGGTAACTGGACGCCTACATGTGTTCCAAAGACTGCCATATATACTTGGAATAACTATTTATAACACGCGGTTATGGCACAGGTCGATCCATACATGTAGGTGGGTAATATATCCATATAAGCGGTAGTGTCCCGTATCAAGCTTAAAGTGACGTATTGTGAATACCAGCTAGGTTCTGAAATCTGGATGATTGTTTTCAAAAAGTAGTCTAACCACTTTCATTGCATATGTGGAGTTTTGAAAAGAGTTTAGTGAGACAATGCATTACGTTTGTACATCGGTTTAATAGGAAAGTGGTTCTTGGCAATGGTTATGACTGTGCTGCCGGTCGCACTTGATTGGTGATTATTTTGAAGTTTATCCAAATCAACGGGTCCTACTATACGCAGCAAGTCCCTGGATATGCAGCAAGTCCCCGGTAAACGCAGCAAGTCCCTGGTAAATGCAGCAAGTCCCTCACACCTAGGGTGGATTAGTGGAGTTGTTGATGAGTTTAATCAGTGTTTTATTATCCATTTGATTTATGATTTGTGGCAGTTGATTAGAATTGATTGGAAATCTTTATCCCTTTATAATTATTTAAGATGTGTATTTGTAGATTTTTATATATAAAATAAAATAGTTTTTCTAAGTTTTATTAAGTTGCTATTTCTTTTATTCTACTTACTATTTAATATAATTTAATTAATATGATTTATATATTTTTTAAATATTCCTGTTTTCACTGCGTAAATCACTGAACAGGTGTTTGTTTTTGTAGGTCAAAGGAACTTTCTGAGAGTTTCTCCTTTGAAGCTCATTTGAATATTTGTTTGTTTTCACTGCGTAAACACATATCGGTGATTAATTATCACTGAACAGGTGTTTGTTTTTGTAGGACAAAGGAACTTTCTGGGAGTTTCTCCTTTGAAGCTCATTTGAAGATTTGTTTGTTTTCTTAACCAGACTGAATAATTAACAGCACCAGCATTCTCAGAATACTTTGTGAACAGGATGAAGCCACTCTTCACTGAAAAATTCGCGACAGCACAACTACCGGGATTGGCGATGGACTTATCGAATTGGACCAACAACAATTGTAAATCTCTGAACAATATTCTTAAACAGACAGTGGACTCGGACTGGAAATCAAAACCTTTAACGGAGTTAGTGCAGGCACTGTTTAGTATAGTTGACGGAGAGTACAAGGAATTGCAACGTAGTTTATTTGGATTCGGACAGTTTACGTTAACCAAGGAGTTCGCAAAATTCTATGTTCGCCCGGAAATTTGGAATTCAAAATCATCAGAAGTAAGGGACAAGCATTTTAACAGATTTTTAAGAGAGATCAAGCCAGTACACGAACAGATGCTGAGAACAACAGACGGCCAGAGGATGGTACTTACAGCAGTATATACACAATTTATATATACAATTTATTCTAATAAACTTTTCTTTCAGCTCACTGCTATATATATACAATTCAGTCCAATTCCCTTCAATAATCTATCAGTATTACGATCAAATTAAAGCCCTGTGATTAAAGCCCTTTGTAATCAGCACCTCCACTGATTAAACATATCGTTGTGTAAACACGCATGACTAATCCGCCGTAATCCACCCTCGGTGTGAGGGACTTGCTGCATTTACCAGGGACTTGCTGCGTTTACCGGGGACTTGCTGCATATCCAGGGACTTGCTGCGTATAGTAGAACCGAAATCAACAGTGACTGCGCAACTGCTCTGCATATCTAACCCTGTAGCTTAGATGACGAAAGAATGTGAATGGTAAGCGCAATAGATACGAGCCAAAAATAGACAGGCGATTTTTAGTAATGATACTAGTTCCCCAGTTTTGACAAACTGTACGACCACACGGTGTGAAACGGGTGACGCATCCATTGGTAGTGATGGGTCTTCCGGTGTCATGTCATCAGTTTGATTTATTATGTCCAATCTACTCTGGATTCCAGGTTCTTAATACTGAATGACATTATGGGCAACGCAGTCCACTAACTTCTTAATGACAGCTCATGACGTGCCATGTTGATTCTGGTTATAACGTTATCATGAACCAAAGGAACTGTGGAAATGAATGAAGTTGAAATAGCACGCATAACTACGGAGGTGGCAATGGTTCACTATAATAATAATGGCAACTTTCAGATCATATTATGTAGGCCGATCCATTTATATCCTAATGACTCAAACTGTTAAAATTCTATTCAAATTCTTGATAATCTCCCCCAACGAGTGGCATATATAGATTAACTTCAGCAGAACATGGTGATGCTATTGTACAAAGAGCTCCATACATGTTCACGTGAATATCAATCCAGTTTGATCAGATAGACTTTAGTTTAAACAGTATTTATTCCATGAAAAATACAAAACATATAAGTATACGTTTAATCGTGGACCGGATTCGACATCAACTCTGCGGGCTTATTTGAGTAATTTTATATTCACCCCTCCTAATGAGAGTGTTATGGTCCAGATAAACATTAGCCCAACTTGAAAATGTGACAAACTAATTTTATACATACATGTAGTGATACATAAATATGCTAATATCGCTGTAATACAAGTAAATATAGTGCTTGAGTTCTAGTTCAAATTTGTCAAGATCCAGTCTTGGTCGTCATAGTAATGCACGTGTGAAAATGTACCGGTACTTAGTATAAACTGGTGACAAGAAGCAGTTTAAGCATAAGGCAATCATCATCAGTTCTTCTTGCACATATGTTTGCCAGAATGGTAGAAGGGGGTTTCTGTTCATTTTGTGTCGATTTTCCATTCCTATCACCAGGATTACCCATACAAGGATTTATTTTACAAAGACTTTTATTGATATTATGTCAGAAAACGTCCGTGTAACTTCAACAGACTAGCAACCTCGTTCATCTACCAAGCCTATACCGGCGGTATATATGTATCATGGTGAAATGAACAAGATTAAAACATAGCTAGAATATCTGAACAAGGCCCCGGGCGATCTCCTAGTTTATATTTTCAAATTTCAGGCTTCAAAAGCCCGCTACTATTAGCTATATAGAGTAATCTGATTGAGTCTGTCGCTCAACCTTTTAGTATACGAGTAGATAAACTCAATCGTTATCGATATACAAGAACGTATGGCGATAGCATGCATCATTTGAGCATCGGTAGCTGACATCGCCTGAAGTTGGCAACTTCACTATTATCTCCACATACCACGTTGGTCTCTATTAAAATGTTTATATAATGTCAGAATCGAATTTGGCACAATTCCATATACTTAACGTGCTTGGACATATATTTCGTTTTTATATATTTCTCATGGAAAGCCCATGTATGATAATGATATGCGATTTGTCTTTCTTACACGCTGTGATATATTTTGGAAATATATGTATTTTAATGTCAAATTTCGCCATTTCTGCCACATCAGCGGCCATCTCGATTACAATGAGATATTAATAACTCCGGATAATCTAAATCGGAGTACATTCATTCATATATCTAGCACCGACATATCGTTCTTCTGTGGTGGACATGTTATTTGACGTATCCAAATATAATGTTTGGCGAATATTCACGATGCTTATTTGGACAATAATTGTCATATGAACGCGCATTTTGAGTCATTGTGGTAAGACAAGTAATAGGAATGTGTCGTAACAGCAATTATTCTACGTGACAAAAACGTAATTGGATGAGAGAAGGTAAAATGTGCGTATTAACGTATTTTGGCCATCATCTTGGAAGCCATCTTGGATTAAGTTTCTGGATCCAGTTAAATGTAAATACCTTATGTAATGAGATCATACTCATTTCCATCATCGATTAGTTCTATATAGTTAAAATAAAAAAGTATATTTTGGCAAAATTCATATCACTTCGTTTAAATTTGGAGAATTCAAGAAATCAACTAATGTGATGCCTAAGTGAGTGGTTATCAAGATTGAAGAGAAGTATATTCCCTAATCGTCACCAGTTCGATACAATCGGATATGATGTAGGCGACATGTATGGAAATCATCAATTTTCCCACTTCCGGTCGCCATTTTGGTGGCCATCTTTGATTGAGAGGACAAATTTATATATATAAATATAACATGGCGTCACACCATACACGGTACAAAAGGATTGTCATATATTTTATATTACAATTATATTTTTATCATGAAATCTAACAATGGCGGACTTAAGAAAATGAGCATGGCGGCCATCTTTGTGACCACCCATTCGCGACCCTATGGGGTCTAACAAATTTTTCTTTGAAGTAGGGACCATATACTGGCTCAAGAACATGGGTCTCTATATTTGTTCATGAATTTCCCACGGGAGCCCAAAATCGGACATAAGCGACTCTACTATTTCCCAATCGATTCAAATAAACTGTCATCTCAATACATCAATACATCTACATGTACATGTACAATAGTGTACAAAACTCTCCCCTGAGTATTTCAGACGATCGGGTGAGTTTATCAAACCATCCAATGAGTTTACCAAAACATGCTTTGATATATATGATAGACGGTTTTGTACACTAGTTTGGGACACTCATTAGTAGGACACTCAGTGGGTGGTTTGGAACACTATTTGGACGTTTTAGACACTTGGTGGTTTGAGGCAATCATCGTGTGGCTTGGGTACTCATTTGATGATTATGGACACTCATCTGTTGGTTTGGAACACCCACTGGATGTTTATGGTACACATTTGATGGTTTGAGACACCCATTTGTGTGGTTTGGGACATCACATGCATAATTGGGCCACTCGATTGGTGACATATGGCAATCATTGGATGGTTTGGAACACACATTGGACTGGTTTGGGCACTATTTGTGTGGTTTGGGACACCCATTTGATGGTTTGTGGATCACACTTGATGGTTTGAGACACCCATTTGTGTGGTTTGGGACACCACATACATGAATTGGGACACTCGATGGGTGACATATGGCAATCATTGGATGGCATGGAACACACATTGGACTGGTTTGGGCACTATTTGGATGGTTTGTGACACTATTTGGGTGGACTTTGTTATATATTATACGGCTTTTGGGACACTAGTTGGCGGATTTGAGATGCCCGTTCTATGGACAAGGACACTCAACGATTAATTTGGTATATTATTAAGGTGGTTGAGACACTCGTTGTGTGCTTTTGCTCTCCTTAGATGGTTTGGGACACCCGTTGAGTGGTTTTGAGCACTCATTGGATGTATTTTGACTAGTTTGGTTGCTTTGGACTCTCATGAAATTATATTAGATATGAGAAGATTTAGTTACAAAACAATGACAAAATTTAATTTTTGACTTTCGATTGCAATTTTCACCGCCATTTTGGGAAACTGTATGGATAAATTTTCGACATATAGCTCATTATTATCAGACTAGGGGATGTGCCCGTCACAAAATGACGGGTATATAAATGTTCTTTGTTACTTTCTAGTGTCCGCGGTCATGAACAAATTCTCATTTCTATATTAGAAATGAACAAAATAAATAAACATATTACTTTAAAGGTACTCAATCCGATTTGATAGTCCCCATATCATCAGATTCCAACAACAACAATGCCGCTTCAGTTATCATAATTACCCAAAAATAATGCTAACCACAGTCAACTATAGTATAAAACTGCCCAAAACCTGTTATTTATCAACATTTTGGTCAACAAAATTTTGTCGGTTTGTCAAATATCTGACACAAAAAAGCCACTTGATTTTAGGGTTATCCATCTTCATCCGCGATTTGGTCAGAGAAATTCCTCTAGTCGACTGTTTAGTGGGCCACTTGAAATTAATATAATAGATTTCAAACATTGATATCTGATCACTCTTGAGCTTTGATGGGTGGGTTCATCGACTCAAAACAAATGTTTTTTACCCCCAAAGCCAAGGAAATATTAATTTGCGAGTGTTAATTTGGATTGAGTACCTTAAAATATTACTATATATACTAACTGAAACATACTCAATTCAGGAGCCTTTATTCAGCGGCGAAGTGGGCTTGCAAAACATTTTGATCTTAAACGGACCTCCTTGGGAGCCTTTATTCAGCGTGCAGCCTAAGGATCACAGGCCCCTGCACTGTGTGGAACACATTATTTCAAAAACCTGTGGGGACACTTTGTGGGAACACTTTATTTCAATAAACCTGTATTTTCTATCCCCCCCACCCCCCCCCCCCCCCCCCCCCCACCATCTCGCCAACCCACATGTATGCATTCACATATGGAACGCAACAACAATCAAGATATTTTACTTTATTACTATATACTAACTGAAATAGGCTCCATTTGGGAGCCTTTATTTAGCAGTGGAGGGGTCTGCAGCCCCTTTTTGCGCACACTATATGATCTTAAACAGCACGCGCATCGCGCACATTTTGATCTTTTCAACATTCTTTTATCAAATTTGCACTCAAATGAAAGATTAAAAGAACATTAATTGGCGTCGGCAGTATTGTTTACACTGCAATTAGTCCCGGCCTGGGAATGTGGTTTTACTAACCGAGTTCCGGTGAATGTACTCAACGGTACCCACTGGCGGGAGGTCAGGCTGTGTCCATCTTCCGGGTATAACGGTACTCATATTTCCACACTCAATGCACAACTTTCATATCAAAGACAGAATTCTTTACTTATGTTCACACCGAACTGGCAATTTAAAACACCATATTAGCACCCATTCACAACGATGGTAGAGCGTTCGAGTCTCGACTCTGCACCTCGCTACATGCACTTCCATGACATCAATTATTCATTACAATTATTCACACTCATCCTGAACTGATAGATTAATTTAGCGCCTATTTCCAACAACGCTTTGGTAGAGCGCAATCAGCGCATGGAAGTTTCGTCTACAATAGTAAAGCAAGTGTGACTTTGCGTGCGACGTCACATGATGTCATTTCGACAAATGTCATAAGCAATAGTGTCCATACTTGAGTGTAAATACTGCATTTGGGTACCATGTTAGATCTCAAGTTTGCGTGAAAGTTGGTGAGTCATCTTTTACGACACAATATAGACTGTGATACAAATTTGGGCCACATTACATGCATGGTTGAAAAGTTATAAATGCACCAAAAGCATGACAGAGTTATACAAACACAGATACACCCACACACACACAGACGACAGGTTTTATATAGTATATAGATTAGGATGGGACATCATTTACTGTGCTACTAGCCATTACATAAAATGTTTTCGCCTAAATGGAAACAATCTGACTGGTAGGGAGTGCCAAAGGATGCAGTGATACTAATAGAAATAGTAAAATCCAAGATCGCTCCTATCTAGAGGTAACCTCGAAGATCAATATGAAGTTTGGTGCAGATCAGATGAGGGAGTAGGCCTCTTGGACAGACAAACAAAGAGTAAAATCCAAGATGGCAGTTAACAGTTGTGTTTTTTTATAAATGAAATAGGGAAACATTTGATGACTCCGATCTACTGGTAGTGGTCACCCAAAAGATCCACATGACGTTTGGTGATGATTGGATGAGGGATGTGCTAAAGGATTTAGTCATGCAAAGAGTAAAATCCAAGATTGCTGCCGGCGGCCATGTTTTTCAATGATAATTACATTTAATAGCCCTTATCTAGAGGTGGTCCAAAACATGCCTGTAATTTTTCAAAACATTTATCCAATAAATGCGGGCTGCAGGGTGTGGCGATGGATTCAAATTTGAATTCTCAGATGGCTGCTGGCAGCCATGTTTCTAAACGAATTTCAGATAAAATTGATGCCACCCATCCAGAAGTCACCACAAAGATATTAATATTAAATGGACATTACTCGATTGAACCTCCAAATTTATTTTGGGTAGCGTACAGCCGTACACATGGCTGTAAATGACTCTTATCTCAGTCAAAAATCACGGGAATGATATACCAAATAAAATGTTATACAGTTATAGACAACCCAAAAATTTATGATCCTGGTAGCATGGACAGATGAACAGACATGCTGATTACGTTAGTCATCTGAAAACAGTTCTGGGGACAAAATCGTTTAGATTAAGTTTCTAGAAGCCTGCGGAGATTTGGCTGGAGACCTGATAGTCTGGTCGGAAAAGCTACATTTGTGGAATACTAGAACCCTAGAGGCATTTTTGGGGAAAAGCATGAAACTAAGTTTTCTAGCATAATTCAAGTATGCTGAATCCAATGAGGGTGCCTGTCGCTGCCTGTGGCCCATATTTTACCCATAAAATCAACTTAAAGTCACATACTGTTTTTATTGCCGCGAAAATACAGTAAGTCAATATCGAGACATATATCACACTCGTTATACATATAATCTCATGAACATGGGAATACTTTGTTATTTGAATCACCCCTCGTGACCTTTCTGTCATAACTATCTCATCATCTGCTATACATATATGGACAAGTATGTTATTTAATAAATAAACGCTCTTCATGAAATCACACCCGGTTGAAAGTTCTGTGAATCAGGATTAAGTTGAAAATATGACGTTTTTTCACAAATATCTTCTAGACCAGTTCATGCTGTTTGGAACTGCTTGAGTAATGTGACTTTATATTGTGTTTTGTATTAACTAATCATTGGAGCAATTAAATATGCAATTATTGGAACACGGTATAAAATTTCACAAAATATCACAATTGGGATTTTAGTCATATTTCAACAAGAAATGAACAGAACATTGTAATGTAAGTAAGGCATATCATTACCTATGAATATGCGAACTCATTCGAACCAAAATTCTTACTTTGGCTCAAAATGGCTGCCAAAATGGCCGCCAAAATATGGAAAATGGTAAATATTGCCCCAGCGTGTCCTGCAATCGCTTACAAGTTGTGGTTGTTGTATAAAATTGGCTATTCTGCCTCCTATACATTGAATACTAACATATCTGATGCACCATGGTTAATTGTTACTATTGTTACTACTGACATCACCAAAAATATTGGACTTTTCTCTCAAAAACTTGACATAAATATCGGCAAAAATTAACTTTTCAGGTATAGAACATTTTTTTCAAGTAAAATGCAACTTTCATTGGTAAAATGTAACTGTCTCTGGATTCAAATGTGTTTATTGTTTTGGTCTATCTTAAATGTGTCACACTACGGTATCTATAGACCAAATTGCTCAAGATGGCTTCCAAAATGGCAACCAAATTTGTAAAAAGTTTTTTTTCACATATATCCTGAACATTATTCTCTGTGTTATCCGAAAGGGTAGTAAATTGTGATTCACTTGGTTATTATACGTGATAGTTAATTAACTGACAACTATATGTTTTATTCTGGTTGTCCCAGTTCCGTATGGGGCATGACAAATTCATTTTAAAGTATGGAATTTTGCCAAGAACCTCTTTTGTGATTCTGGCCATAGTATTGAATGGAAATGAGCAGAACGTTGAGACGGAACCGAGATGGACCATAATCTGTGGCTATTCTATTCCATTATGGTAACAAAACATATCAACTGGATGCAGGGTGGATGCCAAGATGGTAGTCAGGGAGTTACTCATAGTTGAGGTGAATAGGTATACAGGGAGTTATTGTATGTCATGAATGATGTGAATAGGTATACAATGAGTGACTATATGGTTATGTGTGGGTTGTCCATTGTAAGATGTATAGGTATACAGGGAGAGGTCATGGTCATGTGTGAGGTGAATCGGTATGAATGGAGTGACTGTATGTTGTATGGTTGTGTATATCCAGTACGGGTGCACCCGATGTGCCTGTATGGACATTGATGTGGTGTATGAATATAGTTACATGGTCATTTATGTGTTGATTATGTATATATGGAGTGACTGTAAGGTCATGGGTGGGATGTACATGTGTTGTCTGTATGATCATGGATGGGGTGTGTGGATAAATAGGGATTTATTTTATGGTTACGGGTAATGTGTATAGGTATACATGGAATGACTGTACGGTCATGATTGAAGTGTATATGCATACCTGGAGTAAGCTGGGTGGACATTATCGAGCCTAGGGTCAAAATATAGGGAGAAGTGACTTCTCCCTCTTGGAAAAATAAGGAGAAGTGAGGGCTTACCAGGGAGAAGTGGAGCGTTAGTGCGACTATTTGTCGCTTGTAACTATTCATTAGAACTGATTGTTTTAGCTGTTATTATTGTCCACAATAGATTTTCTACATGGGTGAGGATAAACTGGAAGTGTTAAGCTGAGCAGTAGATCATCCAGTCACCAATTCTTCAGGGAGATTAAAATTTTTTTTTTTTATTTTTTTTAGGGAGACATCTGGACACTTCTCCCTGACGTAACACGTCGCCCCCTAGGCTGGTCCCTGTATAGGGAGTGTCCTTGTGGTATATATTTATATATCTCGTGGATGTATTATCATTGGTGGGTATATATGGATTAGCTGTATGATCATGGATGGCTTGTATGATTATACAGTGAGTTGCTGAATTGTCATGTGTGAGGTGTATATGCAAGTATGGAAGGTATGAGTGGTCGTGTGTACAGGTTTTTTGTATATCTGGAAGGGCTGAATGGCCGTTGGTGAGGTGTATATGTATACCTAGAGTGACTCTATGGTCTAGGGTGGGCTGCATATGTATATATCGAGTGGTTATATGACTATGTGTGTCGATAGGTATACATGTAGTGACTATGGTCAATGGTGATATGAGTACATGTAGGTATACAAGGAGTGACTGTATGATCATAAATGTAATGAATATCTATACAGGGAGTGACTAAATGGTCATGTGTCAGATGTATGAGTGTACCTGGTGTTCCTGCTTGGTGACTCGTGGCGGTATGGTCATGTGTAGGTTATACGGGTATACACACGTGTTGCTATATGGTCATGGGCGAGGGGTATGTGTATATAGCGAGTGGCTATATGGCCATGGGTGAGGTGCATATGCATACACGGAGTGACTTTTCTGACATAGCTGAGGTGTATTAGTACATCTTGTGTCGCTATTCGGCTATGGTGCAACACATAGGGATATATGGAGTGAAATGGCCAATGGTGAGGTGAATATGTATACAAGGATTGACCATGATCATGTATGAATGTTTTGAATAGGTACACACAGGGTGACTATATGGACATATGTCAGGTGAAGGAGTATACCAGGTGGCATGGGTGAGGGTATGTGTATGAAACGAGTGGCTATATGGCCATTGGTGAGGTACATATGTATACCTGGAGTGACTCTATGGTCATTGTTGTGGTGTTGATGTATATATTGGATGTCTATTTGACCATCTGTGTGCAGAATATGTATACAGGGGATTACCGTATGGCCAATCGTGAGGTGAATGCATGGGTATACACGTAGTGACTATATGGTTATGGGTCATGTTTAGGAGTATACTCGGTGGGCCTCCATGGTGACTCATGGATGTATGGTCATCCGTGGTAATGGGTCAGGTGTACGTATAAACATTGGGTCACTATATTGTTGTGTCTGCGGTGTTTATGTATATATGGAATGACTGTGTGATAATGGGTGGCTAACGCTTTCCACGTTTAACGTTTCCCCCATGTACATAAACACCATCAAGATGGAGAACTCTCTGACATGACCTCTCTATTGATTAACATATCCTTGAGTTATTGTGGAAAGCGATAGCCACCCAAGGTACACATGCACAACCCACCCATTACCTCAGTCACTCCATATGTACATAAACACCACACAGATGACAATATAGTCACCCACTTTATACACGTACACCTGACCATACAGCCATACTTGGTTATACCCGTACATACCACAAATGACGATACAGCCACGATTCACCATGCATGAACACCAGGTGTACTCCTACACCTGGCACATGACCATATAGTCACTATATGTATACATATGCACCACATTCACGATCATACATTCACTCAGTGCATACATATTCATCTCACTATGGACCATACAGCCACTACATGTATACCTATTCGCCATACCCATGACCATAGGGTCAATCCAGGTATACATATACACCTCACCAATGGTGAGCCCTTCCAGATATACGAATACCCACACACACGGCCACTTATACCTTCCGTACTTGCATATACACCTCACACATGACAATTCAGCAACTCACTGTATACTGTATTCATACACGCCGCTCCAATGATCAGTTAATAACTTAATATACAAAACACAAAATAAAGTCATATTACTCAACCAGTTCCAAACAATATGAACTGGTCTAGAAGATATTTGTGAAAAAACGTCATATTTTCAACTTCTGGCGGCCATTTTGGCGGCCATCTTGGAGGGTGAGTTTCAATTTTGCGCCAAAAAAGTGTCATTATGTCTTAGCTTCACGAAAATACATACATTTGTATACATTTTACTAGATTTTCCCGCTATAATTTGCATAAAACTGACATAGAGTCTGATCTGAAATATGGCGGCCAGATGGACGCCATCTTGTTTGAAATCTACACGGCCACTTTTTTTTCTTATTAACATTGCTTAAAAGTTGAAGGACATAATAAGGTACAAAATGAGTGGGGTGAAGTTAAGTCCCATGGGGCGGGTGCAAGGGTACCCCTATTGGCTCCCGGACTAAAACAGCAATGTCTTACCATAGGTACCTGATTAATATGTTAATGCTTCAGAATTATTACTGTGATGATAGTATCATGATACAACGCGGCTTTGAACGTTCCGCGAGGAGTATATAAGTTTGAGTATGTTCAAGGCCAGTTTCGTGATTTCATATGACGTTGTACGGTGCCGTATCAACAACCCTCCAGCGAAGAAAACACGAAGATTTCAAAAGCCTTTTATTGAACCCCATGTTCATCCAATCGGGCGACAGGCAGTCTATTCGTGTTCGGCACCTTCGAATTATGGTAAACAAGTTGGTTTGACACTTTTCCGCGGAAATGCTTCTAGAAATGTCTTTTCTGAGAATTACGACTAGACTATGAGATATTCTTGAGATAACTAATACTTACTCATCATTTGTGCAGTGTGTGCTTGTTTTGGACCCTGGGTCTCATATAAATTTGACAAATGCATCATTTGAACTGACTGAGGATTTAGCACACTTGGATTGCCTGCGTTTCCAACCTGTACCTAAAATTTAAAATAGACAATTAACTTTTCAAGCTAAAAAAAAAATCATCGTGCAGTTGAAGTTGCAAAATTGATGTCAAGTTGTTGTACATGTTATATAGATACAAAGTTAGAGAATTAGAAGGTGAAGACCCAGTGTGGAATCATGAATTTATCGTGTTGATTTATATTAGGCCTAACAAATAATACCTGTGTTTCCAGTACCGGACCGACCCATCCAAAACCACTGTAAGGTCAAATAAAACGAGAGGCCGATCACGATCGGCATATGTTTATCCCATACCTTGGCGATAGCGATTAGCTATAACTGATAATTGGTCAAAGATATGATCACAGTAATACAAATATCAGTACCTGACTTAAAATCAAAAGCTCAAATAATTTGTCTTAAGAAAGGGTTAAAGTATTTGGGTTGGGGAGGAGTCGTTTTAAATCTCATAACTCTGTCCCTATTCACACAAGGACCTCTCACTGTGAGATCCAATGGTTTAGCCATTAATCAATTTGACAGATAGGATAAACAATTATCCAGCCAGCAGGTTGTTTATCTTTACCTTTATGCAACAACCCCCTGGAGCTCTGTGGATATTGGATGTTCACATGGCAATTTATTGATATCATTATATTACATGCAACTTTTTTCAAAAAAGGACATCACACCTAATTAATGGTATGCAACTAAAACAAATTAGTGTCAATGACAAATTTCTTTTTTAATTAAATAATTTTTGTATTATTATAAAAGTTTTTTAATATTTTTTGTGTGTTAAATTGAGCGAGGAAATTCAGTCTAAAAAAATTTGAAAAATCAAAAGTTCAAATTTAAAATAAAAAAAGAAGGGTCATAACTCCTTTAAAATAAATCGGATCGAACCCATATTCAAACTCGAACTGTATTTTGGGCTGAGAAACCTATATACAAAATTTGGTTCCGATCAAATAGAAAATGTTAAGAGTTATTGCATTATGCAAAGTGTCTACGGACAGACATACAGACATAGACGGACGGACATTGACACTATGTGTACCATACTATGGTATAGGTACACATAAAAAGTTTTATCTCATGCAGAGTACAAGAAAAATATATCAAACCTGGTGTGCCCCTTTAATATTTCAATTCACATTTGTAATCAATTGAAATCAATGTCGAAAAAGCTTTCCATTAATATATAGACAAAACAAGAGGTGGCATCAGAGATGCTGTGTCTCGTTTTCGGTGGCTTACCGCCGGTGGCTACCGCCAATTGGTGTGCATCAGTATCGGTAGACTAATTAATAGGTAAAATCGAAAAATGACTAATTAAGGGCCACAACTCCATCAAATTTTATCGGGCCAGGCTGGTTTTCGAACTCGTCCAGGATATTCTTGGGAGACACCTATATACCAAATTTCAATCAAATCGGATAACGTTTGTTGAAGTTATCCCGCTAACGAGCTGAAAATTCGTGAAAAATGACTAATTAAGGGCCATAACTCTATCAAATTTTATCAGACCTGGCCGGTTTTCGAACTCGTCCGAGATATTCTTGGGAGACACCTATATACCAAATTTCAATCAAATCGGATAATGTTTGTTGAAGTTATCGCGCTAACGAGCTGAAAATTTGTAAAAAATGACTAATTAAGGGCCATAACTCTATCAAATTTTATCGGACCACGCCGGTTTTCGAACTCATCCGAGATATTCTTGGGAGACACCTATATACCAAATTTCAATAAAATCGGATAACGTTTGTTGAAGTTATCGCGCGCTAACGAGCTGAAAATTCGTGAAAAATTACTAATTAAGGGCCATAACTCTATCAAATTTTATCGGACCAGGCCGGTTTTTGAACTCGTCCGAGATATTCTTGGGAGACACCTATATCCTAAATTTCAATCGAATCAGATAACGTTTGTTGAAGTTGTTGCGCTAACGAGCCTAAAATCAGTAAAAAATGGCAAAGGGCCATAACTCTGTAATAAATGTGCGGACGAACCCGATTGTTTGTCTGCAGCTTACGTGCATGGATATGTACTCACACACCAAATTTTTTTTTAATCCGTCAATAAACGGTTGAGTTATAAGCAAAACACGTCGCCCGCCCGCCCGTCTGCCGCCCGCCCGTCCACCGTCCCCCATCAAACTATAAGTCGAGTTTTGGAAAAAAACTCGACTAACAAACTAGACCTACAGTTCTAAAAGTGTTATGAACAATTTTGTTCTCATAGACTGATACATAGCTCTCAAGTTTTTTAAAGTTTGAAAACCAAAGTTGTCTTCCCATGGAACCAACAAAATTCCAACAAATCTACTAAACACAATCACATTATTAATCTCCAATAGTAATGCTATTAAACAATGAAACCAGATTATGCCTTTAAGATGAAATTTAAATAACCATGCATATAAAATATAATAGTATAAACATTCCATCTATGATATCTCATCATATGGCCAGAGATACTTTATAGAGTATAAAGTATATCTGATATGACCAACACATCTCCTAGCAGTTAATAACTCAATGTAAGAGAGAGACAACTTCATGGCATTGTAACTGGATACTATCTCTGTGTGAGAAGACAACTTCAAACCTGATTTATTAGATTCTATTTGGGCAGTGCAAACTGGGTATCTTTGATATATTTTAGCGATGAATTGAATAATCAAAAGACCATAACTCCATTAAAAAATATCGGATCAAACCCATATTCGAACTCGACCTGTATTTTGAGTAGAAACTCACATACAAAATTTGGGTCCTATCAGTTGAAAAATTGTTGATTTATCAAAGCATGCATTAATTCTATGTCAAAGGGCCATAACTCCAATAAAGATATCGGATCAAACCCATATTCGAACTCGATATGTATTTTGGGCTGAGCAACTCGCGTACCAAATTTGGTTACGGTCAGATGAATTTTTTTTAAGTTATGGCAGCATACATGAATTCTAAGTTGAAAAAGGGCCATAACTCCCTAAAAAAAACTCGGATCAAACCCATATTCGAACTCGATCTGTATTTGGTGCTGAGAAATTCATATACATGTAAAAAATTTGGTTCCGATCAGATAGAAAATATTTCATTGCCATAATTTCAGTTATCGCACCATGCGTAAAGTGTCTACAGACAGACAGACAACCAGACAGACAGACAGACGGACGGACTAACAACGAGTGGTCAATCCGGACAACGACACACACTATGTTTACCATACTATGGTATGGGTAAACATAAAAATACCTTCGTTTCCGGTAACAGAGGGCAAAAAATTAGGGTAGGGAGGGGGGTAAACTTTTTTTTTTTTTTAAATTCTCATAACGCACAAGGTAATATAAGCCCTTCCTTAATGTATTGTAGATACAGATATACTATGTAATAATGTATATATAGTCTATCTAGATATAATATTGTAATGAACTTGCAAGGTACTTTATTTTATATTCTTTTATTTAAGTTTTATTTATCATATGGCCTGCAATAACAGGAGTCAGACTGCTTTGTACAAATCTCGCATATAGGAGTGGCTGTCTTGAATCTTTTGTCTTGGGGAAGCTTTCACCACACCACTACTTTCCCCAAACAAAAATACTAAGTCAATACCTCTATAAAACTGATATATACTTTATTCTAGTCAGTTGGAATTATTATTTACAAATTATAGTCAGGACTATTATATATGATTGATTCTTGGTATAAATTAGTACATGCATGTAGAATTAAGAAGTTATTACATAATAACATGTTGCGTTAAAGCATGAGTTCCTTGTATGTGAACAATATTGACCTGCTAAAGCAATTCCCACCTCCCTGCACCTTCCCACAAATCATCATGTTTCATCCAATTTTCATACTGGGGTTACATGCTTCAGTGCCTAACTATTAGAAAATTTAACAACAGATTGTTGAGAGTTTGTATGAAACAACCAATTGTCATATATGTCCTAAGCCATTTAATTTCTATTAATCTACATACCCCAAACATTTCAAATTGAGTTAATAAACATATTCCATACCCATCAGTCTAAAAGACTTTGGGTTAAACTTAAAGTTGCCTATTTTCTAGGAATCATGTTTTTGGCCCACTATCCCTGGTTTGGTGTGTTTTGTGAGTGCGATTTTGCAAGTTAACTAGGCTAATGACTCATTGAATTGAAACCAGCAACTTAATCTAATAGAAACTGGAAGAATAAAGTCAAGTTGGGAGAATGAGATTGGTAATTTTCAGATTTTTTTTATTTTGAAAATAAAAAGTTTACGTGGGGCCTTTTGGCGAGCGGGGGGAGGGTTACCGGAAACAAAGCTATTTTTGTTTTATGCCTAATCCAACCCAACGTCCACGCGGCTGTGTCTATATGCAAGTTTTCAACATTTGCAACATCAAACAAGTTACTGAATGGATATTAATAATGCAAACTATACACCTAACTATGCACAGTAATGATACATTGAGCATTATTTTGCACTACAATAATCATTCTTCAATGCTAAAAGTGAACATAAATGTGGAAAAAGCATTTCCAGCGATATCATTATCTGGATGACGTCGGCATTTCATAATTCTTAATTTAACCTCTTCGCTACCGATTGCTGTCATGCCAATGTGTGCAGAGATGTTGACGTACTGCCCTTTTTGGAGTGGAAAAAAATATAATGGGAATGTCATGAAAACCATATAAATGACTTCATTCGTTATTATCTGCATAACACACTTTGTGTGAGCCTAGCGTTTGTTTTATTATCAGCATGTAAATAGTGAGTGATAAGCAAAACACTCAACACTGGGGCGATTGTTTTGGTTGTGAGTGATTCATGGTGACCCATTCAATACTGAAATTTTGAGAGGTGAAGATTAGCGATAGCTATACCGGTATGTTGTAAACAACTTGGTGGCATTTCTGACAAAAGTTCAATAATATTGGGGGGGGGGGGGGGGGGGGGGGTCACCTCAGTGTTCAGTGTTTTGCTTATCGCAAAAGTTTATGATCAAATAAAAACATGGCAAGAAGCACTACGAGATAACTCATAGTCGGCACAGATCAACGCCATCTCATGGTATTTTGGTTGAGTAGACTGCGCTAGTTCTGGCTACGACATAACTCGTTGTCACGGCCGGGGAATATCGTATCCCACATTCCAGGTTTAGATGGATGATGCTGGGTGCCGACTGCGAGTTTGCTTGTACCTAAATTTTGACAAATCCAACATTGCATGTGTGATCGCGCTACTTCAAAATTGATGTCTACTGATGAAATACGTGAACTAATTCGTTATTCTGGAAAGCAGAAAGTTAGGGGGTTTTGTGGGTCTTATCATAAAATGCCAATTCAGACGGCACAACTGAGTCAGGGAACAATGCGTCAATATAACCATACTTCCGGCCTCAATTAGGTCGCTTTATTACAGAGATGGAGTGGCATCACTCACGTCACATATATATTTCAGCTTCCTAAGATGGTTGAAATCATTATTATGTGGGGAACTCAATTTCTTAAATTTCTACAGCAGAATATCTAGACCCCATATAAAGTACGAGATAACTTGTAGTGGCACCCTGGAATATAGTGCTGTAAGAGATAACACGTGGCCGGCACTCAAGGTGTTAAGCATAAACAAAACAAGTGATTAGTTGACAGCCCTGCTATATAATTGATATTAATTGGTCAGCAGTGAGGTAGCTTATCTTGATGGCTGTTTAGTCGGTCTCAGAAACGCGCTCCGTAGGGAAATGGTGTTCACTTTATATTGAGAATGGTTTCAAAGGTACTTTTCGATGAGGAATTTCATGGTGCCGGCTGATTTTTGAAAAAAAGGTGGAAGGGACGCTCGGCCGAGTTGGCCCGCCTCGCCGGGTCGCCATTTTCGAGAGAGGACGACCGCGCGCGCGCGCGCCCAAGTTAGGGTTTTAGGGGCCTGAACCCCAATTTCGGGTTTCTGCCCTTTTTCCTCAGATTTCACCCCAATAAATAATATTTATAGTTCAATTCACTTAAATGTAGTAAGCAGACATTAATGCTCATCATATTCCAGCAAAATGTTTGTAAAAAAAATCCAAAATTAGGGTTTTAGCAGTCTGAACCCCAATTTTGGGGTTTGGTCCTTTTTTTCCTAGATTGTATGTCTAAAAATATGTTTTATTCTCCCCAATAAGTTTAATTTACTATGCAATGATATTGATAGTCATTGTTCCATTTTAAAAAATAGTTTTAAGTTCTAAAATCAGGGTTTCAGGGGCCTGAACCCAAATTTTGTATTTCAAACTCTTTGGTCAAAATTTGACATCTTAGATAAATAATATTTCTGTCTCTTTCACTTCAATTTAGTAGTAATTATCATATCTAGTGTTGGTGCTTATAGGATATTGGCCACATTGTCACAAAATTATGGATTTTGGGTCTGAACCCCCAATATTGAGGGTCTGAACCCCAATTTTGACATTCTGCCCTTAAAACCCTAAATTGTGGGCCAATTTCCCAAATTTGACTACTAAAATACAATTTGTCCATCAAATTCACTCTAATTTAGCAATAAAACATTATTTGTAGTCATTTGTATACCAAACTCGGATCTAGAGACTATCAGAAGGTCCTTAAACCTTAAAAAATTCACCTTTAATAATCAGAATCATCATCTGAGAAATAATCTCCAGAACTCTGTTCACTGTCATCACTATCATCGGCAACATCCCCATCATAATCATCAGCAAATGAACACTCAATGTCATTAGTAGACATCTCATCATAATTTTGCTCGACAGAATCGGTTGCATTATTAATCTTCACTATCAATACACTTGGAAGAGCAGGTCTATCAAACCAGATTGGCTCTGTTAGGCCATCAACCAGAGTCCATCCATATTTCAGGGGGTTGCGGGAAACATAATTCCTATTAAGGCAGTTTTTCATCATATGTGTGACATAATGTGTCCTGTAAATTGCAAATTTCAGTGAGCTGATATCTGGAGGGAGCCTCTTAAGTGATGCATGCTTCTTTGAACTGCCTTTTTTGGAAATAATCATAGCATAACGAGAGTCCCCAGGAGTTGTCTCTGATGCGGCCTGTTGTATATAATATGCAGAATAAATTCAACAACTTCATTCACATTTAGTGTGTTAGTACTCAGACTGGACAACTTGTCCAACACACTTTGTTGTTTAACAACCTTTTATAAGACTGTGGACTTGGATCTACCATAGAATGGCTGAGTATAATCACAACCAGTTAGTGCATGGAATGCAGGAAGATGATCACATATATTGGGTCTTAATTCACTTGCCAATGTTTTTACATTGTGATACATGATTCCACATTTTGAAGAAATTGTTCCTTGCCGGAAATATAAAGAACATTTACATTTTTCAGAAACAAACAGAGCAACACATACACATCCGTATCATCGGCAACAACACAAACACCAGAATGTTTACCTGATGCAAACACAGCATGCATTGCTAGCCTAGGATCAGCTTCTTTATGAGTAGATTTCAATTCAGGAATCAATGAGGGTGGTTGTGATCTATTCATATCAACATAGTAGCAGGATTCTCCTTTACTTACATACATGGCTTTGTCGAGCTTACATTTGTCACTCATAAAGTAGTCGGCTAACAAATATGTAAGCTGATGCTTGTTTCTTTGATTGGAAAGGAAATCGTTCCAGTCTTTAGCTTTCGGGAGTTTTTGACTTAAGTCTGATATCTGACGCACTCTTTCTGAATCACTTCTACATTTTGAAACATTAACAGTGCCATCTGAATAGTTGTCAAATACTAGATGGAGAGTTGTTCCAGGAAGATGTTTCAAATAGGATGCAACACGTTCTGCCCAACATATGAAGGTATCAGCTTGAAGTCCAATAATTGGAATAATTCTCACAACCGTCATGGCATCCACAATACAACATTCAATAACATCTGGTGGAATTTCTGCTGTTTTTCAGAGCACATGTTCTGAAGGCTGTTTCTGAAAAGTGATTTAGAAAACTGTCGACTTTTTCCAATCTCACTGCAAATTGCCCATGGTTTTGTTGTAATGGGCCAGTCCATTATTGTACACAGATCTAATTGTTTTTCTGTCATGGTCAAGCAAGATTGATGTGAAGGAATTGTTTCATCCTCAACAATCGAAAAAGATTTCTTGATATCTTTTTGGTCCAATGTAGAACTTGGATCCCAACGACAGCAGAAAGACAAGAATGATGTTAAGAACTTATGTTCAGGAATAAAGTCGTGGGTACCAAACTTGTGGGACCCAAGTCTATCATTGATAAATATTGCCAACGGTGTTGCTGCCAGTGTAGAAATGTGTGCCAATGTTAAGACTGTGAACATGCGTGGTGTTATGGCCATGAAGGAATTTGTTAAGAGGATCGAATCACAAGATAGCAAGATAGAAATTGAGTACAAAGATCCAATCAAGAAACAACCAGTTTATTCATTCCAAGACCAAAAAGATACCAAGAAATCTTTTTCGATTGTTGAGGATGAAAACTGTTTGTTTCAGAAAAATGTAAATGTTCTTTATATTTCCAGCAAGGAACAATTTATTCAAAATGTGGAATCATGGGTCACAATGTAAAAACATTGGCAAGTGAATTAAGACCCTATTTATATGCCCATCTTCCTGCATTCCACGTACTAACTGGTTGTTATTATACTCAGCCATTCTATGGTAGATCCAAGTCCACAGTCTTATAAAAGGTTGTTAACATGTTCACTGCCGAAAACCAATGGGTAATTCCATCCCGTATACCAACATGGGATTTGATATTTTGCCGATAGTAGATGATATTTTACGTATGTATGAGTAATGGTTCGACCAATATCGGGTCATATAATGCTGAAACATGTTATAAGACTACTACGAGATAACTCATAGTCGGCACCTGGGACGGAATTTATTAGTGTTTCATCCCTGGTGCCAGCTACGAGTTATCTCGTAGGTAAATACAATTACGTTGTCAGTGTCTTAGATGACGAAGAGTGCTATACATGTACAAGCATATCGTATGTAAGACATGGTAAATGAATTTATATATGACAATTGGTACAGACTATGTCGAATAAGACGTCAAAAAACATAATATGTATTTACCTACGAGTTATCTCGTAGCTGGCACCAGCGATGACCACTGGTGAGTATCATCCCAGGTGACGACTACGAGTTATCTCGTAGGAGCTTTATAACACGTTTCATCTTTCATTTGATCGACACAAATTGTATAAAGCACGATAATTCCTTTATATATACACAATGTGTCCTGGAATGGTCTAGTTGCACATGTATATCATGGTTCAGGGACGTACAGAAGAGGTCCTGGTGAATTGGAGTATCCTACCAAGATTTCTATCTGGACCACACCCCTTATTCGGGCTGTGGGAATCGTTGTATCTCAAGCCATCGTAATTATACATATAACATCGATTAATGGGATCGTTGGGAATATATTGGCGCATACACCAACATTGCTTGCGGTTTGTGTTATTATTTATGTGGTATGAACATTACTACGAGTTAACTCCTACGAGTTAACTCATAGTAGCAAACTCGTAGTAGCAGTCGCCATGGAACCGTTTACTACGAGTTAACTCGTAGTGGCAGTGGACGTGTTAAACAACAAAGTGTGTTGGACAAGCTGTCCAGTCTGAGTCCTAACACACTAAATGTGAATGAAGTTGTTGATTTTATTCTGCATATTATATACAACAGGCCCACATCAGAGACAACTCCTGGGGACTCTCGTTATGCTATGATTATTTCCAAAAAAGGCAGTTCAAAGAAGCATGCATCACGTAAGATGCTCCCTCCAGATATCAGCTCACTGAAATTTGCAATTTACAGGACACATTATGTCACACATATGATGATAAACTGCCTTAATGGGAATTATGTTTCCCGCAACCCCCTGAAATATGGATGGACTCTGGTTGATGGCCTAACAGAGCCAATCTGGTTTGATAGACCTGCTCTTCCAAGTGTATTGATAGTGAAGATTAATAATGCAACCGATTCTGTCGAGCAAAATTATGATGAGATGTCTACTAATGACATTGAGTGTTCATTTGCTGATGATTCTGATGGGGATGTTGCCGATGATAGTGATGACAGTGAACAGAGTTCTGGAGATTATTTCTCAGATGATGATTCTGATTATTAAAGGTGATTTTTTTAAGGTTTAAGGACCTTCTGATAGTCTCTAGATCTGAGTTTGGTATACAAATGACTACAAATAATGTTTTATTGCTAAATTAGAGTGAATTTGATGGACAAAATGTATTTTAGTAGTCAAATTTGGGAAATTGGCCCACAATTTAGGGTTTTAAGGGTAGAATGTCAAAATTGGGGTTCAGACCCTCAATATTGGGGGTTCAGACCCAAAATCCATAATTTTGTGACAATATGGCCAATATCCTATAAGCACCAACACTAGATATGATAATTACTACTAAATTGAAGTGAAAGAGACAGAAATATTATTTATCTAAGATGTCAAATTTTGACCAAAGAGTTTGAAATACAAAAATTGGGTTCAGGCCCCTGAAACCCTGAGTTTAGAACTTAAAACTATTTTTTTAAATGGAACAATGACTATCAATATCATTGCATAGTAAATTAAACTTATTGGGGAGAACAAAACATAATTTTAGGCATACAATCTAGGAAAAAAGGACCAAACCCCAAAATTGGGGTTCAGACTGCTAAAACCCTAATTTTGGATTTTTTTTACAAAAATTTCGTTGGAATATGATGAGCATTAATGTCTGCTTACTACATTTAAGTGAATTGAACTATAAATATTATTTATTGGGGTGAAATCTGAGGAAAAAGGGCAGAAACCCGAAATTGGGGTTCAGGCCCCTAAAACCCTAACTTGGGCACATTTTTTCAATGAAATTCCTCATCGAAAAGTACCCTAGAAACCATTCTCAATATAAAGTTAACACCATTTCCCTACGGAGCGCGTTTCTGAGACCGACTAGTTTTGTTGGTAGAATTTGATACATTATCATTGTAAACTTAAATTGGACTCTCCCTAGTAGAAATAGTAGGTTGCCGCAGACCTCTGCGCAACCTTTGCGAAGGCTGCGAAGGCTGCGAAAAGGGTTGCGAAGGTTGCGAAGAGGGTTGCGAAGGCTGCGAAGAAGGTTGCGAAGGTTGTGAACAAGGCAGCAAGAATGAAATAATCAGAAATATTCTAAGTCGAGGGTTGCGAAGGTTGCGAAGAAGGCTGCGAAGGTTGCAAATAAGGCTGCGAGGGTTGCGGCAGCCTTTTATATTTACTAGGGAAGGCTGCGGCCAAGGCAGGAGGGAGGAAATAATCAGAAATATTCTAATCGAGGGTATATCGAGATCAAATATTCTAAGTCCAGATTTTCTAATGGCAGAAGTCGAAACTAGGTCTAAAAAAAAAATCTTTTTTAAAACACCATTTTAATAACAAATAAAAATTCAAATATTTTTTGGTAAATTTAAAAATATTTTAATCTGGGCTTCTCAATTTCTCTGAATGTAGCTCATTTTTATAGATTGCATGCAATGAACAGAATATGGAACAGAAAACACATTTAGATAACATACAACAAAACTAATATGTACAATGAACAAAATATCGGGGATTTATGGAAACAATTTTCCTCTGTTCGAAAATTGTACCAATCTTGAGAAATTAT
This sequence comes from Siphonodentalium dalli, assembly GCA_032622095.1. Taxonomy (NCBI): domain Eukaryota; kingdom Metazoa; phylum Mollusca; class Scaphopoda; order Gadilida; family Siphonodentaliidae; genus Siphonodentalium; species Siphonodentalium dalli. Next base: position 3,042,296 of record CP136063.1, on the reverse strand, counting down.
CATTATAGGCATGCAAGCACAAACTGGGCCAAATGTGTAGGGAGTTACAAAAAGGTGTCAAAAACTAATAAATGTGGCAATTATTTGTCTTGGTACCTCCAATTTTGGATTTTAACACTTTCATGACAGGAGCAACATTGGTGCAGCATTAAATATCCTGTGCCAGTGCATTATCTATTATATATTTTGGAAGATCTGTCTCTGTGTGTGGTGTGTGTGTGTGTTCGCGATGAACTCGAAAAAGGCCCAGCCGATTTCGATGAGACTTGGTATGTGGGGGTACTTTCGGCCGGGGGTGGCATAGGCATATTAATTTGTCTGTGCGATGTGACCTTGACCTTGAAATCGGGTCATTTCAAGGTCAAACGCCCAAGTATCACGGGATTTCGATGAAAATTAGTGTCTACGGATACTTTCGTATGGGGAGTCTCATAAGCATATTCATTTGCCCGCGCATGACCTTGACCTTAAAATAGGGTCAATTCAAGGTCAAATCGCCAATTTTGATGGGATTTCGACGAAATTTTATACATAGGGTAACTTTTGTCCACTAAGTGTTTTGGACGGGTCAAATCGTGACCCCGACCTGACCTTCAAAATTATCAATTCAAGGTCAAATCGGTTAAAACCGGATGGATTTCGACGTGTAAGTTTGTCGGATACTTTTGACCGGGCAGTGTTTTGGACGGGTCAAATCGTGACCCCACCTCACCTTGATCTTCAAAATGGACAATTCAAGGTCAAATTGTGCAATTCGCCGAAAAGCAGAGGGGAAACAGCCCGGACGAAGTCTTATATATACTATAGTACATGTATGCTAGTCTCCAGTGGGGAGCCTCACATATATAACAGAATGCACTAGCTCACAAGATCAAGGTAAATACTGTTAGGCCATTGTATTCTCTTGTATATGCGAGACATCCTATGGGAGACTCGCATACAGTATATATTGGCACAGGGTTTTAGCAAAATATCAGGAAACTCCAGTCATTAAATAATCTCTCAATTTCTCTGAATGTAGCTCATTTTTATAGATTGCATGCATGAACCAAAACGTGGCTGTTGCAGTAACATTCTTTATATTTTCTAAACTTGCATGTACATTTCATATCAATCGAAAGGATATTCACTGATTGCACCACACAGTTATACATCATGCAACCTTGTATACTCTGCTATGAGAAATTTTGATAAATAAAAAGTTTGAAGTGTGCATTTTGTATGAAGACATCAGCGGGTCTGAGGTCTGGCAATTCCCAAATATAGCTACAATATAGCTGAATATGTTTACAAATCTGGTACATCCACATATGATCTATTCTTCTATTTAGGTACAGATTATCTATATTTCTTCTATTTTGGCAGAGTTGTCAGGAAAAAGTAACAATTTTGGAATATTTTGTTAATTATATACAAAAATGGCAATCTATATTAACTTACTAAGAGTAGTCAAACCAACCAGGTTCTTGTATATTTAAATAATAGTTGTATGTAGCTGCGATGACTTTCATAGCCAATTTTACATGAATTCTACAAAGTTAGTCCCTCTCCATGTGGTTAGGAGGTATCAGAATAAAAGCAAAATTATCATTTATCTCACATCCTATGTACACACAGGAGTCCTTAATACCTTGCAAATTGATCAGAAATGATTCATTTGTTACTTCTTTCTTCACAAGCCTGACATTTTTAAGTTCAATGTTTGTCAGTTCATCAGTTGAAAGATTAACTTCCGTCCTTTCTACATCAGTAAATTTTTTTACTACAGCTGAATATTGGAGTTTGCAATCACAAGCTTTTAAAAAGCATGAGCATGTTTTGATTGTCACAAATTTCAGTATTTGAACACAGCAGCTATTGTCCAAGATTATAGTACTGGAGTCCTTCTCTTTTGATCCACAATACTCAATTCCAGACAACAAGATCCCATTTATAAATAGTCTTAGGAAACAAGAAACTTGCTGCATTTGAGGGAATTTTGATGATATCAGACTCAAGGTATTTGCATCCTTGGTGTTTTTTGCTTTACCTAGCATGTAGATATGATCATCAATACAGTGTCCAAATGAAAGTTTGTGGGATTTGTTTCACATCTTTAAATACAGTTGAGCTGCGGGTCTACCACGCTTAACAATTTCTTCTCCCAGGTGAGGTATGCGCAGCATCATTGAAAGTGCATTTGCAATTTGTTCCAAAGGTTTATGTCCACCATGAACAAGTTTCAATAGTCTACCATTCATACTCTCATATGAAAAGCAACTATAAACCCATAACGGTCCCAAATCTCTGACATTATCAGCCAGGTGCAGTAATTGATGAACATTCATGGTCATATGTCTGCAACCATACAAAACTTCATACATGATGCAATAGTTTATCAACACAGCCCTAGCATGGTTTATCTCCTTTATAGAAATGAGTGATTTAGTCAGAATGGTCAATGCTTCAACAAGCAGAAGGTGGTGTTGGTAATAATCATCTGGAAGTATGTTATAAAGGACTGGCACAGAATAAAACAAGACAGTCAAAGACTGTGGGGTCGCTCACCAGACTGCAAAGACTGATAAGACTGGGACTCTTGAGACCATAACAGTCAGAACTTTTCATAATCACTTTATAAGAAGCGGATCTAAACAGAGATCAGCGAATATCTACCTTTTAATTACCAATGGAACACTACAGATCCCCCCTCCAGCTCAACATATCCCCTCCTGACCGGGCTCCAGATTCCCAAGTCTTAGGTTGGAATTTCACAACTGACGTCTCAAACTTTCTCAATTGTTCGAAATTTCCATTCTCACAAGCACCTTTTTATAAACTATTTAGACATGTTTGAAGCCCAATTATCCATGAACCCGAAAACAACATATATATGTCAGATTAATCAGTCAGGTAGTTCCCAGGTAGATGTTTTAAGTGAAGTCCCCATAGCCCCGTCATTTCTTAACAGGTTGACCTCATGTTAACAAATCTAAATCTCAGTCACTAAAGGATCCTCCATACTATATGTAAGCTAAATAGTCCAACCTCTCTTGAGAAGACATTTTTAAGTATTACTATAGAGACATACAGTTATGTCCCTGGTCCCAGTCTATTTAACCCTTATTCCAACGTATCGTCTTTTGACGTCTTTTGTTGTAGCGTCCGTATCGTCTTTTGACGTCTTTTGTTGTAGCGTCCGTATCGTCTTTTGACGTCTTTAATTTTTGCGTTTTCAACACTCGGATTTGAGACTCGAATAAAGAGTAATAATGACGATTTACATTGATTGTGTTCTGTTCTGCTGGTGGTTAAGATCATGAAGGGCACATATTAAATCCTTTCTTCCTTTGCTAGGCTTTAGATTTGCAAAATGTTTACTTAGAATACTGTTTTGGCCGACAAAATGAAAACAAACGAAATAGAAACACGTGGTTTCGACGAAAACGAAAGTTGTTGTCAGAGACGCTTCCTTGTTGATTGCGTTATGCGTGGCCGCGAGGGTAATCTATGTAAAATATGACAACTTGAAATTGATATTTATATTGGATTATGTATTATTTCTTAAGTGGTGATTTTATATTTCCAAATAGTGCAATATGAACATTTTCCCCAGCCGTAATTAAATCGGCCACAGCTAAGCAAAATATCAGCGTGACAGTTGCGGAACTGGCCATTGGGATGTTTTTCCTGTCGAGTTCCATTATGATTGTCACTTCACCGTGAAAAAAGATTTTTATAATAATATTTTTTTTAATGGACTAACATCATAATGCAGGCACGTATTTCCACCTTGCCTTCCTAAATATTAAAAAATGTTGACATAGAGTATGTTCTCAGTCTCGTATTGGCTGACAAAATGAAAACAAACGAAACAGAAACACGTGGTTCACTGGTAGCGAATTTTCGACGAAGACGAAATTTGATCAATATTTAATGTAGGTGAACTTCTCCACAAACCAAATGTTGGGAAACATATTCATTTAGTGTCACAATTGTTGTTTAATTTGAGAACTCGAACATTGCAATTCCAAATTGATGACTCAAAGTGGATCTTTCTGCTTTTATTGCACAAATTTACTCTGCGAAATCAGGTTATGTCGGAGCATCGGAATATTATTTCCGGTTGTAATGTAACTACGGACGCGGCCGTTGTTGTGCTATCGGCGGGATTCTGAACACATAATTAAAACTTTTTAAAATATATTATCTACAAATTTAGTATAATAAATTGATGAGATATTACTTTTATATGTCCATCTGTTCAAGATTTCAAATATACCGCGCAAAAGACCATCGACCCTGTGTGCCAAGACAACCACAGGGACATAACTTTCAACCCGGGAAGAAGATAGGAAATCTCTGTCAGAGGGGCGCTCGATTACCAAACATATCAGCGTCGCTGTTGACCACATCTAGATCGCAAGTACTGAGCACCAAATCGAATTAGCGAGCGTCCATGCAATAACATAGGGAAATGATTTGTGGAGTAAACAGAACACGGTCTTGAGGATTAGCAAGACCAGATGTATCGCCTAGAAAGCTACTGAAACCAGGAGAGTTAATAGGACCCATGGGGAGATGACGATAACTCAATTACCCTAAGTACGATGAACCGACGCGCCGTGAAAATACACATGGCCGTCATTAGCAGACACTGGGTATTTTAGGAAGAAACAAGCCGACATGAGAGGAGAGTTCTAACCAGTTTCTATCTGACCAACACAAGCGATCATCACGAACCCTCGGACGCTTAGAAGAGCAGAGTGGAGCAATGGACGGAAATACAAGGTAAACATTATGCTCTTGTATTTCTAACAACGCCCCACTGATGCGCCGACGGAGGAAGAAGAAGAGCAGACGACAGGAAGACGAACTCAACCGGAACTCAACCGAGTAGAAGACAAGCAGACACACACAACCTATGAAGACGGAAGAAGACTCTAAACCAAGCAGACGACAGGAAGAGAAACCCAGATGCCGATGATTGAACATTATTGACTTTGTTATATATAAATAATCAAACCGTTCTGATAGCCTTAAGAGTTATATGTACCCGTATTGGCACATATCTCTTAACTGGTGCCTTCGAGCCAGGATCTGAACGCTAATCACAGACACAACGTGAAACCAGAAGAGGAACAGTGTGGAAAAAAACAGTGTGGGAAAATTCGCAAAACGTGAGTCTAATTGTTTATTGTCATAATGGCTACCCAACAATCAATTGGTGTTCTCGCCCCATTAACAGAGTCTATCAATTCTCAAATTGCTGCAATGGCCATGACTACGGTGACACAGGTAGTGACGTCATTTGACGGGGACCCCACGAAATACCACGGGTGGGTCAAGTCGATAGAAAAATGCGCGATCCTAACCGGCGCTAACGAAGCAAAGAAGCCCTATATGGCATTCCAGAGCGCGACGGGCCCCGTATCAGATTTTTTACAAAGATATTTGGCCACGAATGCTAACGCCACGTGGCAAGACACAAAAACTGAATTATCTAGTCGATTTGCCGAGATAAATGACATTCAATTCGCCTTTTCGATGCTAAGAAAAATCAAGCAAAAACAAAACGAAAATTTACATGTGCTTGCCGAACGAATTTTGGAGATCGCGACGGTGGCATACCGAGAGCAAATCGGCGGGATCAACGCGGTTGAAGGCCAACTCGTAGGGTTTTATATTGACGCTTTAAGAAGCGACAGTTTGAAAATGAAGTTGATCAGGGATGCGCCGAAGACACTAAAATTGGCAGCCGACATCGCCATGCGGGAAATGGGGATCCGACGGGTATTCAACCTACGAACGGGCCGCGAAAATTACAACGAAAACGAACCGGAAGCAATGGAAATCGATAGTTTCAGAAACAAACGCGCGAGAACAACCTGCGATGTGTGCGCAAGCGATAATCACACGACCCGAGAACACAGATCACGCCCGAGACAGGTGCATGTCGATGCGGTGGTTAAACCACGAACGGTCGAATGTTGGACGTGTCAAGGTGATCATTTCGCTCGCGACTGCCCCTTTAAGACCAAAAACCGGAGGCACGTATCTTGCTGGGTTTGCGAAGGTAACCACTTAGCTAGAAATTGCCCCTCCAAATCCGGAGGTTCGAAGCAAAATCAATGGAACGCGCCGGTAACGCCACCTAGGGGAATCCGCCGAGATCAGCCGAACCGATCACGTGACATATCCCATGATACACCGCGACACAGCCGGAGATATCCGACATTAAACGAACCGCCACGAATGATGACCCCGCCCACATATGCAAAAAACTAAGGAATCCTCTCATTGAGGCCACAAATGGGAGGAAATATAACATAAATATTGTAGGGAACCCCAGCTCCTGTTTAGTTAGAATAGGTAAAAATAAATATCGCTCATTAGTGGATAGTGGAGCGGAAGTATCATTGATTCACAAACGCGTCTATGACGCATTACAGTTCCGACCGAAACTAACTAGGGAACACATCAACCTTAGCTCCGTGAATGGGAAGTCACTGGGCGTACTTGGTAGCGTGGAACTGACCTTCAGAATGGCGAAACTAAAATTAACCCATAAATTTTATGTGGCGAATGATATGACCCGGAATATGATCTTGGGGAGGGATTGGTTGACCTCTCGGGGGGTCCGACTATATTATGATCTGGGATGCCTCAAGGTCAGTGACGTGTACGTCCCATTGGAATCGGACGCGCACATAGCTTCCCTGCTGAGATTGACCAGCAAGGTTAGCTTAAAGCCTCAAACATCAACTTTATGTATGGGAAAATCAAAAAACTTAGCTTCTCTTCGCAAGTCGACATTAGTAGAGGTGGCCCAAATCGAGACAGGCTACCTAGCGTCAGAACCCGGTCTGGAAATCGGCAGCTCCATTTCTGGGGTGGGCAAGAGGAACAAGGTCCCGGTATTACTCGTCAATAACACCAACAAAACGTTTCGCCTACGACGGGGCAGTGTAATCGGCAAGACGGTAGTGTGTGACCCTGGAACCAGCCGCGAAATTAACTCTTTGTCACAAAGCTCCCAGTTCCCGACGACCCGTAATTACCGCGACGATGGCTACGCCCTTAGACGCGCCGGCCATAACAGGGTAGACAACTCTAGGTCAGCGCGCGCTACCGGCGAGAAAAGATTAAATTTGGCCGAAGTTTCGTGCCCAGAGCGATACCGAGAAACACTGATAAAATTGTTGAAGTCCAACTCGGACATCTTTGCCGACAAAGATACCGAGCTGACACAGACGAGCACAGTCAAAATGCATATCGACACGGGAAACCACCCTCCGATAAAACTTCGCCCGTATCGCACCCCTTTGAATAAACGACCGTTGGTTGACGTTGCCATAAATGATATGCTAGAAGCAGACATTATCAGGCCGAGTTCGAGTCCTTACTCAAGTCCGATTGTTATGGTTGATAAGCGCGATGGCACCAAACGATTTTGCGTCGACTTCAGGCAATTAAATGCCGTAACCAAACCTATGTCATACCCACTTCCGGTTATCGACGATATTTTGGCACTTCTTGGAAAATCTAAATTCTTCACCGCTATCGATCTCAAAAGCGGTTATTGGCAGTGCCAGGTCGCAGAGGAGGACAAGCAAAAGACGGCATTCGCTTGCCACCGAGGTCTCTTTGAATTCAACTCCATGCCTTTTGGGCTCCGGAACGCCGGAGGGGTTTTCTCCCAGCTGATGGCCCAGGTGTTATGTGGGATGGGTGATTACGCCATTGCCTACTTAGACGACGTCCTCATCTACAGCGAGTCCCTAGAATTACACTTGGAACATATCCAGAAAGTCTTTGACAAGTTGCGCCAACATACACTGAAATTAAAATTAAAAAAGTGCCAATTCCTAAAGCAAGAAACACGGTATTTGGGTTTTATAATTGATACCGACGGCGTCCGACCTGACCCCGACAAGGTCAAGGCCATCCGGTCGCTTGTGCCCCCAACATCAGTAAAAGAAGTACGTTCCTTCATTGGCATGAGCAACTACTACCGCAGATTTGTCCCCTCATTTTCGCAAATCGCTGAACCTTTGGTACAGCTTACAAAAAAATATGCCAAATTCAAATGGGACCAAGCTTGCCAAATTTCGTTTGACAAACTAAAAGAAAATCTCACGGCAGTGCCTCTCCTGGCCTACCCAAATACGGCCACGCCCTATACATTGTATACTGATGCAAGCGACCTTTGCATCGGTGCCTGTCTGACCCAGTTGGGCTCAGATGGCGTTGAAGAACCAATTTATTATCTCTCACACAAACTTAGTGATACTCAAACCCGATGGCCAACTGTGGAGAAAGAGGCATATGCAATTCACTTCGCATTACAAAGGTTGGACCATTACCTTCATAACGCCACTTTCACGATAAAAACAGATCATAAACCATTGAAGTATCTCTTGGAATCCCCCATGCAGAACAAGAAAATTCAACAGTGGGCTTTGGGCATAACTGGATATAACTGTAACATTGAGTACATAGCTGGCCCAGATAATCACTGCGCAGACCTGCTCAGTCGAACGCCACCTAATGCTTATACGGAACAAGAGAAGGCAGAAGTAGAGGTAGATATCAACGACAATAACCTTACTGTCGCCGAGACCCAAGCGGAAATCGCCGCCTTGAATTCGTCTCGATTTAAACCCAAAGACTTCGCAAGCTGCGAGGTAACCCCAAAGGAACTGCCGAATAAAACTCAAATTGGTCAGGCTTACCAACCTACTAATCTACTGTTCAACAAGCCAGGCTTCAACATGCTTGAGGAACAAAAGAAAGACCCGGAAATTGCGTCAGTTCTGGAGGCCCTCGACAAAGGCGAGGACACCCGGAATGACAAACACTTGATGATTGACGGGGTACTCTATTACCTCTCGAGTGCTGACGCAGAACCGACCCCACGCCTTTGGGTGCCCGCACATCTTCAAACCAACATAATCCAACAATACCACGATGATAACGGCCACGTGGGAGTAGACAAAACGCATGATGCGATTAGGTCGAAATATTTTTGGCCCAGACTGTACAAGGAACTAAACTGTTACGTTGGAAAGTGCGTGACCTGCCAAGTCAGGTCTCTGCAAAAACAATCCCCTAAAATGCAAATAACGGACACGCCCCCCTACCCTTTTGCCAAAATTGGGTTGGACCTATCAGGGCCCTACCCCACGTCGCTATCGGGTAACCGCTACATTATCAGCTTCATAGACTTATATAGCGGGTGGGCAGAAGCGTTTCCGGTCAAGGACAAGTCAGCCGATAACGTTGTTCATCTCTTGATCGACGAGATATTCCCGCGACATGGATGCCCTCTAGAAATAATAACCGATAACGGCAGTGAGAACATTAATTACAAGGTCAGGGACACTCTGAAGGCTTTGAACATTCACCACGTGACTACGTCTTATTATCACCCCCAGAGCAACAGTAGAGTGGAGAGATTTCACAGGACTTTTAAAGACATTGTCTCAAAGAAAGTGGCAGACCAAATAAACACGTGGGACGTCCATTTAAATCAAGCACTAGCTGCGATTCGATTTAACAAAAATGAAACTTCAAAATTCTCCCCCTTTTTCTTGTTGTACAACCGAGACGTCGTGTTCCCAATAGACAATCTCCTAAAACCCAGGCGTAAATACGCGGGAGAAGATTACCATCAGATAGCTCTGCAACAACAGCACAAATCCTTTATGATGGTACACAAACACGTGAAACAGGCGAAACGCCAACAAGCAGCGAAATTTAACAAAAAGGCCACAGACACCAAATTCGAGATTGGCGAGGCCGTCTATGTGAAGAATCATTTACGAAAAAGCAAACTTGAAAGCAAATGGAAACCCTACTTCCGCATAACCAAGCAAATAACGCCCGTTACTTTCGAGTTAAGGAATCAATTAACTGGGAAAGTCACACAATCCCATGCTGAACATATGCGCAAAGCCAACCTGGAATGGGAAATCCCCAAAACTGACAACAAGCGTGCTCAAACGTATGTTGTTCCCCCCGAAGACGAAGATAGCGACGTTCCTGCCCCTAACCCTGTGGGTGGGTCTTCTGGCGATGAAACAGAACCATTACCAGATGATGTAATCGCTCGATATCGGAGACAATGTTCGGACTCCGATGACGAAGATGTCCCTTTAAGCGAGCTTAAGATGCGCTTACAGCGTAGGAAAACGCAACTCGCGCGCTCAGAGCCGCTACAAAACCCTGACTCGTCCATGGACGAGAGACCAGAGCCGAGTGCCAAGGCACGACGCGCTCCAGCGCCTCGTCGACACGGGCGCAAAGTAACAAAGATGTTTACGAGTGATGACAGCTCAGAGGATGAGTTAATGGAAGTGGCCGCCATTGAACAAAACCCTCGTGAGGCCCCACGCAAGTGTAAGCAGCTCATGAATGGAGCGCTTAGTGACATAAGAACCAAGCAATCATTTAAAAACCTGTTGTACTCAATGGCAGCAGTGATGTAAATAATAATGAAACGCCCGAACTATTTACCTGGATTTCATTTCGGAATGAATGAGACCCCACTTTTAACTGTCTTATTGATGACTGATGAGTCTAACCTGGCTTCGTAAATGTTGAAAATAGTTAGCCCGACGCCCCAGACCGAATCGCGAATAAATAGTCATGTTCGGATCAATGACAGGTCGCGCGCCCCATGAAACCCGGCACGTGCGCATGGCGATTTAATAAATAAAGCTTTGAACTTTACAATCACGCGCCGAGAGATAACGAGCACCGCGCCGACGTGCACGCCGCCACCCTTAGGGTTACTGCGTTTAAGCGCACCCCGCTCAAATAAACACGATCGAAAATATGCTCACGACTGACTTAGTGAACAAAAAAGTATTACCCCAATGAATGGTAGAGATGGCCATGGTAGTATTTTGCCCTAGTAACGTAGTTACAGTAGTAATTTTCATTATCTTGACCCACCGATTCTGGTGGAAATTTGTTAAACATCAGTTGCCAAGGTTAGCCATTATGTATAGTAAGCAGTTAGACCAGCGACCTGAGGATATCCTGAATGCCGTGTTCAAAGAACCCATCGACGAAGCAATGGAGACGGATGCACCAAAGCCGTCTGCGCTATTCCGGGACAACACTCAGGAACGCCTACATGGATATCCAATTATAGCCGTCAGAGGCTGACCACATCTGTGGCGGATTTGGATTAGTATTAATTATGTATCGTATATTAATGTATTCCGAATTTCCTTCGTAATTATTGTTGCGCGGATATCAGAATCATTTGCATGTATATAGACATTTATGCATTTCATATATTTCAAATATTAATTGTTGCATAACGATGTCCAGGGCATTATAGTTGTATAATCATCAGAATGATTATAGCAAGCGTTGAATAGGGACTATAAATCCCGACATTCGGTCATAAGTTTTGATGATTGAAATCAATCACCCCGACTTATCTTGTGTTTAACTGTTCGTCAACCAATCCATCTATATAATTAGTTGTAAATTCCATTTTCGTATTGGGCCGATCTGACGACCCTCAAGCGATACCGATAAATTGGAAAATTAACCATTGTGTATTCTGACTGTGTCATTTGTTCTCAAACCTCACACAAATATCCGTTTGAGTATTACAGGCTGACCATGGCGGTGGAACAAGGGTCGACCAGTTGTCAGAACCTACCCCATACTCGGACATTGAGGACGAAAATACCTCGACATCCGATGATGACGAAAATGACGACGCCATGAAATTTCAATCATAGTTTTACACCGAAAGAGTCACAGCCAGTGGGTCGGAGTTGTCTGAGAGACGCCCAGACGACCCGATCTACACGGAGACGACCGACATCGAACCAGCTATCCATCGCCGATGCCGCTGTTGCGAAACACTCCGACGAATCATCAACCTGCTGCGCAGCGACGAATTGGACTTGCGATTTCAAGATCAACTTTAAATCGAAAAAGTGAAGGAGTAATGTGCCAAGACAACCACAGGGACATAACTTTCAACCCGGGAAGAAGATAGGAAATCTCTGTCAGAGGGGCGCTCGATTACCAAACATATCAGCGTCGCTGTTGACCACATCTAGATCGCAAGTACTGAGCACCAAATCGAATTAGCGAGCGTCCATGCAATAACATAGGGAAATGATTTGTGGAGTAAACAGAACACGGTCTTGAGGATTAGCAAGACCAGATGTATCGCCTAGAAAGCTACTGAAACCAGGAGAGTTAATAGGACCCATGGGGAGATGACGATAACTCAATTACCCTAAGTACGATGAACCGACGCGCCGTGAAAATACACATGGCCGTCATTAGCAGACACTGGGTATTTTAGGAAGAAACAAGCCGACATGAGAGGAGAGTTCTAACCAGTTTCTATCTGACCAACACAAGCGATCATCACGAACCCTCGGACGCTTAGAAGAGCAGAGTGGAGCAATGGACGGAAATACAAGGTAAACATTATGCTCTTGTATTTCTAACAACGCCCCACTGATGCGCCGACGGAGGAAGAAGAAGAGCAGACGACAGGAAGACGAACTCAACCGGAACTCAACCGAGTAGAAGACAAGCAGACACACACAACCTATGAAGACGGAAGAAGACTCTAAACCAAGCAGACGACAGGAAGAGAAACCCAGATGCCGATGATTGAACATTATTGACTTTGTTATATATAAATAATCAAACCGTTCTGATAGCCTTAAGAGTTATATGTACCCGTATTGGCACACCTGATCGATCGAAAAAGAAATCAATAAAAGTCAATATCTCCTGGTTTGACATCAAGTCAGCCCAATGCGGGTGCTTCTAAATAAAGGCGAGTTTACAGTTGACATGCAGATATCTCAAATTCATCTTGGGAAACTTCTTTGCGTGTATGCATATATAATTACCGAGTATAAAGTAATAAGGTACTTATATCAACGCAATGTCGATAAAACAAAGAATATCCCAAGCGACACATTCGAGCACCTGCTGGCGACGTCTCAAGTTAGCCCACTGCCATTTCGAACAATTCGCGCTCGTTTTCTGTCATCTAATTAGCATCAATGGGGAAACTCCACCCCTAAACTTGAGCCAATGAAATCAGTTCAAACTTCTAATCATTGATGTCATTGGTTGTCAATGAAAACATTCGTAGAATCAACAAAAAGTGACCTTTGAACATGTGGTTTTTGCACGAAAATTTACAAACTTTCACAAAGCAACGTGACGTAATTGCTAATAATTTGCGCTTTTATCGGAAGTCTTTTTACGACTTTTGTCAAATCATGGTTTATATGATTAATGCACATCAAATATAAAGACATTTGGTTTAATTATTTTATTTATAATACGCTTTTTTGTTTTCAAAAATCATGAATTATTTTTTTTTCAATCAGGACACGAATCCGCGGGTAAACAAACTTGAAGGACATACTCGCATAGGCATACCGTAAATTTGCATAAAATGTCATTTTTGACTCACATGTGTGATAAAATGAAGATAGACGGTTGTTTATATGCACAATATTTAGTTCGTACGTCTATTGGTTTATGTTTCCATTATCTTATTCACAGATGACACTTAAGTGAAAGCATGTTTGTTGTTGCATATCGGATGATACACATGGCACATATACCTGTGGCCACTATGGGGAAACACCCAATGATATTATAACGTCAAATTCCTGTTGGCTAACGTAATTACCTTCATACCTGGTGACGTTGGCTATATGACGTGGTTTAACTACATGTGCTGTTGGGAAAAGGGTTAATCTGGTGACCCCATCTGAATAAATTTGAATCCCAGACACCAAAGAACCCTTCATACTAAATATCAGTAAAATAGACCTGATGGTCTGTGTGAAGGAAGCATATTAAGAGGAAAACTTTCCTTTGCTTGACCCCTAGTTGACCCCATTTAAAACCAATAACCCCATTTGAAAAACAATCTGAACTCCGGGTCACCCAAGGACTGTTCATACCAAATATGAACCCGTTCAACCTGATGGTACAGCAGAAGAGGTAGTTTTTAAGAAGTACTATGGAGAGCAAGAGTTATGGCCCTGCCTTCATAACCATTTGATAGAGTGACCTCATTTAAACAAATATGAATGATGAATGTATGTCACCTAGGGAATATCTACACCAAATATGAACCCATTCAGTCTAGAGAAGATGTGAGCTCAAAAATTACATTTCATTGTACAAATCTGTAAATCACCCCCCCCCCCCCCCCCCCCCAACACAGTGGCGACATCCCTGCAAGAATATGACATACATGATTTATTTGGATGCCTATTGCCTTAACAAAATTACCATGACCTTGAAAGCCAGTGCATTCTCTTTTATATGGGAGGCTTCCCATGGGAGTATATATGAGAGAATGCAGAAGCACAGTGTCTTCATTGCTCTCACCAGCACAACTCTGGTCATGAAATGGTTAATATTAATAGTAAAAATAAACTTTATCTGTCAAACAGGTAATTTGTATCTGAGATAAACATGGGATAAAAGTCCATTCATAAAGCCACTATCAGCTACCAGAAAGTCTGGGAGACCTGTTGACATGAAGATAATTAATGATGGCACAAACATTTTGCCCAGTGATACCAATGTATTGTGTTACTCCTACAGCTGTGATCAAAACAAGGATTTACATCCACACCTAAATATATAAACCTATTTGGTCTTTAATATGTATCTGGAGAAGAAAACAATTGATGGACGGATAGAGACATAATGACAGATGGATGGATGGGAAAACAGTCTGACATAGAGACTGACAAATTCAATCCAATATACCCCCCAAGTTTTCTTTGCAAAATCAGGGTATAATGAGTTCAATTGGATACTGGTGGTTAAGAACATATAAATATTCGAACAGCCAAGCCTGAACATAGTGTCTGACATTTGCACAATGAGGTCCCCAAAGGGTAAATTTAATGACACAATCCTGCAATGTGGGCTAGCATCACCAAATTCACCCTCTGGGGACCTCATTCTGTGTAGGCCTCAACTGCTATGGGAGACATAGCATTAGATTGATGTTCTCCAGTTAAAGTTGGTGATGTGCACCCACTGGGCACCTCAATTATGCATTTTATATTCACAAATTAGGGGATATAGAAACTATAAACAGAAGGGAAAAAGTAAGTAAAAGTGTCAATTTAAGTGCCTATATACTTCCCAGAAGATGAGGTTAAGCAGAATGAGGACCCTGGCTAGTGTATTTGGTGATGCTAGACTGCTGTGCAGGATAGCATAACTAAATTCACCCTCTGGGAACCTCTTTCTGCAAATGCCAGACACACTAAATTCAGGTTAGAGAACAATAATTTGTTTTATTTTAATAACACACATTGGCATGAGTGCTGTCTAAGCATTAAGTTCACACCTGTCAGCCTGATAAAAATCACAATTGATGTCTGTGTGTGTATTTATATTAACTCTCTCTCTGGGTCTGTAGCTAATACAATTGACTTAATCTGCTGGTGGGGGAGATCCTGTGAGTTAGGAAATGAGATAGGGTGGAATGCTGTTGGTTGGGGGCAGTGTGGGGTTCTGGGTCATGTGGGGGGGGGGGGGGGGTGATAATTTTGTTTGTATGTTAAATTGATCAAGGAGTTCCTAAATTTATTATTATTTTTTTGGGAATTATGGCCCTGGCTCCATCCCTATTTGACCCAGTGACCCCATTTGAACAAATCTGAACCCCAGTCATTCAATGACCCCACATACCAAATATAAACTAAATCGGCATAATGGTTCTTGACAAGATGTCGATATAAGAATTACCAAGGAGGAATGTAGTTATGGCCCTGGTTTTGCAACTGTTTGACACAGTGACCTCATTTGAACAAATCTGAATGACAGTCACCTAGGGAACATCCACACCAAATATGATCAAAATGCAAAAATGTAATTTTTTGGTTTTTAGAGTTATGTCCCTGGCTCTGCCCCTATTTGAGCCAGTGACCCAATTTGAACAAATCTGATTCCCAGTCATCCAAGGTTCCTCAGTACCAAATATAAGCTAAATCGGCCCAATATTTTTTTTGAAGAAGTCATTGTAAGAATTACTATGAGTTATGGCCCTGGTTTCTCAACTAATTGACCGGGTGACCTCATTTGAACAAATCTGAACACCAGCCACCCAAGGACCCTCCATACCAAATATTAGCTAAATCGGCACAATGGTTATGGACAAGAAGTTGTTAAAAGAATTACTATGGAGGAATAGAGTTATGGCCCTGGTTTCGCAACTATTTGACCCAGTGACCTCATTTGAACAAATCTGAATGAGAGTCACCTAGGGAACATCCACACCAAATATGAACCAATTCGGTATGATGGTTTCAGAGGAGAAGATGTTTAAAAAAAAGTTGACAGACGGACAGACGGACAGACGGACAGACAGACGGACGGACGGACGACGGACGAGGAGTGATGACTATAGCTCCACCGGAGACTTCGTCTCAGGTGAGCTAAAAACCATACTGAAACCAAAACAGAAATGAAATTTCAAAACCACACATCACTATATATTATTGAAGAAAAGGGGAGCAGTCATGATCATCTCAATCTTGTAACATTTCTTCAGTTTATTATCATGTGAGCAATAAAAACAAATCTTACTCGGAGTTGTCCCTGCTTGCCATCATGACAGCATTTCATACATTCCCAGCTGTTTGGCAGATCTTCATTAACATTTCCTTCATTGTCAAGGTTTTCATATTTTTTCCGCAGACATTCAGGATGCACGATTTCCCAGCAAATGCCGCACTCCATCAAGGTCGTATAACTCTCCTCCGGGTTATCCTCATTCTTCAGCCTCTCGTCTTTGCCACAGATGATACAGATGGCAGTCAGCGGGAGGACAGGCTGAAATATTCAACAATAATTACTTTTTCAAATTCCATAATATCACATAACACATATTTTTTTAGTGACACACACATGTATTATTGGCACGCACAGTGATGTAAGAGCTTAGAGCAATGATATCAATTAATGTTATTATTATGTTAATTAGAATATAGTTATGATAATCAATTTCTACTAGTGTTGACTGTGAATTAAACATGGCTGATAAGGGTGGTTGAACAATTTTGTCAACATGAAAAGACACATCTAAAATGGAACTATATTTGCCTTTACTTCCTCTTTCGTTGTGATAAGGAAATCAATAATAATTAGTTGTAACCCCAGCCGTTTCAAGATTTTTTTTCCTTGCTAAAATGTGATGAGATAAATAAAATCTCAAATTTGTCGCAATTCTATACAAAATTTATTAACCTTGTCGACGAAATTTGGTTAATAAATTTCATATAGAATTGCAACTCATTACAGATCCTTTATATACTTTCTATAAAGTTACAAATAATCCAATTTTTCACTGAGATTAATTATAAGGAATAATCTTCATTTCCTGGTATGAATACACAGTATAACCACAGCTAGTGCTGGGCGAATTTTTGGTATACAATCAGTAAGAATTTCAATACTGTCACAGTTAACATGGATTTTGTTTTTAATCGGAATACCGAAGTCCGTGTATAGTCGCACTTTGAGTGAATATTTTGAAGGTAAAACCCCATCTTACTGCTCAACAATGATGTAGTTGTGGCTAATTTGACTGATTCGTTCTGTGTACATGTAGTTTTTATTTTATTTTTATTTATGATGCTCTCATTGTACCAGTGGCCACAACAAATTTTTTCACACGCTGTGCAGTTCTGTCTATGTATTATGTGCCTTGTGCACAACATCATGGTAAATTATCTGGGGAATTTGACATGGCGTATTACATAATTGGCTTAACGACTAAAAAAAAACTAACGATTTGATCTGGTTCCTTTAGCTGCTGAATATACAATGTATATGGAATAATGGTAATACGGTGTAATGTTGTGTTATTTTAGAATTACCATGCTATTTGTATATGCAAATAAACAACCAGCGCTAACCACAGCAGTGTCAATCAACTGTGATGTAGGTAAGATTATTCCTCTACAGTTAGGCCACACAAAGCTTATTATCTGTTTCTCTGACAATTTTATTTTAAATGGCAGGCAGGCATGTTTTTTATATTTAGTTTTTACCTATAAAATTAGGACCCAAATCTCCCAGCAAGCAGGCTTTTATATTTTACTCCTGAATTATCAACGAGAGGCCGATCACGATCGGCAGATGTTTAACCCATCCCTTGGCGATAGTAAATTGTTATAATCAGAATCATAATCTTTTAATGTTGAATTATAGAGTATACTGTTATGATCTAAAGTAGTATATGACAAATGTACATAATAACCAGTAATAACACAAATTATTGGAATGTATGAGTCAATATAGAAGGGTTAATATAACATCTAAACTCTAGAGCCTGTCACCACTATCATAGTGTAAGCAGTTCTATTCATGTTGTTGCAAATTGCCATGTGAGATATCAAAATAATATAATTATTTATTTAATGGAAAAGGTTAAAAGACATGGAATGGGTAAAAGGGGTTAAATCACCTATCTCTGCCCTGTTTGATCCAATGTAGTCCCATCATCCAAGGACTTAGAGAGCTCAATTGGTCTAGTTAAATAAATTCACATGGCTAAGTTGTGGTTAATAAGATAGCTAAATCAATTTATCCAATAATTCACTAATTTGTGTCTCTTATACAGAGCTAACATATGAGGGCTATAAATAACTCACAATAAACCATGTCTTTTTATCTCTCTCACAGAGAAGCTGTGAGGCTGAGGTATTCATTAATTGTAAGTTACTTGGGTTATAATTGGATAATTCTTAGTTGAAAAAGGGCCATATCTCTGGTATAACAAATTGGATCTAACCCATATTCAAACTCGTTCTGTATTTTGAGTTGAGAAACTCATATACCAAATTTGGCTCCTATCAGATGAAAAATGGTTGCTTTATCGAAGTATGTGTGAACTACATGTATATGTCAAAGGACCATAACTCCATTAAAAAAATCCGATCAAACCCATATTCGAACTCGATCTGTATTTTGGGCTGAAAACCCCATATACAAAATTTGGTTTTGATCAGGTAGAAAATGTTTGAGTTATCGCATTACACGTAAAGTGTCTACGGACGGACAGACGGACGGACGGACGGACAGACGGACGGACGGACGGACGACCGACGAGTGGTCAATCCGGACAACGACACTATGTTTACCATACATGGTATGGGTAAACATAAAAACAGTGTTGGGTGTAAAAAATGACTGTTTATAATTAAGTGTTAAATAATATAATTTCAATGTAACAGACTGTTGTACAACCCAAAACCAAAACAAAACTGATAATATTACCAAAAATAGGCAAAGGGAAATATCAAATACAAGTTGAAATGTGTCTAGCTAGATTTACAGCCAGAAGTGGACAGAAATGGTGAACATCGCATTGTGAAGCCAAGTGGCAAGATGTTTTATAATATTCATTTAAAACCTTTCATGACTCGAGCTTCCTGATTTTTTTGCGAAAACCCTGTGCCAATGGATTCTCTTATATGTGCTAGTCGACCATAGCTTGCCTCGCATATATAAGAGAATGCATTGGCCTAACAATTTTTATATTATTGAGGAACAGAACATTAATTTTATTAGGCCTAATCAAAGGGTTTATTATATGATCTCCATAAAAATACACTAATATTGACCTACTCTTTTGTAAGACTAAACTTGCACAAATTAACAATTGGCTTCATATCTTAACAAACTCAAATGAATGTCGTCATCGAGCTAACCTTACCGAAAGTTAAAATGAAAATAATATGCCAGAGTATGAATATTTCATACTATAGTCTAGTGGTGACAATAAACTTAGTAATCGGGAATGATCTCAACATTATGATGCTCTTTCGATGAGAAAAATTACAATCTAATAATAAATCAGAACATCATCAGTAAATTGTCCTAGTCTACATAATTAGACAACTTCCATATTTGCCGAGAAACACTTACAGCCATACACTGACGACTAATACATGTCTGCTTCATTCGGCCTGGTCCACCAAATTTCTTCATATCTTTACAATAATGACACTCAGCACAATCTTCTCGTATACATGCTTCACACTTCTTACATCTCGTCCGCCGTCGCCGAATGCCTGAGCTTGTTGCCTTGGATTTGGGCTTTCCTGGTTCTGATTTCACCTTTGCCTTCACTTTCTGAAATTGTAAATTAATCAATGAACTGAGACATGTTTTATTACAATCCTCCCTATTATTTATTTATGCCCTTTGTCGGGGTTTTCGCTAGTGGGGTAGAGGGTCCCATTAGGGTCCCTTTCTCTCAGCCATACTGTTTGCCATAGCCAATTATGAGGGCTGCTGTGTAAATAAAAAACAAGACAGTCAAAGACTGTGGGGTCGCTCACCAGACTGCAAAGACTGATGAGACTGGGACTCTGGAGACCACAATAGTCAGAAATTTTCATAAGCACTTTGAAAAAAGTAGATCTAAACATGATATGTGGCTAGAGAGGCTTCAGTAGTGTACAGTGGGTAATTTCAAGGTGAATATCCACCATGAAATTGCCCACTGTTCACTACTGATCACCCCCCTCCTCCAGCTCAACAAGTCCCCTCCCGACCGGGCTCCAGACTCCCAAGTCTTGGGTTGGAATTTCACAACCGACATCTCAAACTTTCTCAATTTTTGGAAATTTCCAATCTCACAAGCACCTTTTTATAAAACCATTTAGACATGTTTGAAGCCCATTTATCCATGGACCCAAAACACCATACATGTATGTCAGATTAATCAGTTAGGTAGTTCCAAGGAAGATGTTTTAATGAATTTGGTATTTCAATGATTTTTTAAACACAAAATTGTTAACTCCTCATAGCCCCCGTCATTTCTTAACAGGTTGACCTGATGTTAACAAATCTGAATATCAGTCACTAAAGGATCATCCATACTATATGTAAGCTAAATAGTCCAACCTCTCTTGAGAAGACAATTTAAGAATGACTATAGAGACATACAGTTATGTCCCTGGTCCCACCCTATTTAACCTGGTGACCACATCTGAATAAATTTCAATACCAGATACCAAAGAACCCTTCATACTAAATATCAGCAAAATAGACCTGTTAACATTTGTGGCGATTTCGGTCGAACAGTTTAACCCGAAGTAGGAAAATGTGGACTGTTACTGGTTGAAAAATCAAATCTACAGCCTCATTGCCTCCACCCAGGCAGCTTAGAAATCAATAGGAATTTATATATTATTATACCAGTATCAAACAGCATACATACAGGTAGGGTGGGTGGTTGAGAGTTAAATCTCTTATCTCTGCCCTTATTTGAACAAATGTGAATCCCCATCTATGAGATCTATTCATCTAGAAATTTCAAACGGTAGATTTTAAGAGTTGAAGAAAACTGATTTTCCTCGAAAATTTCCTAAAAATGACCTCACGTGTACAAATCTGAACCCCACTCACCAAAGGACCCTCCATACCAAAAGCTAAATAGGCCTGATGGTTTCTGAAGAATTACTATGGAGGGAAAGAGTTATGTCCCTGGCTTCTCACCTATATGACCTGATGAACTCATTTCAACAAATCTGAATGTGAGTCAAAATATATAAACCATTTCGGTCTTTAATATGTA
This sequence comes from Siphonodentalium dalli, assembly GCA_032622095.1. Classification (NCBI taxonomy): domain Eukaryota; kingdom Metazoa; phylum Mollusca; class Scaphopoda; order Gadilida; family Siphonodentaliidae; genus Siphonodentalium; species Siphonodentalium dalli. The sequence continues at coordinate 3,020,683 of CP136063.1, read as the reverse complement.
TGTGGAGAAGAACAAAATTGATGGACGGATGGAAACATCCCAACAGAGGGATGGACGGGAGGACATACTGACAGACAAATTCAATCCAATATACCCCCCCCCCAAGTTTTCTTTGCAAATCAGGGTATAATGAGTACAACTGGATAGGTGGTGGTTAAGAATATAATAGTGGAACAGCCAAGCCTGAATATAGTGTCTGACTTTTGCAGAATGAGGTCACTAAAGGGTGAATTTAGTGCTGCAATCCTGTAAGGGGGGCTAGCATCACCAAATTCACCCTCTGTGGACCTCATTATGCTTAGGCCTCAACTGCCATGGGAGACATAGGAACAGATTGAAGTTGTCCAGTTAATTGGTGATGTGCACCCATTGGGCACTTCAATTATCAATTTTATCTTCTGACAGCAAATTAGGGAATATAGAAACTGAACAGAAGGGAAAAAGTAAGTAGAAATGTCAATTTAAGACCTGTATACTTCCCTGAAGATAAGGCCTAAGCAGAATGAGGTCCCTGGAGAGTGTATTTGGTGATGCTAGCCTACTGTGCAGAGTAGCATCACTAAATTCACCCTCTGGGGACCTCATTCTGCAAATGTCAGACATACAGCATTTTGTTTTGATATGATATGTTAATGATACACACAGAGCATGACTGTTTACACCTAGCTGTCAGCCAGCTAGATAACATCTGAATTGATGACTGTTATTAACTCTTTCTGTCTGGGGCTAATACCATACTTTATGGATGTTACAAGGTGTCAGTTTTTCTAATTAATTTTTTCTTGACTGCAGTGGGTGCAGGGCGGCGCAGATTGGGGGGGGTGGTAGTGGGGACAGGGGTGTAGAGGGGTGAGGAGGGAAATGGGTGGAATGGGGTGTTTTGTGTCTAAAAAAATCAGGGGTTAAAATGTAAAAAATATTTTTGTATTGGTTCATTTTGAATTGTGATTTGTTTTTTGAATTGAGCAAGGATTTAAATTTAACAATATTTTTTTTTTAAATAATTTTTTTTTTTTTTAAAGTTATGTTCCTGACACGGCCCCTATTTGTCACACTGACCCCATTTGAACAAATCTGAACCCCAGTCACACAAGGACCCACCATACAAAATATTAGCTAAATCGGCCTGATGATTCTGGAGAAGAAGTCATTCTAATAATTACTAGGGAGAATAGAGTTATGTCCCTGATTCTGCCCCTATTTGACCCAGTGACCCCATTTGAAAAAAATCTGACCCCCAGTCACTCAAGGACCTTCCATACCAAATATAAGCTAAATAGGCCTGATTGTTCTTGAAAAGAAGTTGTTTTAAGAATTACTATGGCGAGAAAGAGTTATGGCCCTAGCTTCGCAACTATTTGACTCAGTGACCTTATTTTAACAAATCTGAGTCTGAGTCAAGCAGGGAACATCCACACCAAATATGAACTCATTTGGCCTTATGATACTGGAGAAGAAGATGATTGTTGACGGACGGACGGACGGACGGACGGTCAGACGGACGGACGGACGGACGAGGAGTGATGACTATAGCTCCACCGGAGACTTCGTCTCAGGTGAGCTAAAAACAGCCATGATCTACACTCATTAGCCTTCCAATAAGCCAAATGCTGCTGAATACTCCTGGGCACACGGCTGATAAAAGATGGCGGTCTGATGCTCAGCAATCTGCTGTCCACAACTTGCACCATTTTGCTAATACTGAAAAGTTCCTTAGAATATTTTGAATCAAACCACAGATGAAGAAGTTTTCTTACGACACCCAGCAGAATCCCATGCATATAATCTATTGCCGTCCCACGTATTATATCATGGTAAGATAAAGAAGCAAACCAGGTAGGTCCCCTTATGCCGTTGCACATTTCACCAGTTTTGAGAGCTTCCTTGGAATGTTCTTTTATGTTTTCTTTTGTGCGTGGTGGTCCCTTTATGTCCAGGGTCTGCACAGGAAATACACGAACATGTCCTGATCCTGCTTCAACAACGCAACCAGGCTGTAGGCATTTGGGACACCCACGTTCCCCATTGAATTGGGTCATGTTTAAAACACTAGCCTTCGCAGGCAAGTCGCATGTCCCACATAGTAAAATTATTTTTACATTTATAGAAGCAGGGATGAGAACAGGCACAGATGAAATCAGCTGGAATCCGAGCGCAGCTAGGCGAATAGCATCGCGCCGTATGGCGCGAACCACAGGCCGGGGTCTGGGGGCCGCCTAGGCCCCCTGAAGCTCTAGGGGTAAGAGGGTCATTTCCTGCAATCGGAGGCCTCTCCTAAGAGGAAAATCTGATAATCTGAGAGTGCAACTTTTAGTGGATAGTCTTAATTTTTCCATTTTTTTGTTTACAAGTCTCAAGAAATTTCTCACATGCAGAGAATGGATCCAGCATGGGGACATATGTATCTACATGTATATGCAGTATGCTATTAAATACAAAACATTTTTGTCAATATGATTCTTAATGTCCCTGTACTAGACTATTAGTGTAAATCTGAAAATATATTGAAATAAATGAATAGATAATTCTAATCTACACCTACCAATTTATCAAACAGGATAGTCTATTCAAAATGAATAGTCCACATCATACATCATACATTTATATGTTATTCTGTATAAGTATATTATCCCATTGCTCGAAGTTTTGTTGACACCAACGAAATGCTGGTCCATGGAATGCGTATTCATTTGCGAGAACATTCTTTTTTTGTGTCTTTCGCTCTTACAGTGATCATTTAATGCTGATATACCACGGCTGCCATACTTCAGTTTGATTCAAACAAGAAACACAAACAACGAGTCCCGGTTCCTCCACTTTTCGAAAAAAAATCCAAGTTTTCTCTCGGTTGTTTGGTGACAAACTAGCGCAAGCGAAACGGTCTTTTCCAACCATTCCCAACGGAACTTTTCTTTCTCATTCTTGTCAATCTCACGCACACGGTGATCGTTTTTCGCTTCGATTATTTTCAAAGCCGACATTGTCACGATTGTATCTGTAGATATTTCAGTACAGGAACAAATTCTGGTTACAGACGCAAAACAAAGCAAATCTCGCGGGTTATCGGAAGCAGGTATTTTCCAAGAACTCTTGTAATTCTCGGTAATGATTGGTTAGTTCCAAGAACTTCTAAGTAGCTCGACCAATGAAATATCGCGACACGTATTACTGGGGGAATCCCATGACATCATTGTTTTACTCCTTGAAAGATGCCGCAATTTGACCAATCACAGCGCGCGGTACACTTACATATGTGTCTCATTTTTCAGTCTTTCCGAAATCGTATTCCGCTCGGTCTTTTAGAGCTAATTCATTGACCCCCCCCCCCCCCCAAATTATCTAAACGGATTTGTATCGATCTCAAAAATGGGTTTTTGTCTGTTAAAAAGCGGGAAACCGCGGATCCGCGGGAAATTCTCATCCCTGTTAAGAAGACTGACAATGTATGCAGTCAACATCCACACCTATTGACCACAATTTGGTCAAAACTTCACATATAGGTTTCAGATATGACTGCATACAAGGCTTTCCTTCCCCGAACCACAAGCCAGCATAAATTATGTTGTCCGGATCCATTCTCTTTGTGTAAGGCAACTCATTAATTGAGAAGTACACAGGCCATAGACTTTTTGTACTGGATTTAAATGGCTGAGCGCCATCTGTATACCAGGCGAGTGACATGTTGTTCTCCTTAGAAAGAAAGCCTCCACTGCCTGAGAGTTCCTTGTAAACTTTGCCGTCGTATATATCTCCCACTGTTCCCTTGCTAACTTTACGGTCAAATCTGTGTAACAAGTCTCTGTGGAAATGTTCTCGTTGGAATAAAGTCTTCAACTGTTGTTCCATTGATATCTCGATGAAGAATGAAATATTTGCATCAATAGACAAATCTTTTCCACATATGGGGCATATGTCACACCCTGTGTTTTTCTTCCCAATATACATACCACAATTATTACAAAACTTGTGGTGCACTAAGGGTGTGTCCTTGTCAGAAAAATATCTTTTCAGATGATACAAAGATGTCTGGCATAAATTTGGCTTTGGGCAATGTAACTCAAGGAGAGAAAGGATGTCTGACAAACACTCTCCGCTTAGGTCATGTCTCAAAGCCAAGGTGAGCAGAAGAAGGGAGCTTTCCGACACTGTTAATGGACATCCATTGAATAATTTTTCGTCTTCTCCATCCTCTTGATATCCTATGTCATCCACATCATGGCTCTGTTCTTTGTCATACCATAAACCAACTACTTCTTCCTTTTGAGGAGTCTCGTCTGTCAAATACAAAAATATATCATCATATTGTCATCTGTATAAAGGCACTTCCACATGGCGTTACAAAAAACTTTCATCCTAATAACATCTGTATAAAGGCCCTTCCACACAGGGTTTGGTTTATATTTGAAGTGTTTAAATAATACATTACAAATATATAGACAGCTATTTTCACAGAGATGTCTATGGTGTCTACGAACTTGTAAAACCAATGGAAATGATTTTTCTCGTGATTTCTACTGTAGTCCCATAGTTGTGATCTCTAACATTTTTAATCTAAGGTTTTTTTTTTTGCCTGAGCATAATCTACATAATCGATAAATATATATATATATATATATATATGTTTCTGTACCTTCCACATCAAGTTCATTCCCTGGAGAAGGTAAGGATTCTATTTGAGGAACAAGTGCCACTTCTGTACCCAGGGACACGCCTTCAGCTCTGCAACAGAAACAAAATAAGTCAAATTAAAACAATTGTACTGTTGTTCCCGCCATATGAGAGGGAAATTCAGCATAAAGATTTCTATTGAATTAAATCAAATATGAACAAATTCAAAGATGTCAAAATTATTGGTTAACTTTAAAATCTAGAAAATTTATTAAATAAAATTAATTGCCAGGTTATAGATCACCGGTGGTGAAGGCCTTGCGTTGTTCCCAGTATATGGAAACGCGCCTGTTGAAGTTAATTCAAGACTCGGCAGATAGTTGGGATGCATAATGTGCCGGATTATAACACTCATCAGATAAGACGATTAGCAGGTTGGAAGCAATAGAATAAAGGCGCAATGTTTTAGTTCTAAATATCAAGCTAAATTTTAATAACATAGATAAGATGCTTTGAAAAAATGGAGTGATATATATATTTTACGACATGAAGATAGAATCAGTGGGTATGATTAAATTATCAACGAACATTTTTCTACCGGTACTCTTTTTTTCCAAATGGAACACATCGACAACAGCTAGTCCCCCTGGTCAACATGGTATACAGCATGCACTTACTGTTGATGGGATGGTCCATGTCCACCTGTAGAAGTATATTCAGTGTTGCTATCAGTTCCATCTCTATTCTCAGCGACTTCAATGTCGTCAATGAATGCTGAGTTTTCTACAAACACAAACAATTAAGACGATAAAACACTAATGAAAAAGACTCAGTATCTGGCTTCACAAATGTGTTCAGGCATGGCTTTATTATTATATATTATATATACCGGTATTTTTGGTAAAGTGAAAAAACAAAACAAAACGCACAAAAATCTGATAAGAATCTTGATTCTCATGCAGATTGATTCTCGTACCGGGACAAGCAGTGGTAAGAATATTGTTACTGCATGTGGTGGAGTTATGGTAATTTATATAATTTATATTGAAGAGTTCTGTAGTGCATATGAGAACCTTCATCATATACGTACATGGCACATTAGGCCAAAACAAAATGAATGCGTGTTTCCCGTAACCCGACCGTCTTCAAGACCCCCCGACCCAAGTTCATGTTATTGGTTTTAAATAGAAAAAATCAATCTATAAACCGACCGACCACACTGATAACCAATTAAACTATGTATGCTTGGTTCCATTTTTTCTGCATGATTCACCTCGCGAGATAAATGATATCTTTGATATATTTATTTTTCGCAAAGCCACGTACATCATCACTCTTCAAACAGAAAGTCAAATTACGACCAGACGCAATACCGGAAGATTACAGGTTATCGTTCCTCTTCGCTGACCGGAAGCACGTGTTAGTGTTGATATGGAGTATTGTTGAGTGTATTTGAGCAAAAAGCTGTAGCCGGCTGTGACTTATAAGTCATTCCCATTTTGTTGGCATCATGCAAGCTAGATATTTTTTATATCTACGATATATTTACTGTTTGGTGAATATATAATTAAACTTAATTATTTCGTAAAAATATATATAATTATACATGTATCTTGTTTGCATATATCAGTTTTATCACCAATTTGTTGGTTGCTCGGGTCATTGTATGGTGTTTGATGGTGGCTAGGCATGGCCCACACGAGACCATAAAAAAATAAAATGAAAAAATAAAATGAAAAGCCTACATGTATACTGCCTGTCCCTATTTTTTTTTTTGGGCTCATTATGGGAAACATATGCATTCATTTGTTTTTGCCGTATCTATGTTTCATCTCCAAATATTTTTCTGTTATTTGCAAGGTATTTATTTAAAAATGAAGCTCTGACTATAACGTAAATGTGTTTCCATCAAATTGCATGATTCGATTGTCAACACATTTTTGTAGTACTACGCCGATATTCGGGCGCAATGATCAATCAGTCATACATAATATCATGGGCATAGAGTATATTGTTCCCAGATAATATGTAATACGTACATGCTCATGTATCAGCCTAATAATACTAATACTTATAGTTATAGTGGTGAAATTTACCTCCATCATTTCCTGTTTGTGTCCCTTCATCGGGTGGTGTAGTGTCCATGCTATTCACCGAGTTATCCCGATCATTGGGGTGACATCCTCTTTTGGAAAGTCGCCATTTTGTTGTCCTTGGAGCAATCTCATCTGGATTTTCTCCTTTGAATCGCATGTTGTACGGACCTCTACGAGGTTGGTTTTTTCCTTTGTTTTCCATTGTTGTAAATTGTAGTGTCCAAATATACAATTATCCAATTGTTAGTGATATCACTTTACTGTGGTGAAGCAAGGTATGCTGGCACTTCGTGTTCATTTTGTTGTAATTTAATTTACCAGTTCTCTTCGACTATTTTAAAATGTTTTTTTTTAAATTCCTCGGTTTCTTTCAAACGAAAATAGGGAAGAAGAACATCGTCTCCGTTAATCCGGAATATGTCGTTATAATTGCGGTTGACAGTGTGGTTATACAAAACGAAGTTAATGTTTAGCGTGCATGACAATATATATCAGCGATGGTTTGGCAATAATATTGAAGATTTGATGAGCTGTGTTTATACACGTGTTTTTTTGTTTCCGTACATAAATATCACGTGACATACATATGTAGTTTAGCCTTGGTTTCCAATTTTATATATAAAAAAAACGTATTAAAATAAAATAAATTGTAAATTGAGATATCATGTCTGTATTATATGTCCAAGTTTAATTTAAATTCCGATACAATAACATATAAATTACTGTAGACAAAGTAATTTTCGAAACTGCCGATGACAGAACTGTGATAGCTGTCTCTTCGCACTCTTTGAAATTTACGGGCCAACTTTTTATTGATCCGGAATCTATTGTTTTTGAATTCATTTGTTTGTATTACTATTAATTATCGCTGCAATGGAGTCACAAACACATGCAATAGTTGATTGGGATGACAATTCGACCACAGTTGTGAAGTTGAGTTGTATTCATTCACCACGAAAATCATTAAAAGAATATATGCCAGGGGAGCACATCAACAGTGCAACTGTGCCTGGGTGGAAAGGAAAATACACAGGCGATATTGTTCACGTTGGAGGTGAGTATATATGCCTCATTTACATGTCATATGTGGTTATGTACACAAATACTGTATCTAGTGTATGCCTATAATTAGTATAAGTTAATTAAACTTAAGTTAAAGTTAATTTTCCTGCGAATTATAAATCTGCAAGGTCACGGTGACGGTCATCAGACTTAAATTAACATAACCTGTAATCATTTTTAATATTTAATAGGTATATATATGTAAATATATAGTTAGTACCAATTACTATTAATTATATAGTGGCCAAAGCCGATCAAAATGATTCAAATGGTGGCCTGGAGGCTATGTCCAAATTGTAAAATACATAATGTATATACATCTAAATAGATTGATGCCCATATTGAAAATAGATGCCCATATTATGGCCATATGGTGGCCGAAGGCTTTTTCCAAATTTAAAAATGTGAATATAGTGGCCGGAGGCTATGTTCAAATTGCAAAATACATGATGACCCGGTATGTAAATAGATCGATGCCCATTCATATTGTAAATAGATGGGCATATAGCCATATACGTTAATGGTCGGAGGCTATATATGTCCAAATTGAAAAATACATGACGTACCGGTATATATATGTAAATAGATGCTCATATTGTACAACTTCACCAAGACAATTAAGTGACAACTACAATGTACATGTATAATGTATTGATGTAATTATTAAAGTATATATGATATATATATATACACTCAATTTTTTGAAAAAAAATTCATGTTCATTCATCAGTTTGTCCAATGCAGTGACCATTATGCAATCGAATAAACAAATTGGGTGATGATGGGAAGACCGCCATTAATTATACAGGTACATGTACTAGTACCTATAGGTCACTGCATGTATTTTTTATTTTTCACGGTTACATGTATTTTATGAAATTGAATACTTATATATTGTATGGGTACATGCCTTGTCAAATAAATTATTCATTCAACATATGCGCTATATCCATGTCATGATTTATAATTAGCCGACCTTGACAAATTTTGTTTTTTAATGTTTTTCAGTTAAAACAGATTTGGATAAAGAACTGAAGGTATACCTACAAAGACATTTGGCCACAACAGAAGCAAAAGAGAAAACAGGTAATTATAGCTTAAGCTAGTGATGTTCCGATAATTAAAAAGCCCTTTGGACCATTTCCGATAATTGGAGGCACAATCGGCCGATTTCCGATTCCGATGTTTATATAAACTGTACGTTTGCTCCCATAATTGACCTATATCCACTCATTGCACTCCTATCCTCGTATAGTTTCAAAGCCAAATACATCAAAGAAACATATACCACTGCCTCGAAGTTCAATGTGGATCTAAGTGTATTTCATAGCTAATTATGCCCCTCCTCACATTGGTCGTTATTGAAGACAGTTCTGATTGCGACTGTACAAATTCATTCAGTGTGTGCTTCAAATTTTTGACATAGCATGTGATTATTTCCAGATCTGGAAGAAATGTGTCACCACTCTATAGCCAACGTTCCGCATTAAGGTCAATTTAGGTCAAGCGGTAATTTCATATAAATATTTTTGGACTATTTATATCAGTGTACTTGACCCAGTTTAATACCCGTTCTCGAGTCCATCGCGAACAGACAGACAGACATACAGACAGATTTCCCAAAATATATAATACCGGTAGATACCCATTAATTCAATACTATGGTTGTATGTGTTTATTAAAGCGTGCAATTTGGGCTTAGATACTAGAACGTGTTTATTTGTTTTGACAGTCGGTAATAGCCAATGTTCAACTGCGAGGTACAATTAATATCCAATGGGCTATTATCAGCCAAAGGCCGATTCTGATTATCGGAACATCACTAATTAAAGTGACCATGAACACACACATGTTTTTACACCATCACAGATCCATCTCTATCTATATCTCTAAAGTTATAGTACAACGTAGAATATACCCTTTGTTGGGGTATATACACACATATTCACATAATACATTAAGCATGCATAATACATACACACACCCACTTGCTCAAAGATAGACAGATTTTTAAAGTCCATTTGCACTCTTTTGAGTTTTGAAAATTTGTGGAATCATAACTTAAATGTATCTTTACATGTATTCTATTCCCTTCAGAAACAAAAGAACCAGCTGTGAAAAAAAAGGAGCCAAAGAAAAGAAAGAGTGAAGTTTTGAATGTGACGGCAAATGGTAACTAATTAATTACACTTTTAACATCACTCATCATGTGACCATCCTTTCAGTTGACTATTTTTATGCCAGAGAACCTGAATCACAATAAGAATTGAATTCTTGGTTGGGACTTTAAAATTATTCTATAAGACTAGCATGGAAATGTATTGATGTTTGTAACCTGCTCATTGGGATTTCATCTCAGCATAATGAATTCACTTTACCAAATTTTTGGTTAAATGTGATTGTACGTCTGTCTACGTAAAAAAAAATAACTTCAACATATCTCATTTCAAATAGTGAATAGATAGACAATACTTAACTGCATCGAGTAGCTTATGATTTTTATCCTCGAGTGTGAGGCAGAAGATTGTTTACACAGTTATAGTTAGCCCTTGTTGGAATTTAAGATTTTTTGGCTTTGGCTATCCGCTATGGCAACCATTGCCATGGGTAGTTTGCTTCGGCAATTATGAGGGCTGAACTTGCTAACTGTTTATATAGACCTTGGTGCGACATTCTTCCATATGCATTCTAAAAGTTAAAAGCTATTAATAAATAATTATCCCCCCCCCCACAGCGTTTCCAGAAGCCAAGCAGTTGAAGGCAGAGGCCTTGCAGCAGAAGGCAAAAATTTCTGCGCAGAAAGAATTATCCAAGCAAGTTTTGGAACTAATGGAAATAGAAGGTAGCCTTTTTATTAATTTCATTTATTTAAAAAAATATATACCAATGGTTAGATGCTCGTAGCCCATATATATATATACAAATTATACATACCCATGTATGCGACATTGTTCACACATAAAATCTTTCCAGACAAGACATATACAAGGGTAGCCCAGACTAAAAAATACTGGGTGTAATTTCAATTATGTCATGCAGATAGTTTAAACACAGACTGAAATATTAGATGCTACCTTCATCATATGAAACACATTTCATATTATAACATTATTTTCAGATGATCAGGAGAAAGAAAATATTATAGAGCTGCCAGTATTAGTTAGGCCGACACAGTCACCGCAGCTAACTGATACATGTAACAAGGAGTGCAAGGTATGATAATACAATAAAGTTTGTAATAACTATGTGCTAAACCTTATATAATTATACCCCCACTTTCGAAGAAAATGGGGGGTATACTGGATTGACTGCGTCTGTCTGTCCGTCCGTCACGCTTTCTCCGTCCGTTTGTCCGTCCGTCCCTCCGACATCATAACTCGAACAACTATGAACCGATTTCAATAATTTTTTTGTATGCAATCTCCTTAGGACGGTCTCTCCACATGATGCTAATTGCGGTTCGGTCCGACTTTTATTTTTAAAGTTACGCCTCTTTTTCGACTTATTTTGACTTAGAAAATTCTGTCCGACTTAATAACTTTAACAAATATGAACCGATTTGAATAATTTTTTCTGTACAAGCTTCTTGTGACACCATATTGATATTATTAGTCCGAATTTTTCTTTAAAGTTAAAAATCTTTTTGGTTGAGTTTACGGATAATGCGGGTTGAATTTGCCACGGTGGAGGTATGCTAGCACTCGAGTGCACACCTCTTGTTAACACAATCTTGAAAATATGTTTCATCAATGTGAAAATTTTGATTAATATATAAGAATGACAGGGTGTGTTGTCAATTGAGATATAATATTTGTAAAAATAACCATTTTGAACAAGATTATTCTCCATTTGTATTTGATCACCTACCGGAATGTTTCACATCACTTTAAATATTTTCACTTATTTTGCCAATGCAAACCAATGGACTGCTCTGTTTACTTATTGTACTGATGAAATTATAAAACAAATTCTAAAAATTCATGCATATAGTTGATATATTTACAAAAATATTTCAGGTGCAAGAATCAACAACCATCTCAACTGCACAAACCATACCTGTACAGGAAGAGTAAGTTTAATATGTGTATCTATGAAGATTATTTCTTAAAGGGGTACTGTACACCAATTTCAATAAATTCCCGGTGACAATAGCGATCTAATATGGATATTATATTATAAAATAATTAATTTGAGTCGACGATGTCTACTCAAAACGTTCCGGTTAACAGGCTATCGTAAAAGTAAAATTGAATTATTTAATATAAATTCATTTATGACTGGAGTCATAAAATGGCGAATTATGCCATTACGAGTTACCGTTCTTAAAATCGCATCTGCTGCGTGTCTTTTATTGACGACCGTTCGCGAACATTATTGAGTTGAAAACAAAACATGTTACATGCAAAAGGAAGGCCCGTTATAACCGATTCGGAAAAAAGGAGAAAGAAACAAGAGTCATAAAGCGTCAAGTACTTTATAGGGAGTGAGATTGTTCGATGAAAGAGATTGAATGCATCAATCGAAGCCGTGAGCAATGAACTTCCGGTTCTTTCTGAGACCTGCGTCTTCTCCGTTGAAGGTAAAAAACATGGCGCATAGTTTTAAATCTTAATATTTTTCTTTCCAAGATCAATATTTTCTTTGCTAAATTAGGTTTATACGAAACTCATATAACACGAACACAATCTAACTTGAAAGTTATTTCAATGGGAGTAAAAAAAAAATTGCCTATGTCTGTGTACAATCCCCATTTAAATATAACACTGCCAACAATGTTTTGGATTATAATTACATCAGTGGGAATACATTTATAATTGAGAGATATTATTTCAAGGCATGTTTTTAAAAAAGCAGTCACTTGCTTTACGCAGGTAGAAGGGACTTGAAACTGTAATTTTATACTATTAATTATTAGGCAAATTCTCTTTTTGGAAATATAGCCACTGAAAAGTGTTTTAGGAGTAAGCATAACTAATTATTATTTCAGCACAAAATATATGTTGAAATTACTTGTATTCTTTTCATCAGGTCATCATCTAGATTAATTGGAGAGAGTCTCACCCTGGTTAACCAGGTTCTAGAGACAGATCAATATACATGTACCGGTGCTACCTTTGATGCTCAAACACCAGCTCAATACCAACCAGTGCAACCACAGGAATATTATCAACAACCCTACCCTAAAAATACGATTGAGGATAGAATGTCATTCCTGCAATATACATGTGAGGTATTGAATTATTTTCCAAATAATTTTTAGTATTATTATTGTGTTGATATATTTTGTTGAGTGTCATTAAATTATTAACTTTTTTTTAAATTGTGCCTTTAATACAGGAATGATAATTTCCAGCTTTTCAGCTGATTCCAGTTTATTTTTTTCCAAGAATGTTTAAAAAAAGCTTACTTGAATTGGCCTGGTTCATGCAAAAATAAAAAGATTTTGAAGGGGTGTATGTTGGAGTTAAGATTCCGGCTTTTTTCAATGTTGTGTGTTCTCATCCCTGTATATATACCATTTAGTTCCTGCCTGGGTTGACCAAGATGGGCCGGACCTATCAAATTTGAAAATGTTTCAGTGAAAATTATGGCCATGCACTGCAGCCAACTTCAAGTTTTGTTCTTTGCATCACTGAATCCTTTGGCTCACCGAACAGGCCACATCCCTCATTCAATCATCACCAAATTTCATATGGAACTTCAGGGTGACCTCTAGATGGGAGCATTACAATATGAAAATGTTTTAGTTAAAAAACATGGCTGTTGACTGAACAATTTTAAATAAAATACATGGCCACAGGCAGCCATCATTAATTAGGTTTTTTTGCATCACTAAATCTTCTGGCATGTTTACAAACCACTTCCTTCATCTAGTTATTACCAAGTCTGATATGGATCTTCTTGTTCTCTTTGCATTACTAAATCTCTATGTTCTTCAGTTTTATCAGAATCCATATAATCATATCAAGTTGAGCTACAGACTACAGTGTCATTTTTTTGCAGTGTCTGAAGAATGAGTTGGTGTATGTGAAGACAGAGCTTGCACAAATCAAAGCGCAACTTCCTGCCTATAACAGATCATTATACATGCAAACTGTAAGTATACAAGTATCATTTATATTAGAAGATCATTTTAGCTCTGAGGGAGATCATGATCAATGAAACAAGTAACCCGTAAAGATTTTTTGCCTTCTTTTTTATTTGTTAACTGCTATGTTTATGCCAGTTCAAATTTTAAGTCACATCTCTGATTGGATTGTCACAAAATATCATATATGTAACATGTTTGGGTTGTCCTCCAGATGGAAAACATCCTATTTGGGCGGTTGTCTACCAAGTTATATACCAACCAATATTACCCAAGGTTCTCACATTGCCTGTACGTTTTATGGCAAATATATTATTCTGATTTTCATAATCAATTTACAATTAAAACAAATTTCAATTATTGATAGAATAATGGTCATTACCAGAAGAAGCACCGTACCTCAAGCAATATCATCACTGCCTGCAAAATCTTCACTTTCACAACACGTACAAGAAAATATGGAAAGTGAAAATAGACAGGTGAGCACAACAATCCATATTACAGTAAAATCTATTTTACTCAAAAGTAAATTTCTTGAACTTTCCCCACCATTTTGTTAGGCACACAGTATTAACAGGTAAATCTCTATTAAGTGACCTAAGTGTATGATTTGGGTTCACTCACATTGAAATAGAGCCTCGATGCGCTTGGCTATATTTCATGCAGTCATAGAAATTATACGTTAACATACACACAGACCATAATACTTTAAATTATACTGTAACATACACACAGACCATGATACTTTAAATTATACTGTAACATACACACAGACCATGATACTTTAAATTATACTGTAACATACACACATACCATGATACTTTAAATTATACTGTAACATACACACAGACCATAATACTTTAAATTATACTGTAACATACACACAGACCATGATACTTTAAATTATACTGTAACATACACACAGACCATGATACTTTAAATTATACTGTAACATACACACAGACCATGATACTTTAAATTATACTGTAACATACACACAGACCATGATACTTTAAATTATACTGTAACATACACACAGACCATGATACTTTTACATGTATAACATTTATAAATTTGTTAAATTATGGGTAGATCGAACTTGACAGTCCATTTATGATGAAATTATTTTGTTCTTAATTCTTTGCAGGAGGTATCTACAAATGATGAAGTAGTGATAAGGGAGGAAGCCACAAATGATCGGGTGGTACTGGGACGAGAGAATGAGTGGCAGTACTCAACAACGGTTAGTACCTTTAGCAAGTAGATTTAATATAATTTTTATTGATATCACTGGGTGGCAGTTGTGTACTGTTTTGACTATACAGTGAAACATGAACATACTATACTGTCAAACTCTCCTTAACCCTTTGGCGAGCAGAACGACATATATGTCGCTGTATGGTTCGCGAGTGAAACATCATATATGTCATTTCAGGAAGTGACATTTTTATGTAGACATACATGTAACTTCAATTCATCATCTGATTATAAATGAATTGTTTATATTTTAACTTACTCATGGACGGATGCCATACTCTTTGTTATGAAAACATGACTAAAATCATTCAGAATGGTCCATAGACTACATTTATATTTTCAGGTTGGTGGAGAACCCAAAGTTTCTTTGGGAGGTAAGGAAGTTTTCCTTACCTCCGGACAAATGGAGGCCATCAACAAATTGAGTGCAGCCTCTTTGAAGCCAAAGAGAATCCTGGATATTCTGTTTACGGCAAGTCACCTGGCTGGATGCTGTGCTTATGGTGGGTCCCATTCCACTAATGAACCTCTCGATGGCAAGGTAGTGGATGCAATCCAAGGTAAGAACAGAGAATGATAAGACATTTTATTTTTAAATCATGGGGCCCAAGGGTTAGTAGCAATCAAGTAGATGAAACTCTCAACTTAAAAACAATGATTGTCATGATCATCAATATTAATATAAATCTTTTATTACATACTAGTAAGGAATATCATACAAGAGTGAATACTGAAGTTAATTGTCAGGGAAGGTGCTATAATTTAGTTGCAAGGAAGCTCCAATCAACAACATAATTATTAAAGTACTCATGTTTCATTCCCACTTGAATAGAGAATTTTGTGACTCAGATAGTGTACTGAAGTTGGCATTGTCTAGAGGGAAACTATAGCCTTTAATACTCATTTGTTATAATGCACTACTTTGTTAAGCCAAATCAACGAACAGTTTACATTTGTGATTAGAATTAATTTTCCAAACATGTTTTGTTTAATTTGTTAAACTTGCTCGTAAAGCAGACTTCTAATTATTGTATTACAGCCTACAAGAAGACCATCAGAGGACCGAATGGGACACCAGCCATAAGCAGAGCCATGGTGACTAAAGCCATAAACTCCAAGTGTTCAACGAGCAGACGTGCGGAAAAAGACAAAAACAAATAAGATATTTATGATTGAATAATTTATGTCTATTGAAATTTATTAGATCATTCCATTCTACACCCGTAGAGATCATATTCCACTAGCAGAAAACCTGGGAACTTTTTGATGTTGTGACAGGGACCACATAAAATTGAAAAAAAACAGCATATGTAATCTATTTCTCAGTTATTGCCTGTTCCCTAATAATGCATCATTGTAGATGAAGGTCTTTACTGAAAATTGCGCGATTTAAATGACTTTAAATTGGGAGTGATTTTGCTTTGCTTACAATTATGGAATTTCTAATGGGTAATTAATTTAATATTTATTGTGATATCAGCAATTGCAAGCTGAGACTGCCCCTAAATGTTAAGTAGATTATTGAGAAACAAGACCTAATGTGTTTACAAAGAAATTCATCCCCTGCCTTGTTTGATCAATGTTATAAAAGTTCCTTGTTACAACAGGTGAGAACATTTTGTGAAGTAGTGTTTGGGGGGGTGGGCTAGCCCCGGGATGGTCGATCAGACTGATATGTCTATTCCTTCACCCTGTGATAACATAAAAAAGTTACCAGGTTTTGTATTGTTGGAACATGATCTCTGTGGGCGTAAGCCAGAGTAGATTCATGGCATGATCTACACATGTATATACTTCAGTATTAAATGTTGCTTTATTGAAAACTTTGTTGACTACAATCAATTCCAGTAGTGTTTAGGCGGTATTTGGCTGTGACTGTGATCTACCTATTTTTTTTTGGTGAAATGTACTATTGTGATTCACAGAATATGATCCAAAGAACAGACTGTGTGAAGCTATATGTGCTTCATTAATTGTACCATATGTGTGTGATCAATTTCTGTTTGCAGGAAGGATTCCACTATCATTGTGAATAAATTGTAATATCATGCTTTCAACAGAGGTACCAAAGGCTGAATATTCACGTACACCATTGGAAAATATAGGTTGTGAACATGCAGGGCTGTTAAAGAGGTTGCATAGAGGGTTGCGAAGCTCGCGAAGATTGTGGGGAGGTATGCAAAATTGTGTATATGGCTGCGAAAGAGGTGTGCGGAAGGCTGCGAAGGCTGCGAAAGAGGTGTGCGGAAGACTGCGAAGGCTGCGAAAGAGGTGTGCGGAAGGCTGCGAAGGTTGCGAGAGAGGGCTGCGAAGGCTGCGAAAAAGGTTGCGGAGGGGTCTGCGAAGGTTGCGAAGGTAGCGCAGAGGGTTGCGGGGTATGCGATAAGATTTGTGAAGGTTGCAGAGAGCGTTCCAAATGCAGACCTCTGCGGTGAAGGTTGCGGAGACGACTGCGCAGAGGTCTGCGCAGAGGTCTGCCGCAGCCTTTTATTTTTACTAGGGCTATTAACCCAAGTATTCCATGTCCGGGTCACCTTTTCACATTTAATCAAAGGCTGCTCTGGTGCAGCATTACACATCCTGTGCCAGTTCATTCTCTTATATATGCGAGTCTCCCTGTTTGATCCATAAATTACAATAATTTGTGTTATTATGTGCATTTGTCTATAATAGTCTCTCTATAATGCAACATCAAAACTCTAATTTATGATTCCAATCATAGTAATTTACTCTAGCCAAGGGATGGATTAAACATCTGCCAATCGTGATCGGCCTCTCATTTTCTAATGGAGGCATGGGTTCCAAATTTGGCACAGTAATAATGGCAATACTAGCAATCCTAGTATGCATGTACATGTGCTAGGAAGTTTAACAAAACTTGACTATGATGAATGAGTACATGTACTTTACCTCTTTAATAGTAGTATGTTCAACTTCATGTTGGTTAATTCGGTTCTCCAACTTCTTGATCCTCCACTCCAATTCAACATTTCTCGTTCTTAATTTCTCTTTCTCAATATGGTCCTCTTCGATGGTCTTTTTAAGAATGAGAATTTCCTTTGACTGCTGGTCGTGATCACGTTGTAAGCTATCCAATCGGCTCATATGACTGGGTCCAGATGCTCCCATTGGTCCATCAAATCCTGGCGGTCCCATCTCTCCCTAAAAAGAAAATAAAGCAAGAATATTATAGTGATCTCACAATGATGCAGGACTGTAGGTTTGCTAACCATATCACAACATTTTTCAGTCACAATCCCAAATGCAAATCAAGCGAGCGTTGTGTATTTTCCCCGATTGCTGATGAACCAATATTATATTCACAATACAATAGGTTAAATTTATACTGTTTATGGTAAACTCAGAACTTAAATCAATTAAAGCTGTGCATAGTGTCTGGAACATTGAATATGCAACCTTAAATGTTACACGCCATCGACCACTTTAGCTGTTTAATAAGGAACATTTAAAGTTATTCTGAAGACAAAAAATAATTTATGTCAAGGTAGTACCTAATATTGCTGGTTTGCCTTGCTTTTAAGTTGAACGGTGTTTGTTAAAATAGTCCATACACTTTGTGTGCCTTTAAATAGTTGTTAATTGCACGTCACAGGTAAGAAAATAGGCTGCCAGGGCGAAACTCACAGGTAAGGTACACAGAATAATATAGTTAATCCTCATGTATTGATGTTACGGGACGAATGTGTCCGGGTTCGACTCAAGTCGCGATCGGCAGTGTATGGGTAAATCGTCTCAAGTCGCGATCGGCAGTGAAAGAGTTAAAGAACTTTCCAAGACCAGGCCCATATCAAGCTACTAGAATGAACCTATTTTCCTTTTAGAACAATACACACTCTTTAGTATATAATGGTAGATCTGCTGATAAATAGTATTAGTCTACTATATAAGTGCATAGAGGGACACAACCAGTGGGTTACAGAAAATATCCCGTATTCATAAGAAATCACAAGAAATTTGCAATAAATACATTTATTATTAATAAACAATATCCCATATGTGACTTCATCAAGTTGAGCTATATAAATGAATCCAAAAGTTTCATCTTCCGGTTTCAACGTACTGTCTTCCTTCAAAGGATTTATGGCTTCAACAATGAATTTCCATTTGTTTGAAGTGTAGAGCATTAGATTTCCGGTATGTAGAGTATGTTACATTCTGTAGAGTGTAGATTATCTTATATTCTGTTTGGCCAAATTTAAAGCTCATAAATGCTTGGATCTACCGGTACCACTATTCAGAATTTCTGGACATTTATCAACATCTCATTTGCATTATTATCATACTGATCGCAGGACTGTTTACTCCTTACCGCTATCCTCAAAGTAATTGACTTAAAAAAAGTGTCAATGACACTGTATCTCAAATTGGAAAGGGAATAATTTCATGTGTTAAAGTCAATGAAGTGATTAGGAATGTGGAAAGTTGAAAGGTCTAGTTATGCAAAGAGTAAAATCCAAGATGGCCACTGGCAGCCATGTTTTTTTGCCGAATGACCCCAAAATGACTCGTATAACTTCATATTTTAGCCGTTTGAGCCCTTTTAAGAAATTTGTCTTGAATTTGATCATTGTTTCAACAGATGGATTTAGATTTAAACTCAAGTCTAATTCGAATTGAATTTGAGTTGTCGGTAGTGTGACGTTCGTTCCAAGGGTTAAACAACCATAAATGAGAATGCTCTTTATCGTATACCTCAGGTGTGAGATGCGGTAACATGAACGCTCTTTAATAGACGTAAGCATGGGAATTTTTGCTGGGCTGACACAAATTAAAAACGTGTTCATAATTCCTCTTTTGAAAGTTAATTGATAGCATGTCAAGATAACATAATATGATTATTTTGTGAACATGCAGTGAACTCATTATATTTATCTAATATTTCAGACATCAATATAGTGTTTGACACATCGTCACTCTCTGTGATTTGTTGAAACCCAAGTGAGCAGTTTTAACTACAAAAGCGAAGTTGTTATGTCTGGAGTCATGCAGGAATTATCTAGTTGCCTGACCCAGACAAAATGACAGATGGCTGGGAGAATTATGCTACAAATTTTCGATGTTATGATTGAAGTGGCTGAATGTTAAGGTCATTTGTTGTTTCTCCCTTGAAATTTTAATAACTTTATCTTGATCACTTAATGATGTCGGACAGAACTCACTGATTCTCGCAAAGGCAAAAATGGAGATGTGAACATTGCCTGGTACAGGGAATCAAGTGTAATGTGTGTTTGCTATAACATCCAGAAGTTTCCTAAGCATAGTTGGAGTAATTGGCTTGTGGCGATCTGGGCATGAATGCAACCTCTTGGTACCAACCAACATCTTCTTGATCTTAAAAGTCTGATACATGGACCAAAGTGTCCTATAGGCCAGGCCTTTACTGTATAGCGAAGCTATGAATAGATCAATGGTCTCAGTTGCAGCTGGAAAAGTTCAAGACCTGTATCTTGCATTAAGGTTACGGACGCATTGCGTCAACACTAGAACCGTGTTGATGGTCATTCTTCAATGTGGTCTAATGACAGTTCCAACGAAGTCAAGAGAGGCACTTATTTTAAGAATATGTGTAGGCTAGTCCCAGTCTACATGTAGGTGACTGTCACAAATCATCTTGTTGCTATTGTAAAATCAGCTTCAGTATTTAAATTTTATCAAATTTGTTCCACTCTTTTGCATGAAGAGACTACACCATACACATGTGCGACAACACATATACATCTAACTAGATTGCTCCATCTCTGTATGTATGGTGTAGACATAAGTCCACTTGGACTGCTAAGGTTCTAGGAATTGCATGTAACAAGGGAGTTACATAAAAGATCATTCGTCAGTCTCCACTCAAGACTTCAGAATGACTCAAAATGGCAGATTTCAGTATGCTGTAGGGCGAGTGACTAAGTTTGCCAGATGTAAAATCTCATGAGTCTCGAAAGCACAGTATATAGTTACTCCCATCCACCATTCATCGCAATCGCATCCATCAGTCATGACATAAATGATTTTCATGCATATTCTAGCTTACATGTGCTCCCTTCCAAGTTTGTGTAGATGATCTATAGCACAAAACAGTATTAATATGATTAAGTTAAACAAGATTCATTCACAATATTTTATCATTATGAGGTTTTGGGTCCATCACAGATGTAAATTTACTGTTATCGAACTGTTGCGTGTCTTCACTAATGATACACTCAAGACAATGATTTGACTCCACGCAATTCTGAATAGAAATGAAAACCCCCAATTTGGTGGGCCCTAAAATATCAATCACTGTGTTATATTCATATTTCTTTAAATTAAATTAAATTCAACAATGAGAACTCACATCTCTGTGCTCTTTGAATGATGTGTGTCCGTCGTCGTGGCCTTGACCCGGCCAGTGTAGCTGCCGAATTATTTTGGGTTGGCTAGCATCAGGTTCATTTGAACTGTCCAGTTTTCGCTTGGCTCTTTGTAAGAAATCTCTTTTTATTTCTCGACTCACCTGTGAATGGTCAGAAAACGAACAGGCTTTAAATTGGTGAAGCAACACCTGGCTTATCATCATATAATATTTTGTAAAAAAAACACCAAAAATTAGATATACATGTATCTTGAGTTCAAAGAGTTGTGAATTCACTTAAATTTATGAACAGAGCCTGGTGAAATGTTACAGTGTGGTGAGTCATACTCGTCTTTGAGCTACATGCATGGTTCTATTAACGGTTTGTATTGTGCAGAGGTGAAATTGTTCGGAACATCCACTGTTCAATTTTGCACAAGGTTCTGTTCATAAACAATTTTCAATTGAAATTCTTTTTACTGTTTAATATTTGGGCTAAGTCTTCTTTGTCAAATTGATTAATGGTAATACATCACAAGTTAGAAGTATGGGGAGTACATGTACATGTATGAGGATGCCACTGCATTTTTTTAAATGTTAGCCCCTGTAGCCCAAGCCCAATTAAAAAATTTGCAGGAAGGTATGGCGTTTTTTTTCATCTAGCCTTTTCTGGTACCCAAGTACCACTCCCAAACCGCCAAAACAAATTTATTTTACTCCCAATTTTGTTGACACCCACTCCCAAAGTTCACACATTTTGGTCTAAAAAACGCATAAAACCATACTGATATCACTCACATGACTGGGAAATTATATCATTGATATCAAATAACGGTTTAACCTATTTCAGAAGCTGTTTAATTAAACAAAATGGATAATACATGTAAATATTTTGTTCAAACCTGGACTGATATGCATTTGTCTACCACATACATGTACATGTACTAGTACATGTACTGGTACATGCAGTGGAGTTTCCAGGTCAATGTGTGATGAGAGTATGCTATTGGTCTTCCTGTGTGGCCAAATTCTAATCTGCTAAATGGAAATTATAATGCATCGATATAGTGCACAAATACACTTATTAAGTAACCCATCAAAAGTTGATAGTTGCACATAAAACATTATTATAACTTATAAGGCATATGCATCCAACAAAAACAAACAAATGATACAAACAAGCTACTACATGAACCGAACATGTGTATTGACTATTTAGCAGCTTTCATTTTGGCTCTAACGCATTTTAAGCTCATAACATCTCAGGACAGTGAACTCAATTTTGGCTTTTGAGTCACTCTTGACGTTATGTAGACACATCCATGACATACATGTATCAGTTGTTAAGCTTCAATTCAACTAGAGTTGACATATTTTGGAAATAAATACATATCTAGAGATGATACATGTATTTGGCAGGATGCAATTTGAAATATTATTTGTTAAATTCCTGATACATGTATCTGCAAATTGAGGTCATTGTGCAGGACAGACACGATTCCATCATTTCTAACTACATGTAATTTATGATTGATTAGTCAGACAACCAACACATTATATATCATTATACCATTCAAGTCACTATGCCAGACTGTAGGTGTTATGGAATCAACATATCATCTGAGTTGATAAACATGCAAATAATCAATTGATTAGCTC
The DNA here is from genome assembly GCA_032622095.1 of Siphonodentalium dalli. Lineage (NCBI taxonomy): Eukaryota > Metazoa > Mollusca > Scaphopoda > Gadilida > Siphonodentaliidae > Siphonodentalium > Siphonodentalium dalli. Next base: position 2,997,570 of record CP136063.1, on the reverse strand, counting down.
GATGCACTGATACTAGCCATTGATATATAGTCACAATAATGTTTGATTAGCTCGATGCACCGATACTAGCCATTGATATATAGTCACAATAATGTTTGATTAGCTCGATGCACTCATACCAGCCATTGATATATAGTCACAATAATGTTTGAGCCAGCTGCTATATAGGTAGTTACAATGACGACCCCCTTTGTACAGTAGCTTTGCCCAAGTCTGCATCTCTATGAGTACATTCTAGTTTAGTAATGCAAAGAGTAAAATCCAAGATGGCTGCAAGCGGCCATGTTTTATGGCTGAATGATCCCAAAATGACTCGTTCCCATCTACATGTAAAATATTAACATCCACAACAAATTTCATGATGATCAGATGAACACTCACATATGCGTGATTCTGTCCGAAAAATTTATATCGGACGTTCCTATCCCCATAGAGCCCGGGTACCACGCCATAAGGTTGTTTATAGTAGCTTTTTGCAATCGTATGCATTATTTATAAAACATCAACTTAAGTGTAACCATACTGTAAATGTATCTGGATATATGCAAATAGTTATTTCGTGGCCACAAAATAAAAAAAATTCCCATGTCCTAAACCAGCCACCGTAGTTTATGGATCATTCTGTTTTAGTATTAAATTTGGAGAAACCCGACCAGCATCAATCTAACAACTACAACAACTCATCTATGCCAATGATATGTTTAGCCATATACATGCGGATATGGTGGTATTGTTTAAAAATGTTAAACAATGTTATCATGTCCATATGTATTGCTAAATATTGCTGGGCTTATATAGATGGTTGTTCTATAATTCCTGGTCGGGTTTATTCGATGCAGTTAATACTCAAATGTGAAATTTGAGATATACCTGGTCGTCAAAGTGAACCAGATGTCTTATTTAAGGCTAGCAACGGTTGCTAATCAAATACCACAATTGTGTACTAATCAGTCATTGGTATTGCCTTAATTTAGTCATTGTCTAATCACATGGTGTTGGTTTTGTTCAAAGTTGGGCACATGCATGTCTAAAACTGTGCAGCCATGTTCTGCATAGGCCACTGATCATTATAAGATCGGGAGACTTTGCCACCGGTCCCGATAGCTCCTTAGTAACGGTTACTAAGCACCTGCTCGGAATTTGCAGGAAAATGCAACTATTGTTGATATTTATTTTACTCATTAAAGCTCTACTTTGTTGGAAATTCGAATTTACTTGGTTTTCACAACTGTACACCAAGCGTGGAGATCAACTGTGGTCAGAATATTGATGGTGAATGTTGGGTTTCAGTCACTGTACTGAAGTTGGCCAAAAGTAACTGGCGTGGGAAGTGTGAAAGCAAAGCCTATACTGCTATAGTAAAGATCTCAGCTGCACCGAAATGTCCATTTATCAGTAGCACAAATCCTGCAAAAACACAGATTCTCTCATAGTCGGATTCCTTATGTCGAAAAAAATGGTCGCGCGTTTTCGGAATGTTAAAAGCGATATGAGAACAGTTTCTATACCACCAGTGTGTCTATTTTCAGAATCTACCTGTTTCCAGCTTGATATTTTAGTGGAAACAGGTTTGTGTGGGGCTTTTGTTTGTGTACCCCTCTATTTTTTTCCCGTCCACCTGGTAATAAAAACATGCTATTACGCGTAGCAAGTTCGGTAAGTGGCTTTCTTTGTTCTTGGAAATCGAAAAACATGGGGAGATCTTGCCACAAATTACTTAATTACATATCTTAATGTGGAATTTTATCAAAAATCATCAGACGAATTGCATTTATGACTGCATTTTCAATTTTCATTCCCAAATACCGCTATACTTAAAGTGATTGACCACCAATAACGTGGTGTCACCCCGTTAATATGGCGGTACTATACCATGGTATCCTCCAATACCGCGGTACTGATACCGCTTGTTAACGCGAACAAGTATGTGTGAGTAAATACCTCCCCTAAAAGAGTTCCATGAAAATCACCGCGGTATTCAACAAAATTAATGCGGTGCCCGCTAAAAGACCACGGTATCATTATCGCCCAATACCGTAACTCCACGCCATGACCGTCTCGATACCGCTACCGTTTATTACCGGTATCACCGCGGTCATGACCGGGGTATCACCCCGTTTTTCTGGTCAATTACTTTGAGAATAGCGGTATTAAGGTATTGTATATTCTTAAAATCAGCTATATCACATATGGACGAACATTAACAATCTACAATGATATCTTGATCATATGCCACAAACAAAACTTCGATACATCGATTTTTGGTAAAGATATCGCAGAAAAGCTAACCCTACCCCCACCCTCGCTGATTTCACAAGTCAGATTCCTTTGGTCGAAAACAACGGTCGCGCCATTTCGGATTGTCTAAGACGACATGCGAACGGTTTATTTATCAAAAGCGTGTCTACTTTCAGAGCTTACCTGTGTCCAGTTGAAATTTTATCGGAAAAAAAGAGTTTTTGGACTGTTTTAAGAATTTAAAGAGCGTTTGCTTATTATACAAATATTAATCCTCATAACTAACCTTCTGTTGGACTGTGCGAGTTGAAATTAACAAAAGTATCAAATATGGCGGTCTACTTTCAGAGTCTACTTGTTCCAGTCTGACATTTTAGTGGAAACAAATTGTTTGAACGGTTTAAAAAATTTTAAGAGCGTTTCCTAATTATACAGATTTTAACTAACACGATTAGCCTTTTCATGAATTGTGCGAGTTGAAATTGTGCACATATGTCAAGCATGATTCTGAAATGTATTTTTGAGAATGGTGTCGTCAGATAAGTCTCCGCTGGTACAGTACTACAGTTGCGAACAAAACTAACGTTGGATCCTACAGAGAGTTTGACAATTTACTCAAATGTTCACAGTGGTGGAACTTAATGGCTATCATATATGCATGGCTCTTACATGTAATCTATCGTAACTACATGTGATTTTACAAAATTAAATTGCAATATAGCCAGGCCACCAGATACAGTAGTTGAAAAAATGTGGTTCACATCAATCATATACATCACAATCACGTGCTTCAGTGATAATGTCCACTATTATACAAATGCAATGTTTATCAAGACTAAAGTTTCAGGATGCCTTTGTAAAATTGATTGATGGTGTTTTTTCATCAATTGACAAAATTAATGTTTATTGCCAGGACGAAGTACCGCATAATACGGAGTTGTGTGCTAACAAATCTGCGAGTCATATTTATGTAAGTGTCAGTCAAAACTTTTAGGACATGGGAATATTTTTTAATTGCGTGGCCACGAAATACTAATTCGTGGCCACGAAATAACTAATTCGTGGCCACGAAATAACTAATTCGTGGCTATGAAATAACTAATACGTGGTCACGAAATAAATAATTCGTGGCCACTAAATAACTAATTGTGATATACGATCGTCGGTCACTGTTGTAATGGAAGCAGATAGAGATGATCTGGTTGTAGTTGTCCACCATCTTGGCATGAGCCACGGCGATTTGAGATGAAGCGTGTTGTAGGGTGGCCCGTAAAACAAATTAAGTAATCGCCCCTTTCACCAACCGATCCAAAGTTGCCGCCGTCCTCGTGTGGGTTACACGGGCACCCACGACATTCAGTATATCTTGGGGCCACCCTACAGCACCAATTATACCACATCAAACGGTTAAGGGGTCGAGAAATTGTGTAGGTGTCATATTTGAACCCATCTGGGGGTGGCCATTTTGGATCGGGGATGGTGAAAGCGGGTGAACATTTAGTTTGTCTCAGGGGTCACCCTACAACACACTGTATTCGACCTAAAATGGGGGGGGGGGTTGCATGGTACCATATATGGACCCCTCTGATCCGTTATAATTTTCGCTCGAGTGGGCTGAGGGTGTGAAAATTTAGCTTTCTTTGTGAACCACGGTACAACACTCTTTATTTGATCTATATCGGTCAAGTGACCGAGAAATAATGTGTACCCCATTTGACCCCTTCTGAGCGGCGACCATTTTGGATCTGGTATGGTTATATATTTATAAGCTTGTTTTGAGCCCACCCTACAAAACCCCTTATTTGACTTAAATCGGCCAATATGCTGAGAGAAATGGCATTCCCATTCGATCCCTTGTGGTAAAAACTAATGAATATTCAGTTTGTCTTTGAGCCGCCTGACCCGCGTTTCCCCCGTTCTCTCTGGGATAGTTTATATAGGACGTCCATACCCCCATAGAGCCCGGGTCCCAAACCATAAGGGGTTTATAGTAGATTCTCTGCGATCGTACGCATTGTTTCTAAAACATCGTCAAGTTAGTGTAACCATACCGTAAAGGTATCTGGATATATGTGCAAAGGTCAATCAGTTATTTCGTGGCCACGAATTAGTATTTCGTGACCACGAATTAGTTATTTCTTGGCCACGAATTAGTATTTTGTGAAATAAAAAACAAATTCTCATGTCCTAAACCAGCCACCATAGCTTATGGAACATTCTGTTTTAGTATTAAATTTGGAGAAACCCGACCAGCATCAATGTAACAACTACAACAAGTCAACAACTCATCTATGCCAATGATATGTTTAGCCAAATAGATGTGGATAGGGTGGTATTGTTTAAAAATGTTAAACAATGTTATCATGTCCATGTTTATTGCTAAATATTGCTGTGCTTATATAGATGGTTGTTCTATAATTCCTGGTCGGGTTTATCCAAATTGGGAGTTTAAATTATGTTCATCTAAGTATAAAGAAAACACTTTCTCCGTCCACTCGATACCTCCCCGGGATACATGTTTCACATACTAAATTAACATCTTAGTCAACATAACAAATCTCTCCCTCAAATACTTTGCCACAAGAATAAAAAAAATTGTCAGTATAAATAGGCAAGACATCTCTGGACACTAAGAGATACTTTATTTATAAGAAGATATATATATGTGCATTATGTGCTTGGTCTTATATATAGTACAACACAGTAAGATACAAGTGACACCGTGTGGGGACAATACTGTGTCGAAGAACATAGTTAAGGGTGCCCCTCCATCATCCTTCATAATGTACCGCTATTCTCAAAGTAATTGACCAGAAAAATGGGGTGATATCCCGGTCATGACCGCGGTGATACCGGTAATAAGCGGTAGCGGTATTGAGACGGTCACAGCGGTGGAGTTATGTCTCAAGTCAAAAACTAATATCAAGCACCGTTTGATTTTAGATGCGAAATCGTGGCGTATCCTTGATAACCTCCACTTAATTGCGACGTAATCGCAGTCATGTGTACGTAAAAATCGTAGCTGGAAATGATCGTAGGGTAGTCAATCACATGCTTTATTCGCGGTTTATTTCTGAAAATCGGAGCGGGGGATACGGAATAAATACAAAATGATTTGAACTATGTGGAATAGCAAGAGAAATATGATTTGTTTATAAATCATTAAATGCGAGTGCAATGTTGGTTTTTTTGACGCATGATTCACGGCATTGCTATAATATCTATTAATTAAATGACTCCTGCTGGCTGGGTTGTCACACAGAAAGTTAAAACAATACGTCTCTAAGCCTTAATTAAGGATCTCATTAAATTCCACAGATATAAGGAGAATCACTGTGTGATTTCCACGACTTCGTGCCAATGCCAATCGCTGCCTTAGAATGTCCATCTTACTTATCGAATACAAATTAAAAAAAACATTCCGTCATAACACATTCATACTTGGTGCATGGTGAAAATTATTTCAAGGGCAGGTATGTGTTGGAAGACTAAGGTATGTGATTTGGGAGGGGGGGGGCTAACCCCGGGATGGTTGAAAGGGCCGAGAGGCCCTCTCCTTCATCCCTCATTTTAGGGCCTTTATTGGAAGACACCTCAGTGCCCGGACACCAGGCGATGGGTGGAGTTTATAATTTGACAGCCGATGTCGGCAACTTCAAAGTAGCGTAAAGTTCACCGCGTGATACTTAGAGTTCCACTCAGGGCTGAAGATTACCATGACGACCTGTCGCCTTCAGAACAAGCCAAAGTGACATTTTTGTGACGTGTTTATCATTTAGTGTTTGTTGTGATCGTGCATGACAATTATGTTCGAAATTTTGCTTTTAATTACTGCGTGATTCACGACAGGTCACGTTATTTCTGAACCTAAGTGCATTCACCATGCAAATTTTTAAATGGTCGCTTATACATCTGCTGCATGGTTGACAATAGAATTCTGATTAATTCAACTTTGGATATAATAAGCAACACCTTTCAGAAAAATAGCACAATTAAATATGTTCGTAAGATTTAAATGAAACTTATCGATTTTTGTTTTTATTTTGTATGAAAAAATAATTCACCGACCCTGCATGATGCTTCCTGCATAAAACTTGTTTTTTACAAAATTGGCAGAGTGTATAAGATAATAATTACATTAATTAATGCATACAATAATCACTGATTTTTATAGATTATCCCGGGGAGTTTATCCATAGATTATATCCTAATCTGTAAATCCCTGGTTAATCTCCAGACTAAAAAGTGGCAAAAAAATCAGTTATTACAGCGTCCGGGTTATGGCTAATCAGATTTAATATATCCACAAGCTTCATGATTTGTCCTGAGTGACAATACACGTCATGATTACTAGTTCCTCTCAGTCGATCAGTGGTATCACTTGATCCCATTGTCGATTTGCGCCACTCAGCCCTTGACCCAAAGGTTTAAACAAAATGATGTATAATTCGACAATTAAATACATCAGTCGTTTGAAGGGGAAGTTCCCTTGATGACGTCATCGTGGGTCATATTGTCAAATTTTTTTCAACCACGTGGTTATGTTTTTGTTTGCTTCCTATAAATGTCAAATTGTAAGCGTCCACATTTGTCAAATTCCCATGTTGACTTTAAGGCAATAAACAATACATGTAGCTTGTCTGTAAAAGTAGACTAATCTGGTTCCAATTAAGCCGTGTTTCCATGACGTTCGCGCATGATATCGTCATGGTTATCTCATTAGGGATCGCACAACCTGCTCACAAGAATAGTAATTCTTTTCTGCCGCGCTCGCTCCACATTTGCACCATATATTTCTGTTTTAATAATGTCAATAAAACCACACAAAATAAATCCAATTGCATTGGAGATTGATAAAAGTTGGGAATAAATTCGAATAATGGTAAGAATTGTTGTTTCCCCCACCCGCACTATTATTTGGGTCATTCAGATAATTCTTACCTACCTGTACCCTGCATCGCAACTAAAACTGATATGCATTCTCATGTAGGTTTATCATCGACCTTTGTCTATATGCATGTATACGTTGATGGGTCAATTTGTATACATGCACGATGTTTCAAATATACAATAAAAATAAATCCTATAGAGTTCAACGACAAGGGTCCAGGGTTAAAACTAAATTAGGTAAGATATATCAGATTTTCTAAGGAAGACGTTACAATATCTATTTGTTATACGGAGACGAGAAAAACAAATTCCACTCAAGAGATAGTTTTTGATGACTCAGACACATAAAGAAAACACTATTGGCAAAACATATTATACACATGGACAAATCACTATTGGCACAAACACATCATCCTCAATAATAAGTAAATCAAATAACCACAATAAATGAAGATTTATTCAGTGTCCTTCGTTTTTTTTCCATGCAAATTGTCCGTTAAAATCACCGCGGTATCGCGAACCGTGACCGCATGCATCGTGGTGTTACCGCGGAATGCGCGGTGTTGAAGCGTTAATAAGCGGTATCAGTACCGCGGTATTGGGGAATACAGCTATGCTCTAATTAATCGACCCTCCTTAACGAGGTTGACATGCGGTATGACCGCGGTGTAATACCGCGGTCGGACGGTGTAATACTGCCTGACCGCGGTGTAATACCGCCTGACCGCGGTGTAATAACGCCTGACCGCGGTGTAATAACGCGGTCAGGTGGTCAGTCTTTTGGTACCGCGGTGGTATCGACCGCGGTGTCATGGGGTAAGGCATTTCATGACCGCGGTTGACTTACGCCGTTAACGAATTTCATGACCGCGATGTCTTATAATAACTTCTTGGTTGCACGCGGCGGCGATAGAAAACTGAAGTGGACATTTCCAACGTCAATCTAATTGTCATTCGTTAGTTGTAGTTTCGTACATGTATGTCTCAAACAGATCATCAGCAAGGTGAATGAGGGTGTTCCATGGATGCTGCACCGTAGTAGCGGATACCCTGGTAACACACAAGGAGGTAAAGAACTATTCGCGTGCTCTGGCCGACTAAGATCACAATTTATCCCACATAATGCAATCAACTGGAAATGTGCCCTTGAGTGTGTTTTGACCACGACGCACAATCAGTGCGCTGGCCGCGATTGAACACAATAGCCGGTTAGCCACGCCCAACTACGTGATTAACATGAACTGATCGCCGTTGAATGTGAATAGATAGGTCCCACTCTGAAGCGCCCGTGCGATTGGTCTGTTATGAGTTGCGTGTACCTAACAATGGGATAATAACTTAACCATTCATGTGCTTTACCAAAAAACAGGTTGTAACAATGGGATGTGCTCTAAGCACATTTACTGCACAGGAGATCCGGTTTATATATTCACTCAGGTTTTGTGTTGTATTAATATGTTGGAATATGCTAAATAGTAATTGCTGGAAAGAACCAGGCTCATATATATTTGTTTCACATTATTATGATTTATTTACTATGTTTTGGTGGTGTGTCCCAAAATGTTAGACTGGAACAAATATTAATTTGCACAGCGGGTGGGGGTTGGTGGTCAGTTAGCGGACAGTATTTGTTCAACCATGTGTTCAATACCCCCACCGTGACCAGAACTAAATTAATGATAATATTGTACATTATAAACTCCAATTGGAATCAACTATATTTCATGGATCTATGTTTGTCCACAGTACGACCTCTATTATTTAACAGGCACCATTTTAAAATAACCATTCCACGTTATTTTTCACATTGGTCACAATATACATGTAGTTGACTCTCTCCGATCCTATTGCTGCTATTTGCGCTTGACATTTGCGGATGACAAGGGGACGTAACCCCGGTATGTAGCTAAAGGTAATGGGTGTTCATGATATTTAGTCCACAGTATCGAACACATGTACGCATAAATGTAGATACTGTAGTCCCTCACATATACATTGCATGCCGGGGAACAGGTCGCACAGGCCGATGGGATATACACCTGACAGTATGTGATAATACCCATACCTCGTTTGCCGGGGAACTGATACCCCTGATATGTTGACCTGTCATCACGGTAAACAAATATAATCTAGGATATTTCCTGTCCCGGATTAAAGACCGCCATTGGTCGAGCTCTCTCGCAGACTCTAATTGTTGGAGTTTTTTCACAGAATCCGATTGGTCGAGCTTTCTATCATCATCAGATTTGCGAAACTCGCTCACAGCTTGGGACGCCATTGGTTTCTTCTGACTTGGTTCCATCGTCTACTGTAAACTCGCCTTTAGATCCTATAAACAGACAGACAAATGTCATAAGTTAAATAAAACAAACGATGTCATAAGTCAAATACCATATTGAGGTCAACGATACTGTCGCTCAACTTGAAGAGGGAATCATTTAGAATGTTATGCAATGTAGATAATGGCTACCTTTATGTGATGCAACCATGCCATCCTTGATAATCCCAACCTTCAAAGACATGTTTGTATAATGCCATGTACACCCTGTGGTCACTAACCGGAGGGATCAACACAATCTACTGGGCGAACCATGGGTCTGTCCAATATAAGAACGTCTGAGATCTCACTTGAAAATTGCAATAAATCCTAACACATGGTAGTCTAGTTCCACATAAATTCACACGGCCACGGGGAAAGACGATCAAGATACTTGTCTTGTTGTGGATTTCCCTCCTTTAAGTGAGGAGCACCCCATTATATTGGGTATATAAAATAATGGAAGTAAAAATAGGTCAAATAAAACCAAGTAAAACTACAGTAATGATAAAATAGTTGGTAAAATTGTGGTACTAGTGAGTAAAAAGATTTGTGTGTGCGTAAGTTGCACTTAAAAACTTTTAAGTTGAGCTTTCATATGTACATATGTACATGTATATTTTTGTTTTGTTTTTAAGATTGGTATAGTTAAAATTGTCGTATTGACAAGAATATTTACAGGTAGTTGTTTTGCCTACCGGTGTGAGAACGTAACTTTATTTCAAAGCGTTGGAAATGGCCAACCTGATGACTACTGTTGAAACATTGCGAGAAGTTAGCAGTTTTTGACAGACAACGGGAGAGGAACTTGGACAAAAGCTTGTCAAGTGTTGGAACATTTTCAACTTGACATCATCATAAGGTCGTAAAAAGTCAAAATGATGGCCTCCTCAGTCTACTGTGGAGCTCCGTGGTTCAGTGGTTAGCATGTCTGACTTATATCCGTTGTAAACACAATTGTGTTATTGTGCACAGCAGTGGCTTGGCCGCTTTGGGCGACGTGCAATTGTCTGATTGTGCGCTGTTTCAAATCCCGTGCCAAGTGGTGATCCTCGAGCAAGGACGGTTGTACTGTTTCGACTTCGCACCACGCATGCGTCCAATGAGTACCAGTGAGTTTGTCATACTGTTGAGTATCAGATCATGTTCTCATCGAACAAGAGCAGTGCCTGCAATGCTTGCATCCGGTCCATTGGTTTGCCACCATGTCTCTGAGAAGAATATGAGGTTTGTTATACGTTATATAGTTTTAAGAGGCAGCCCATTCGTGAATTTTCAAAAAATCTCAATTTCGAACGATAAATTTGAGGAGAAAAATCTTCCTTTATAACTAAAGTCTGATATAGTATTATAACAACATATGTTTACCCTCACAATATGAGAGATATGTTCCAATTATGAAAACGTGGTTTTCAAAAATAAAAACAAGCATGATTTCATGCAGGTTAATAGTTTGATAAGACATATTTCCAAATAGCACACTGCATTATTTAGACTATGGTCGCAACTAGTGTATGTACTTAGTCTACCATCTAAACTCAACACTTCTGCGAGACATTTTTTTGCATGTTTAGTTTTTTTGGCAGCCACATTCAGGACAATGTTTTATCGGGTAAAGGACCAAAAAACAATATAAAACAACAAACAATATTCAACCACGTTTCCAGTAACCTGGCAGACATAGCTACCCAATACTGATTCATCTGTTGAGACATTATATTGTTTTATGTTGATTTTTTCAAAACAAAATAGTCCTGCAAATGGCGGCCAAAAATCTAAAATATGCAATGAAATGTTTTGTATTTATTTTCTCGCAGACAGTCATGATTTCCGATGGTAGACCCTAGTTGGTTTCATTTAAAGTCCAGATAACGCAGTGTTTTTATATTTAATGTAAAGCTGTCTTTCGACCAACATGAAACAATGGTTGTTGTTTTTTTAGACCTTTTTTTTTTCATAATTCGAACATTTTTCTCATATTGTGAGGGCAAATATCTGTTATAATTCTATATCATGCATTGGTTATAAGGGATAATGATTTTTTCCTTTAAATTGATATTTTAAAATTGCGTTTTTTTTAAATCAACGAATAAAGCGCCTTCTTAGGTACAATCCAGACACGGTATAACCGGAAATTTCCGTAACCATTTCCGAAGAAATTGCACTCCGGCACTGATGGATAGATCCGGTCTCTATATTTTCAAAGATTTGGATGTTTGAATGCACTATATGCTCAACCAATCTTGGGTAGTCAGTTGAGTACATCGCACCCCTTCCTTTTCGCGGTTATTCGTGGTTGATATGAACCAAACGCATATTATTATTCTGCTATGCGCAGCATGTTTTATGTAACCGGTGATCAATCTATTGCCGCCAATCACCTTGATTGAGTAATCCCTATTCGGCGCGGCGATCTCTTCCCATCGAGAGCTTCACGTTGACCGTCGCCTCGTATAAACTACACTAAACGTGAGCAACCATATGGGCACCCTCCCCTTTGAGGATCTTTGCCGACTATGTTTTTTCCGATAGACAGATGCATTTCATACATGTTTCTGGTTGTTTGCCACTCGGGCGTGGGGCCTTTTTTATCACCCCCGTGTACGTGGTACAGCCAAAGCCGAGGAAATGGGAAAGTCATTTCCACGTATATGATATGGGGATATGTTTGTTTCTCATCGTAAAACAGGCATTGAACATCGTATGTGTATGACCACACGAAGCAGGAGTATTTATCCACCAGTTGTCAATCAGTTTTCCCAGATCAGACCATAGTAGTAATAGAGTCCCCTATTGTAAAGGTTTCGGGCTGGAGAATACGGTGGAGGAGGAAGATAAAATCGATATTGTTTTAATCCCTATATATAATTAAATAAGTAGTTATATAGATACGTAGATACGTAGATACTTAGATATATACAGCTATGCTCTCAGTAAGCGACCTGTTTAACGAGGTTATGGGCCGGTCATGACCGCGGTCATACCGCCACTACACCGCGGTCATGCGGTAGTACAACGCGGCCATGCGGTAGTACACCGCGGTCATACGGTAGTGCACCGCTGCCATGCGGTAGTACACCGCGGTCATGCGGTAGTACACCGCGGTCATACGGTATTAATACACCGCGACGCGCGGTGACACGCGGTATCTGACCGCGGTCATGTTGGAAGTCCACCGCGGTAATTTAGACCGTTACCGGCGTACACCGCGGTAGTATTTTCCGCGACCGATTTCACACCGCGGTCATTCCCCATGTCAACCGCGTTCGAATAATCTGCCGATAAAAATCTGCTTTTTCTTTTTCTTTTGGAAGACTCAAGGTAAGAATTTTGATCTGTATTGTTCAGGTTGGCCTATAATTTGCGTCAATATATTAAGAAACTGACCTTACATTCATTCCTCGCGCCAAACTAAAGTTATTTTAGAGTACTGACGTCTTCAATGGTTGACGTCCCCACGTAATTCCTTGAGCCAAATGATTTTTGTGTCGGTGAAATGTGCACATGGCGATCGCATAATTATCTTGCTCGAACCGAAAAGCCATTCTAATTCTTAATCGCGCACGCCTTATCCATATACCATATCACGAATAAACAGACGCTCTTTATTTGGCACGCTTAAGGAAATCGGGACCGTGGTAAATTAGAACCGATTTATTTTCAATTTCAGATTAATATTTTCCATGCGCAATATGTCAGTTTATTGTCAGATAATTTACAATGCTCAGTTGCGATATGGACGCTAGGTTTTACTGTGGTTTAAACTTACACAGCGGTAGTGGACCCAAATAAGTTTCAGCGATTATTTTTCTCCGATATAGTATCTCTTTTGGTGATATTGTGTTTACAAACGACAGATCTATGAGAATATGTCAAAGCCGCTCAAACAATTGAGGCCGAAAGTCGTATATTCGGTAACACCACAAGATGCCGACTCAGACAGTGGTTTGAGCAATTATTTCACTCAAAAAATAAGTTTTCCCGATCATGTCGTATATCGACGTGTTGACAAAAGAAGGATTTACAAGAACATAATAAAATCAGTTGGTACGTTCACCAACACCTCGTAGCTCCTGACACGAACGCGGCGAAGCCGATCTCCAACTTACGAATATTCAAAATATACTTCGTGTTTAACAAAATTTCTCATCAGATTTCTCAATTTCGTAAACCACGTAATTAGGCCGTCACGGTTCCAAAGTGAAATTCTTCATATATTTCTGAGTCCTGAATTGTCCCGAATCGACCCCGATAGCACCGATATCCCCGATCATGTTCGGGGGTAAAAATTCACTGTCCCGACTTGTCCCGAACTTACTCCACGATGTTTGCAAAATTATGATTCGGGAGTCATTCGGGAACATTCGGGGTGGGAAATCGGGGATATGGAACCGGGTCTTTAAGGATTACTTATTGTCACTTTCTCTGCAAGAGTTATTTCATTCTGAATCAAAGGTCGTTCACAAAATTGACGCCGGCAAAAAATGTTAAATGTTGAGTTTTGGCGGAATCGACCTGTGCCATAACTGCATGTTATAAATAGTTATTTCAAGAAAATATGGCAGTCTTTGGAACACATGTAGGCGTCCAGTTACCCAATAGGAAATAAATTTACCCTACAATTTATTCAACAGCATGGATCAATAAAGAGCGTTCATTTCTCATATAATTATAAGATTGATATAAACTATATACATTAAATATTTCGTATATTTATTAATACTTATACCATGAAAAGTTATCCCGACATTCATAGTAATTCCTTTGAAACAATCACCAAAAATAAATTATTGTAGTGGCTTCCACAACGTTAATTTAACACTTGAATTAATTGAATAAAAACGCGTTTAAACTATGGGCATTTTAGAATTTACTATAAACTTATCTTTACAGCTAACGTATTGAAATTGATAACCGCAAGGGAACACAATGACATTTAATATCGAAAAACACATGCTAGACAAACAAATGTATTAGCTGTGTTCTGACCTTCCACACTGTGCATGATTTGAAACAGAGTGGCAGAGCATGGATTACGTAACGCCGTAATCTCTTTGATGTGCATGTATTAACATTGCGACTGCTTTCGCCTTTCGGTTCGAGTGGACTTCCAGTCATCGATGAATATTAAAGTTGGGCCGGCAAATTCTTATTTGTGTTACAAACAGGAACGTTCTAACTTTAAAATTTTTGCATAGAAGTGAAAGAAGCGCTCTTTATTTCTACTATATCAGGAATAGACTAACACGAACGCTCTTTTTGTTCCATGCCAATGCCATGCACATGACTTGTTTGTTTGGAACCCATGTCAAACACCAAGTTTAATGCTGGTTTTTTTTCTCATTACTTCTATGCCTCTTTTTTGGGACATATGATGCGCGTATAAAGTTAATTCAAGTATTTATCAATTGTTCATTGATCAACAGGCATGACATGAAAATTCCCAAATTTAGAGAAATATTTATGGTAGTTGCCTTTTTAAATAAAAATAATCATTTTATTTCACGAATCAAGAATTAAGTCTCCGCCCATGATCTTGAGATATCAGTGATATATGAACTGCACTTTTGAAAAATTATTTTGCAGGAGTTCTTGATAATTGAAAACAGTGAAATTTTAAATAGTGTACATTCCATAAAACTAAAGTATATAAGATTATGCCCAATGGTTCTTAAATATTGTGTCACTCACAATAATCGAATGTACCAAATTTCACGAAGAAATTCTTGACCGGCAGATTTTGAGAAAATCCATTTTGAAATACCAAAAATAGAGGATCCATTTTGAAATACCAGGTAATTTTGACAAAACGTGCGTCTGATCCTTAACATACATTTGATTCGTATAAGCAAACAGAAATTAATTCTAGAATGTTTCAACAGCTTCTTTTTGGCATGCCCAAATTCAAGGAAAGCAAACAGACAATTTAATGCGCCATCTGATCAGTGATCAATTAATTATTAAACATATTGATACTGAAATAATTATGTGACAGCCGTGCAATAAGACGGGACGAGCATGTGCATGTACCTCCAACAGACAACAGCACAATGTCAACCTGCAATATATATAGCTCATGCATGCACTTGACCTATTTTGTAATTACAGAACGAGCAGGATTACGCAACGTGCAATCTCTTTGATGTGCTTGTATAGATATTGCTACTGCTTTCGCCTTCAGTTCGAGTGAATGGACTTTCAGTCAGCGACAACTCAAGTTGGGTCAGTTGCTGCCGTCAGCAGATTTTTGTTTTTTTTAAACTGTCATAATTAAACGGACATGCACCGTCAGATTCGAGCTTCCAAATTCCATCTACGTAATTTGGAAGGAGGTGTGAGATAGGTTGACAATTACACGAAATATTGACATTCCGACTTCGCGTGCTCTAACAACCATTCTCCAGCTGTTTTCAATTTTTCGCACGAATGAAACGCTCTTTATGTCTAACATATCGGAAATATATCAACACGGAACGACCTTATCTGTGTCATGCCGTGCAAACAGTGAAACTGCCTTCATATTCTTTTGGGACCCAACAAATAGTAAGTTCTCATACTGGGTTGACATGCAAGGGCCCAAGTACCATGCATGCGCGAACAAGCAGACATTCCCGAGACACACAGCGTTCAACCTCAACGTTTTCCAATAGCGTTTGTACTCATTGACCAGATGTTCTAAAAATAATTAATTCCACTGCGAGGCGCTGAGGTTTCCGACAAACATTGCCACGTGGTATCCTACTCGGTGTACCAAATTACTACGAATGTGTGTGGATATACCGAATGAATGAGGATTTATTCATTTTATTAAATACATTTATACATATTAAATATAGTGGTTTGTCAAAAAGAAATGCACAATTAATACAAACCGGGCGGTGTCATGGCCATAAATGTTTTCCTGACAGTGCCCAGAACTATATAAGGATATATAACACTACTCTAAATGACTTTATTTTCGTGAGTCAATTTTCGTCACTCCAGGCTAATTAGCACTCCCAATAAAGCCAATTTAGTTTGTTTTAGTACTATTGTGATGTTCAGTAAAAATCCCGAAAATGGATCTGTTTCAAAAGATTTAATGAGGTCCGTTGATTCTCTAAAATGGAACAAATAAAGAGCGTTTGTTGTTGTCATTCCAAGTTACCAAATATGTTGTTAAAATTTATAATTCGTTATCTATTTCAAAAGAATATATTTGTTACCTTCAGAAATGTCACCATGCATGCCTCGGGTTCGGGAACTTCTTGGTGCTAATTTTATCGTCAAATCGTTGCTAATGCAGATCTGGGATTGCGCGAGGTGGATTCAGTGAAATGCAAGACCCGATGTCTATTGTATACATAATATAGCTATGCCTTGTATATTGATTGCCTCCTACTTTCAGCGAACTCGTGCAGTTTTATAGAGTAAAATAGCGTATTTCGAATGATCCAATCACAAATTAACACACACACACAAACAAAAAACAAAAACAACTAGAGGTGTGACTGTCCCAATGGGACTACGGATACCCCCCTGTTTTTAAAATACTAAGATGTTTCACATGTCAGTAAACATTTAGTTAAAATAATAAAATAACAGTTCCCATTGCAGGTGTACAACCATAACCCTAATCTTAAACCTATTGACCGAAAAATGTAGGAATAAAAGCTTGGACAAAATTATGTTTGTTGCGAAAAAAATTCTAAGTTGTAAAAGGGGAATAACTCCACTAAAAAATGTCGGACAGACGTCATAATCGCAGGTGCACAGGTTCCCATGGTACTAAATATCAGTGCCAAGATTAAAAAACATTGACCGAAAAATGTAGGAATAAAAGCTTGGACAAAATTATGTATGTTGCGAAAAAAGTTTCTAAATAAAAAAAGGGGGATAACTCCACCAAAAAATGTCGGACAGACGTCATAATCGCAAGTGCACAAGTTCCCATGGTACTAAATATCTGTGCCACGTTTTAAAAAAATTGACTGAAAAATGTAGGAATAAAAGCTCGGACAAAAGTATACATGTTGTGAAAATTTTCTAAGTCGAAAAAGGGGGGATAGCTCCACTAAAAAAAGTCCAACAGACGTCATAATCACAGGTGCACAGGTTCCCATGGTGGTTGATGTCTGTGCGAAGTTTCACGGAAATTGATCAAAAACGACTGAGAAAAACTCTGGACAAATTTGTGTCCACGGACGGACGACGCCGACGGACGACGGACGGACGGACAAGCTGACTCCAGTATACCCCCCCTAACTTCGTTGCGGGGGGTATAATTAATTGAAATTAATAAAGAGTGTTTTCATATATGAAATTAATATATGAAGAGTGTTTTCATATATGCAATCAATAAAGAGTGTTTTCATATATGAAACGTTATTATTAATACATGCACCTGAGAATGAGGTTAACATGACCATTCGACACAGATAAGTTTCATTTTCGTCGGCATGCTGACAAGTCCGATGTGTGAATAAGGAATTAATTGTCGGCGGTATCGGGTATCTGGGGGTTAATTAATCCAACACACAATAATTCTTTCGCTACTAAAGTCTTTTTTTACCCAGTATTTCCCATCAAATATGCATGCGCCATTTTGGCCTACAACTGTTATAGGGGGTCTGAATTCTGGCTAACTTAGACACAGGTGAGTTTTGGCATTCGCCACGATGACGTCACAGCCTACAACTCGGAAGAGTCATGACCGTTCACATCAAAACAAGAACGAAATGTTTAATTACAAATAAAAACAATTATAATGTTAATAATTGTTAATAGTGTAAATATCCCTATCCAATTAATAAAATACAAGAATTCTACGCGAGATCTCCGTTTGGGGAAGTGATTTTGATGTTATACCACATTATCTTGAACTCAACTGTAGAGACAGTGGATGACGCAACACTTGTTTACTGTCTGCAGATTTTTTTATGTCGGCTTTTGATAAGAGGTCATTGCGGTCACTGTCTGACCTGATTATCAGTTTGAATATTGGTGATTAGCGGTCACTACGTTGGATAGTAGTTTTTAATTTGTAAACAATGAGATGTTGTAATTGGTCTCGTCGGGCTATTTCACATAATTATTTAATTTCACTCATATATAATAACTGAAGCGTGGTGAATGCAGTAAACTGCGCAATTAGGGTACAACACGTTTCGTACCGTGGTCGTTTCGTCCCGCCTTTTCAGTTCCTTTGTGATCCTTTGTAGTACCGATACCCAGCAATTGGGGGGGGGGGGGGGGGTTATTGCCTGGCACTGCTGTATTGACAGTACCCAGTAATGGAATTTGGGTTACTATTAACTCGATAACGGGAATAATAACTCTGGCAACTTGGAATATTATATATATTTTTTATTCATGATAAGAAATGTCGACACTTACCTCGAAATCTCCCTCGACAAAAACAATGCCGACGCAAAATCGTAATCTCCTCGGCAGTGCCGAACTTCCGAAAAAAAGTACCCGATCAACCCTAACGGCACATGCAGAACAAATCTAACAACAGATATACCAGATAAGTCATTTTATTATAGTTAAATAACGATTAGGTGTATGCAACTTCAGTTTTCTATCGCCGCCGCGTGCCACCAAAAGTTATTATAAGACATCGCGGTCATGAAATTCGTTACCGCGTACGTCAACCGCGGTCATGAAATGCCTTACCGTAGGAGACCGCGGTCGATAACACAGCGGCACCAAAAACTCAACCGCGACCACGCGGTTGCCCGCGTTTTCAATACCGCGGCTGACCGCGTTACTACACCGCGGTCAGGCGTTATTACACCGCAGTCATGCGGTATTACACCGCGGTCAGGCGGTATTACACCGCCCGACCGCGGTATTACACCGCGGTCATACCGCATGTCAACCTCGTTAAAACAGGTCGCTTAATTTGAGCATAGCTGTAGTTACGTAGATACGTAGATACAGGGTATAGTTTAAGCAATTAGCTATAATACGGTTAGTTTACCTTCGACTAGTCCATTAATGTTATCGACCCCCTACTTTTCGAATGAACCGATCTAAACTCTGATTATTGATGTCTCGGCTGTGTGTTTTAGAATTAAGTGACGAATGGATCTAAAATTATTGATATAAGGTGGTGCTTTAATCGAACTATTTCACTCGCAATAATGGATCACAGGATTTCGGTTAATGAGCCGAGGTTTAAACACCCATTCACTGCTATAGCCACAGGGCCTAGTGCTTGCGGAAAGAAGCACTTCGTATCTAGATTAATTCACAATGCGACTTATGATTAACCCACCGCCGTCTGTTATATATTGGTGTTTTAGTGAATGGCAACCCGGGTGTGAAGCGTTGAAGAAAGTAGTCCGATTCCACTAAGGAATACCTGACATAAGTGCGTTTGATGTGAACACCCCGACCCTGATTATACTCGATGATTTGATCAGAGAACTATAAGTTTGAATTCTCATTATCTTATCCTTTTTAAGAATCCGAGAGATCAAACTTCAATTTCGGTTCTCGCTAGACAAATGTTCAACACAAAAGCTAAACACCTCGTTGAAGCGTATCGAGACGCTGTAACGCAACCGTTCGGATACTTACTCATTGACTTGAAACAGGAAACAATGGAAAATATGCACCTGCAAACAAATATTTTCCCCGGGGAAAACAAGGCTGTGTATGTGCTTAAATAAACATTCGTGAACGATGAAATTTCAATAATGTCAAAACGACTGAAGAGGAACGTGGGTAATATAACTTGGTTAGGACGTCTCCCACCGCACAAGGCTAACCTCGCTGTGCACAACGCCGATAATGATTTAATAGATTGTTTATCTGACTGCTGTTTGAATATATTGAGAGGGAACGTGCCGATCTCGACCAGACAAAAGAATAAACTCGTTAAATACAAGAAGCAAATCAGAAATGTAGCCAAACCGAGGTCTTGTAGTCAAAAGAAGAGAAAACGACTTTTACAAACAGGGGGATTTCTAGGGACTTTATTGAAACCTATAGTCCCGTTTTTGAGTAGTCTTCTAGGAGATTTTATTCAATAAAAAAATGGAATACACGAAGAAAATGGTTTTAATTGATCCTAAGTTCATGAAGAGCGGATCCGATAATGGAGGTGGTAATGAACCTAAGAAACTAGATTTAACAGAAGCTCAAGCAGTTCGAACTACCCTAACCGATATAGATAAGAAAATGGGGTCAGTAGCTAGTAGCGCGGTGCTTCACAAGAAGATAAAAATTTACATTATAACCAACTACTGGAGAGATTTCTAAGATACAAAACGAAATACAATCGAGATAAAGCCTCAAAACCTTCGAAACCACCGCCACCAGCACTGCCACCACCGGACACCCTGATAATGATGAGCAAAGAAGAAGAGGAAGAAGAAGGGGTCGACGACGATAAGTCGTTGTATGAGCGAAAGGAGTATTTCGATACTATTCCGAAGAAGTTGAGAGGTAAAGCGAAGCTCCTGCTTAATGAGATGCGAAAACACCCGAAATTACAGTTCGGTGATGACGGTTTTGTTTCGTATAAAGAGCGGAAGATGGAGTCGATCGATTTATTAGCTGATGTTATAAGGGAAAGGAAAACGTTCAGACCCGCGGGGCATCATGTTTTCTCAGAAGCGATTTGTAACTCCAACATTCCTTCGGCTTTGATCGGTAATAAATTTTACAAATGATCTCGCACGAGGTCAAATGCAACCCCATAAACCACACCGCTAGGACGTATGCTGTTAAGCACTCCGAAAATTCCCACGAACCTACAGTGGGATCAGGCGTAATGATGGGAGTTTATTTCGATCCGGCGAAGGTCGGTAGTTTCGGTGGTATTTCTAGCCTGAAAAGAGTTACTAAAAAGAGAGATAAAGAGGTTAGAACCTTTTTAAGCGCGCAAGAAGCGTACACTCTACACAGACCAGCGAGGAAGAAGTTCTTGAGGAGACAAACTACCGTTAGCGGACCGCTGCAGCAGTTTCAGATCGATTTGGTTCATGTTAAGTCGCTGAAAGAGGAGAACGATAATTTTAAATATATATTCACCTGTATCGATGTGTTCACAAAAATATAATATTTATAAATAATATTACTTTTTCCTTAAGGGAAGCCCGAAACTGAACTATATGGATTACGTCTCCGGCCTTGTGTCAATCAGGAGGGTTAAAATTTTATTGCTGTGCCGACCCTACTCACATCCGTGTCCAGATTAGTCTCGCATGAATACACCCGCATTCTATCTATTGTCTAGTCAGTTTTTTATTTCCGACTTAATCATGAGATTTGCGAGTCGCGGGGTTGGGAATGGCACCAC
The DNA here is from genome assembly GCA_032622095.1 of Siphonodentalium dalli. Taxonomy (NCBI): domain Eukaryota; kingdom Metazoa; phylum Mollusca; class Scaphopoda; order Gadilida; family Siphonodentaliidae; genus Siphonodentalium; species Siphonodentalium dalli. Next base: position 2,975,833 of record CP136063.1, on the reverse strand, counting down.
CATGGGAGGGATCTATGATAGTTCAGTTTCGGGCTTCCCTTAAGGAAAAAGTAATATTATTTATAAATATTATATTTTTCCGCCAAGGAGAAGCCCTCAACTGAACTATATGGATTAGAATGCAAGCCCAGGAGGAGGCACGAGCAATAAAGTTAATTAATATCCAAATTCGATGGGAATGTACTCTTCCGAAACAGGATTCATGTAAATGTGATTTAGTCATGAATCAGATATGATTATGTTACGTGAAAGAGCTCCCAATTCAGATTACGACATTGCTCAAATGTGTACCGCACCCCCCCCCCCCCCCCTTGTTTTTGGAATAAACATCCCAGGTAGTGCCATATAATTCATGCTAGCGAGACAATCGAGCAAGTATAACTTTGCTGCATCCTATTCTCTTTGTTATCTTCTCCGCTCTCGCGACAGTTCACATTATGAACTGATGTCACATGCAGCCATTGTGTATGCCATAACATATCAGAATGCTTATGATACACCAGGGAGCAAATTAACTGGAATCGCATCGCTATTTGCCACTGAAATGTGGATACCGGTAATAGCGAGGAATTTTTTATACATGTATGATGTTATAAAAATGCTATCTAATCATGTCAATGTGAGATTATTTGCGAATCAGATATAGAAAGTAAATTGCTCCCTATGATACACAAACCAGATATAAAAATGATATGCTGCAGATATCATAGCGAGGTATGAGGTTTCATTAGATCATGCCACACATCTGTACTCCAGCCTCGTATAATGTAGAGAGCAGGGAACGCCATCATGATCCAAGGTATCATTGCATACCAGTATATATGGGATTAGAGAACACCACTGAGGACTTGATGAACAAGCATAGAAGCATCAGTGATCTATGATGGCGCACATAACGAGTGTCGGGTACATTTCGAAATGATCAAATGTAGCAGAATGATCAAAATTGCAAAATGACCGGTGAAGGAGTGGCCTGGAGGTATCCCGAAGGTATTACGATTCCAGGAGATTGGACCCCATCGTGTGGAGATGTGGGCCACTGCACCGTGGGGAAGAGATAGAAGGCTGGTTGGTGCAGCTCTTGGAGGCACGCAACAAGTCTTCCCCACCCAGATCATTCAGCCTTTCTTTCCTACCGGTGAAGGAGTGGCCTGGAGGTATCCCTAAGGTATTACGATTCCAGGGGATTGGACCCCATCTTGTGGAGATGTGGGCCACTGCACCATGGGGAAGAGTTAGAAGGTTGGTTGGTGCAGCACTTGGAGGCACGCAACAACAAGTCTTCCCCACCCAGAACATTCAGCCTACCGGTGGAGGAGTGGCCTAGAGGTATCCCGAAGGTGTACGATTCCAGGGGAGTGGCTGGACCCCATCTGTGGAGATGGGGGCCACTGCACCGTGGGGAAGAGGCAGAAGGCTGGAGCAGCTCTTGGAGGCACGCAACAACTCTTCACTTCCCCACCCAGAACATCCTCCAAAGGCTACAGTGCTGGATCTTTCCTGACTGAGATAAATACTTGGACTTATCGCAAATTGTTGAATTAAATGAATCAATATAAGATATCAACCTGTATCCTCATCCTGTACAAAATCACTTACCAGCGGAACATCAGAATCCTCGTCCGACAGTGTGCCTGGTGACCCACTGTCGACCCGCGATTCTTGCTCATCGTCGTCAAACCTGCCGACGCCACGCGATGCAGAGAAGCATGTCGAGATCGACGCCAGCCAACAGAATTGGCTGCATCAGGTTGGGATACCAGACTGTGGAAGAGGCCTACACTGAAATGGTTCGACGCAAGACAAATGCTCTTGCATTTGGGATAAGTAGCTATGTCCTGTCCAAGGTCACCCCCTCAAATTCAGGGGCATCATCAAGCTGCGCCCCCAAGGCCAGAGGGAATAAGTTCTGATGAGCCATTTGATCAGAGGAAGCCCCTTCCATGGAATCCCCCAAATGCAGGTGGTCCTGACCAAACTGGAATAAATGTCGATGACATACCACTATGATCACATGACGGCGGAGGAGCAGGCCCGGATGTATCCCGAAGGTATTACGATTCCAGGGGATCGACTGGACCCCATCTTGTAATGATGTGGGCCACTGCACCATGGGGAAGAGTCAGAAGGCCATTTGGCTGGTGCGCTATGTCTATGAGAGCAAGAGCGTCACGTGACAACGAGTCTTCCCCACCCAGAACAGCCGCCAAAGGCTACTCCCAGGTGCCCAATAATTGTGGTGGCCTATAAACAGATCTTCGTGGCAGGAATCCAGGCCGAAATCAAAATACTGATGGAAATTTCACTCTATGTGGAATAATAGTATATCGATGTGAATTTTTTCGAAATTTAGTAATCGTATTGCCACTACCATTAGGCACCTGAGAGAAAGGTGCCGGAGCAATCGCCCGTGAAGATTGGTTTCCCGAATCAACCACTTGCAGCACCCGCCTACCATTGGTTCACACTGCCGTAGCAGGACCTGGGGGGCCAGAACTGGTCCTGCCCGAGGTAAAGACTGGTACGGTTGCTCAAAGTAGGTAATCATTGACTAATATGCCCTTACCCAACTATAACAAGTAATACACCCGTGAATGAGCAACCTGCACGGTGTGTGGCCATCAAATTCGAATCATGTTCGACTGCAAGACATGCTGTTAGTTATAACAAAGCAAGGTTAATATACATAACACAATACAACCTAGGTTATTGAGTATAAAGTAAGGTTAATATAAAATCACGTTATACCCCTGGCCACGTGATCTTACCTGCTATGACAGGTAAGATACTGTCTTTTCTCGTATATGAGGACGATGAGTTCCGAATGCACATAGGCAAGAACTAGGCGGTTTCCGTTAGGAAAGTACGCTTACAGCGGACGTGAAGATACGAATGCCTTCATTTTCGTCATGATTGTATCGATTCGTTTTGTCACATAATCAGTGGATATGTCGATGATATACCACTATGATCACATGACTGCGGAGGAGCAGGCCCGGATGTATCCCGAAGGTATTACTATTCCAGGGGATCGACTGGACCCCATCTTGTAATGATGTGGGCCACTGCACCATGGGGAAGAGTCAGAAGGCCATTTGGCTGGTGCGCTATGTCTATGAGAGCAAGAGCGTCACGTGACAACGAGTCTTCCCCACCCAGAACAGCCGCCATAGACGAAGAGCCATGTCATGGCCGGTTTCGGAAATATATTGGCAGTAGATGTGCGCAATATAAACGCTGCGCATGTAAGCTCGCTTTAGACATGTAACAATACAAATGCAGTCCTTTCTGATATTCTGCGCAATATAAATGTGTTGCATGTAACTGCGCATCATACACGAGTGAAAGCTATGTGGCAGAATATCGTTTTGATATATGTGGAAATAGAAGTTAGTGAGCCAAGTGATGGTCTCTACTGGAAAGACTATTGGCAGTGAATCTGGAGCACGTGACAATATGTATTCTTTCTATTTCGCTGTTTGCCGTTATCATTCACTGATGAAACTGCAAAGTATGTCAGTATTGGGATGAAAACTGTTCACCATATGTAAGCATACTAGTAGTCAGTTCTGACAGCATACATGAGGCCCTGATACCATATGATTGTCATGTACAATGTATGGAACTATTACGGCGTGCAATACATTATTGAAAGCTCGCCCATGCCGAGGCATGTTAGAGCCTACGGTAAGAAGGCTTAGTGTCAGGCTACAAAGTTTTCACTTCATTGCAGTTGGTGAACAATAGGTCGTAGTAACCCAAACTGTACATACATGGATGTAAAGAATGCAACACAATATTTAGAACGTCAGACAACACATCAATTTGAAGTGTGGTTATATATGTGATAACGAATACCATCCCCCTGTTACGGAGTGTTAGTAACTATTGTACTGATGATACAATGAGTTATATGATATTTAATCGTGATAGACAAGGCAGAATTGTCTAAATACCTTGAAGTCGATGTAATGTGTTATTACATTTGCCATGTGTCTAACAAGACCACGCACTCATACATACTGGCGGGCTTAGATTCGCAGGTATTGATCGTTAAAACAATGTTACAGATCGCTCAGTCGAAAGAAATGTGAATTGTCATCTGATGATACTGATAGTGATAACAAGTACTATCTTTCGTATTTATTCATGTAAATTATTACAAAGGAGGATATGGCTGTCCTGTGCAACTTTCTGGGAATTAACAGAGCAGTGCCATGTATGATTTGGTAGTATACATTAGGATACAAAGCAACGGAACTTACGAAATAACCGAAGCGAGTCGACGGAAACTTATGTAAAGTGAAACACGTGTAGCACGAAATTAGGAGATATCGCATACCGTACTACATTGCGTCCTCAATTGTAAGTCATGATAGTCATCACGCCGTATGTGTGGCTCAATATGCACTATGTGGTTTTGCCACAAGTAAGCTATGTGCTTCTTTAGTCATTGTCAAGATGGCCATCTTAATCCCAATTGTTGGAAGATAAAGCCGTCTTGAGGAAAACAGAAAACACGGAAACAAATTACGGATACAGTGAAACGAAAAAAGTTCCCGTTTCGGATGTGAGAAATATTAATTAACTATCGGGTACAATAAATTGCAAGTTTGTAATATCAACAATAAATATTGAGTCGATAAACTCGCAACACAGAAAGATACAACCTTGAGAAAATAGAAACGATCCTGTCCTGGCGAGGAGGAATACAAACTGGCTAGACAATAGATAGAATGCGGGTGTATTCATGCGAGACTAATCTGGACACGGATGTGAGTAGGGTCGGCACAGCAATAAAATTTTAACCCTCCTGATTGACACAAGGCCGGAGACGTAATCCATATAGTTCAGTTGAGGGCTTCTCCTTGGCGGAAAAATAGCTTGGGCTGTCCAAATTGGTGACCAAATTCGCTTCAGACTCGATCGAGGCTTTCGCTATTATACTCGAGAAATCCGACGTTCCGAGAGCTGTTCAGGCGGACAAAGGGACTGAGTTCTTAGCGAAAAATTTCAAAAATATCTAAAGAATAAGAATATTCAGTTCTTCACTTCTGAAAATGATGATGTCAAATGTGCGATCATTGAATGATTTCATAGGACTTTAAAGAGCCGTATGTGGAGATATTTTACAAAGAATAATACTTTTCGTTATATCGACGTGCTTCAAGATCTACTCGACAGCTACAACGCTTCTTTTCACCGAAGTATCGGTATGGCGCCGAGAGAAGTCACACTCGATAAAGTCGGGGAGGTGTGGCGGAATTTGTACGGTAAACACACGACTCGACGAGCTCGAGCGGCTGAAGGCGAACTGCAGTTTTCTGTCGGTGATTTAGTGAGAATTTCACACAGGAAAAGAATATTTCAAAAAGGTTATGAAGCTAACTGGTCTCGTGAATTGTTCAGAATTACCGAGGTTCTGACGACCGCGCCTGTGTGACTATTCGGGTGAAGATCTAGAGCGCACTTTTTACCCGAAAGAGCTTCAGAAAGTTATCGAACCGGAAGGTTTCAAGATCGAGAAGGTGTTGAAAAGAAAGAAAAATAAACTCTTTGTTAAATTTATCGGGTACCCCTCAAAATTTAACGCCTGGGTACATAAAAGCGCATTAATTAGTGATTGAGGCAGTTCTCGAGATGGAGCAGAATAGCGACAGCATCAGTCGTAGTTGGTGGTGTTGTTGGGTCGACTGCAGTAAGGACCAAGTCACTTATACAACACAAATTATCGTTCTCTACTTTATAATAGCGGCTGCTGTGTTGAATATATCACTCGACAACGGAAATCAGCAGCTGTGGACAGCTCTTCTCACTTCGTCAGTTGGTATATTACTCCCGAACCCTAAAGCTAAGAAATGAACAGTTTTTATATTACTCTCCCGAGCAATGCTTCTATGGACTATTACCCGAAGAACACGGTGGCTCAATTCACCACCAAACTACCCGCTTCAATCAACCTCGAAGGAGAATGGGAGGTAGGCCTCGCTGAGATACAGTTTCCCTATTCGTGGTATGCCGTTTCTAGAGATGATGTTTGGTTTGAGGTGAAGAGAAATAACAGATACCGAACGACATATTTACCAGTAAGCAATTACGAAAATCCGCAACAAATGATATATGAGCTGTACATACAACGTGACTCAATATCAAACCCTTATATCGCGTTCACCTACAACGAATCTTCAAACTTTTTAGAAATGTCTATCAGAGAAAGGACGACCGTTAAGCTCAGTGAAATGTTCGCGCATATGATGGGTGTGGACGTGCGTGAAATGAAGACCGGATATCACGAATCGGTGCGACCTGTCAGTATCAATAGGGCGAAATTATCCTCCGTCTACGTGTATTCAGATGTGGTGAAAGAACAAATAATCGGAGTTACATACGCTCCGCTGCTCCGAACGGTTCTGATCACCGTAAACTACGGAGAGCAATGCAGTCAAATATTCAACCGAATATATTACCTACCTATCAATAAGAAGGATCTCGACTCCATCGAGATCAATATAATGACAGCAACCGGTCTTCCAGTGTCATTCTTAGCCGGTAAATCAGTGGTAACGTTACATTTTCGCAAATTATGAGGACCGCTTTCTGTTGCCACGGTAGCCTATATGACGCTTACCATAGGAAACAAGTCGGCAGAGGTCTCCCAATTTTCGCGGGAGCTAGAACACAGAGGGGCTACGGTAGTATTTTCGGAGGTATTCGCAACGCTTTACTACCGTTGATGAGAACAGCTGGCAAACATCTGCTTTCTGGTGGGATAGGTTTAGCCAGCAATTTGATTGAAGGCGGCGACTTTAAGGAATCGTTGGTCCGAAGAGGGGGACAAACCGGCAAGAGATTGTTGAATGACCTCAGTAGGGTCAAGCTTATAAAAAGCAAGAAGGCCAGAAAGAAACTCATTACCAAGAAGAGTAAGGACATATTCGGTTGATATAATGGCTCTCATAAACCCCAAGACAGCGGAGAGTGTTAACAGTGAATTAGATCTTTTTACGTTACCGAATACCCAGACCTCGGTGCTTAAAGCCTCCTGGGTAGAATACAGACCCGTTTCTACGATAAGTCACGGAATTCCTATAGAATTTCACGTTGAAGGAGTCGAAGAGGACTTCGTCGATCTATACAATTCTCATATTCACGTTAAAGCTAATATAGTGAGGCAGGATGGAGGAGATCTGGCGGCCGGAGCTAATGTCGCCCCTGTTAACAATTTTCTCCATAGTATGTTTTCTCAAGTAGACGTCTCACTGAACGATAAATTAATCACGCAATCTACCAACACTTACCCCTACACCGCCTATATACAGACTTTACTCAGTTTCGATCCGGCGGCTAAAGATTCGCAGCTAAGTAACGTTTGTTGGGTTAAGGACACGGCCACTAAAATGGAGATTACCGGAAATGACAACGTCGGATACAGACTCAGGAAAGAAATGGCGGCTACCAGTAAGGACTTGGACATGATAGGCAAATTACACCTCAGTGGTTTTAATCAAAACCGATATCTGCCGATTGGTGTAAATCTTCGTTTGAAATAAATTTGCTCCAAAGACTCGTTCTGTTTGATGTCGTCGGAGGTAGAGGGTACATACAAGGTGAACGTGAAAGAAGTTTCTCTATTCGTGCACAAAGTATGCGTTCAACCGGCTGTCAATTTAGCGATAATAAATGCTATGAAAAGCGGAAATCTCATGTACCCTATATGGCGAGTGGTTTGCAACACTTTTTCGGTACCTAACGGTAGCATGTCGCTAACCAAAGAACACCTATTCCAAGGTCGAGTCCCGCGTCGTGTAGTCCTCTGTTGCGTGGACAAACAAGCGTTCAACGGAGCAGTCGCCAAGAACCCTTACAATTTGAAAAACTTTAACATTAATTTCGCAACTCTATCTTTGGATGGGGTTTACATACCTAGCAAACCGCTGAAGCCCGATTTCGAAAATTTGTTTCAAGGATCGGGGCGCTTCTACGAAGATTCGGGAAATGGGTTAACGAAAAAAGATTTTATTAACGGATTCGCGGCTTGGCCTCTCGATTTAACACCCACCTTGTCAGCTGGAGATGGGAATTTCGAACTAGTCAAGAATGGGAATTTCAGATTGGAGATCGGTTTCGCTACTGCACTACCCAACGCTATAAATGTTATTGTATACGCCGAGTTCGATGACCTCATTCAAATTGATTCATCGAGAAATATCATCTTCGACTTCCTAACATAACACAGTTATAAGACAGGATGGACGGCGGTCAGATTGAAGCGTTTTTATTAAGAGATCTTTTCGTGGGGAAGTCGTTCGTCGGGGTGTTCGCTCGAGATGACTTGATCAGGGTTAAATTCAGACCCCCATTTTCCCTGGTAGCGAATACGGACAGACACCACGAACCGGGGCGTCATTGGGTAGCTATACACGTTAACAGCATCGGGACGGGTGCGTATTTCGATAGTTACGGAGCGGGACCTTTCCATATACACGAGTTCACAAACTTCCTAGATGAGAATGGAACTATAATCATATACGACTCCAGGGTCATTGGTCTGAGGTAGGGCTGGGCGATATTGGCCCCAAAAAATATCGCGATATTATGGCGACAACATCGCGATACACGATATTATCGCGATATTATTTTGGTATATTACAATTGGTAAGTACAATGTGCAATATATGCAATATTTCATAAATAAAGTTTGCACAATACATCCCTACATTTTATTTACGATTTGTGGGTCATGAGAGGTCGAGTAAATGTGTCTTGAACAATTATCAGTAACATCACAGTATACATGTATATAATGACCACTCGTCAGCAACAATTGACAGTTTGCCGACGGAGAAATAATAACTTTGAAACAAAGGGATATAATCATATAACACGGCCCACGTGCGTTTTCGCATAAATTTTTTAGAGTTATATCCCTTTGACCATAGCGCTTAACACCATGCACACATTAAGCACCGCATTCGGTTTCAAATTGCCATTTTATTAATTCGTGAGGAATTGGTTGTTTGTGAGACTATATTTATCAGTGGTAATTGGTAGTGGGTAGCACCGTGGGACTTCAATGTCCATATACGGCAGCCCTGGGAATTAGCGTCGACAATGCCACAATGGGCAGTGCCCAGGCAAAAGCCGACGTGAAAATTTGAAATGAATTTGCGTCGGCATTTTTTTAGCCGAGGAAAATAAATAGAGACAATCATGTTCAATTAGTTTGTGAATTTGACATTTGTTGAAGCGATAGCAATGCCATGATCCGTACGGCACATGTCCACAAAATCATTTTACTCGCAATTTGCACACATTGAGACGATCAGCTAGACTAAGTGTGGTCAATATAAAATCTGACATCGTAATCCGTCTCCAAGCAACCGGTTACGGTTGATAGAGCAAGCTGCACCAACTTGAAAGGAGGTCATTGTGCCAGTCGCATGCGCGCGACATACCAATCTCACAGTGTAGCCAACTGATGCTACTAGTATCTCTTTGATGTGTCCGACGAAGCATATCCAACTTGACAAGCACGTGCTCCGATGTTTTAAAACGTTTTCGACTGCGTATGTCCGGGAAGTTTGGGACTATTATACTTACTCTAACTTCGCTGTTTGTTGGGACCATATGATTGGTTTCAACCTACATGGAGAATATTACAACTTGGGACGGTATGACGATATTTTTATTTCAGACGATATTATTGACGATATCAAAATTAAAACCGGGTATACCCGATATATCGTCATACCGCCCAGCACTAGTCTGAGGTATGCGGCCTTTACTTCATATATTTTCTGAAAAGCGTTAATAGAGGAGCGTCGATGACTGCTATAACTGAAGCGTTCAGTGAATGGAACTTCGCCTCCAATGACTATAATATAATCAGAGCGATAATCGACGGAAAGGTGGTCGTTTCAGACCGCCGACGAGCGACAGTCGCTCGATCGATAACGTAGGCGGTTCCGATAGCTTCTTTAAAACGAGAATTTCGTAGGAGGGAAGCCATCTGAGCGACAATTTATCTCTCACAAACAACTCCGAAATCATGATCCATTTGGGTAGAACTATCTACCCGGACGTCTCGCTTTACATGGGGAAACCGAAAATCCACTTACGGAAATACAATCAGAAAGACGGCAAAAACATCCCGACGACCTACGGGATTGCTTTGGACCCGAGATAATATTGATAGGCTCAAAGAACTCGTCCAGCTGAAGATGTTACCGAAGAATTTCTTCTCAGAAACTCTGGACGAACACTCGATGTTGAGAGCTATACTGCTGACAACCTACACCGAGATGGGGAAGAAAGCCGTTGACTCGGAGTTGCAGAGTATGTGTTTCAGTTGCATTAATAATTGCGCGTCTCAAAAAGACCACGACATGTGTTTGGGTGATGATGTCGATCGGAGCGAAGTCTATGAAATGGCGATGAAAAAGCTAAATAGAACTGCGTTATTCACTAAATTCAGGGAAGCTGCGAAGAAAAATAACATTGAAGCGACGTTGAGTGACTTTCAAGCTATAGTTATATCTGACCAAGAACTTCGCAAGGCTATCGTCTGAACAATTATCTACAATGTATACGTGTTGTATCTACATAAACGTTCCAGTATCCGACACCTGAATCAGACGCCTGAATAGCGTCGTGAGTGACTTTCAGTATCTCATCATGAACTTCGTGACATTCGAGCTATATCTGACCGGCGAGGCTATCGTCTGAACAATTATCTACAATGTATAAGTGTTGTATCTACATAAACATTCCAGTATCCGACGCTTGAATCAGACGACTGAATAGCGTCGTGAGTGACTTTTCAGTATCATGAACATTCGAAAAAAAAACGATTATCTAAACGATGTATAAGTGTTGTATTTTTATATCTATATAAATGTGTGTTAGTCGTATTCCAGTTTTTGTGCGAAAAATAACCCTCGGGTTTATGTAGCCTTCGTTATTTTCGGTGGTATTTTCGCGCCCGAACATACACACTCAAAACAGCGAGGTTATAGCGGTTTAGGGGAGGGGCTCTCTGTCTCTCTCTCCCCCCAAACCCGAGACCCCTACCAGGATCAGACCGCCCCGATGAGTAAACGCTCTTCATTATCCGATCGAAAATAGGTCGACCCGAAGTACATCATCGGGGGAGCGAATCGAAAACGCTGTCAGCTCGAAAATGATAGCCGACGATCTTGAAATAAGTATCAGTCTTCATTACAATCGGGAGCACCCGAATCGACCCGATCAGAACCCTCGACGCCTTATAATATATATAGATATATATATATATACACACAACCGAAATACGCGGGTAATAAACGGGGCTTCGGATCAGCGACGATCGTGAAATAAGTATCAGCGACGCTCTTCATTACGATCGGGAGCGCCCGAATCGATCTGATCCAAACCCTCGACGCGCTTCACATACCGAAATGCGCGGGTAATAAACGAACGCTCTTCATTAACCGAACGAACTCGAAATTGGTCGGTTATGTGCAGTAACCAGACTATATATTTATCACTGATCGGCTCGAGCGCGACAAACAGTCGGGAACCTAAGATTTATAATAAATCACGTTTCATTAAGCATTATAGTAAAAGGGTTAGGGGTCGAGTTTGAATAGGATCAAACACAGCCTTTAGTTAACGACATCCGGTGGAGACACCGACGGACGCGGACTCGCGTCTTAAGCATGTTTAATAAACTGAAGGTAAACATCGGTCGGATATTTTTAAAAGCTTTCACTAAACACTGCAGAGTGAATCGAATTAAAGGCTAAAAATTGTAATTATCTCTCAGAGCTTATGACGGCGGCACATATATATATTATTTGATTGGATAGGGACTAACTCGTCCTCCCGTTTTTCTCAGGGAGAAAGTCAATTCCAGTCATTTGAGAATCATGAGTTTCGCTCGAAAATTTTAAAAACCAAATTCTCTCTGAAAAGACATACGCAGACGGTTCACGAAAAGCTTAAAACGTCAGACTGTAATATATGTGAGAAGACTTTTCGAGGGGTTTGGGATTTAAATCGACACTTACAATCTCACTCACGAGAGCCCGAAGCGCGAAGTTCCATCGTGCAGTGTGACAAATATTTCAAGAAATTCAGCGGACAGTAGTATCTTCGCAGACATAGCAAAGTACACGACCCTAAACCTCGACACACGTGTGCAATCTGCGCGGTTGAATATGACTCGCTTACAGCTTTGTCGCACCATAAACGAACGCACGCGTCAAAACATCAGTGTCAAACGTGTGAACTTTTGTTCTCCAGTAAAAACAAGCGTTTGCTACACATTCGAGCTCTACACAGAAATCTCAGGCGAGGTAAAGCTGAACGCCTACGAGTTCGGTCGTGCGGTGTTAGGAAATGGGTCGATGGCGCTGAAACTTCACCGCCTCCCGAATTGTTATCAGAAATGGATGCTGACGTTCAAGAACTTTTCAAACGAAATTGGGTTCATATCGCTACCCAGTTCTACATTGATTGCGCGGTTCAGGACACATTCAACTTCAGACTGTCAACTGGAAATATACGCGAAATTCGAGAAAAGTTGTATCAGGAGATTTTCAATAAGGCGAAAACTGCCTTCAAAATAAACTTTTCGTTCGGTTTCACACTCAAACATATCGAAACTAACGAATACAGATTTTTTGTGTCGTCGCAGAACAACGCCCGCGTGTTACCCGAACCGAGACTCATTAAAAACAAAAGTGATTTTGATAATTTCGTAGAAGAGGTTCTTGAATTAGATCTGGAGGAAACAGCTCGATTGAACAGACCCAACACGAAATACGCTGTACATTTATAAACGAAAGTGACTTTTTACGTTTCCAAGTTAGTGCACTATTATATAGGAAATGAGTGCTATTTACCTAATTACATTATGAACAATCGAGGATTACATGCGGTCCAAACACTCGGGGCCCGAGACAATCTATGTTTTTTTAGATGTTTAGGATTGCATAAAGGTAAAAATATTGTTGAGGTTGGTTTAACGGAACACTTGTTAACTTCATATTCTATGTTTACTAACACCCCTGTGAATGAGTTTGGAGGAGTTACTATTGACGATATTAAGCGACTCGAAAATGTTTTTGAGGTGAATATCGCTATATACGAATTAATGCCTTATGAGGGTAAAGTGTCTGCCAGTTTAATAAGGCGTTCTAGTGATTCCTGGAACACTACGTTATATCTTAATTTTTACGAGGGGCATTTCAGTTTCATTATAGATATAGCTTTATACGCCAAGTCATTTAACTGCTCGGCGTGTTCTAAGTTTTGGGATAGTCTCAAAGCCTTGATGCGACATGAAACCACCTGCGTCAACAAATCTACAAAGACGGTATACTCCGGAGGAGTCTACTCTCCAGAGCCGACAGTTTTTGAAAAATTAGAGATGGAGGATTTGGAAATCGCTGATGAGGATAAATTCTACCCATATAGGATCGTGTATGATTTCGAAACCTATTTCTCTAAGGATGAACTTCCCAGAACGTTGTTCAAACAGAAATTTGAAGCTCGTCATACAAGTGTTAGTGTGGCGTCAAACGTGCCGGGTTTCGCAGAACCTCGATGCTTCGTGACAACCGAAGATCCTCGAGATTTGGTTTGGCGTTGGCTGGGATACATGACGGAAATCGCTGAAAACGCTCACGAATTGATGTTAGAAAAGTTTGAGTTCGTTCTAGACGCTATCCAAACGGAATATGAAACAGCCCTCGAGACAGAACCCGACGCGGGATTGGGTAGGACTCACCCTCTACAACAACTAAAAATTGGTTTCTCTAAATATCTACAACAAGTACCAGTTGTCGGGTTTAATTCAGGGCCCTACGATCTATGCGTTGTCAAAACAGAATTGATGGAACATTTGCTTAGAGAAAACGAACTCCGCTTTGTTACCAAGAGAGTGAACAAATGTGCGTGGAAAGTGATAATTTCAAGTTTTTGGATATAAAGAATTTCCTGGCTCCGAATTATTCTTATGATAAGTACATCAAAGCTTACGATTGTTCGAACACCAAAGGCTATTTTTGCTATGAGTGGATGGATTCTCTCGATAAACTACAGCAAAATTATTTACCACCGCACGAAGCGTTTTACAGCAAATTGAAGAATTCCAACATCACGGAAGATGAATACGAGTTCTGTAAAAGGGTTTGGCGACATTCCAGGATTTCCTTACATGGTATAACAATCTAGATGTCGGCCCGTTCTTAGAAGCTCTAGAAAAGCAAAGTACCTTTTACAGGGAGCAAGGTTTGGACCTCCTGAAAGACGCCGTATCCATACCAGGTTTGACACTAAAATATTTTTTCAAAACTATCCCAGATGATATATACTTCTCACGCTTCAACACGAAGGATTCTGACATTCACCGAGTGATAAAGAAGGACCTGGTAGGAGGCCCCGCCATTATATATTCGAGATACGCGGAGAAAGATCAGACTTACATCAGGGAGCAAGAATTCGGTTCTGAGGCTAAAATATGTAAAAGCGCGTACGGATTCGACGCGAATTGTCTTTACCTATGGGCTTTGAGTCAACCGATGCCCGTCGGTTGGTACATGCGCAGGAAAGCGACATACGCTTTCAGACCCGAAAGAGCTCAAAAATACGGATATCAGGCTCACTCTTGGTTGGAGTTTATGGCCCGAAAGAAGAAAATCAAGATTCGGCATAAATATATCTCGTCGGAGAAGAGGATCGGTTTGAGAAAGCTTCCCGTGGACGGTTATTACAATAGAGAGATATATCAGTATTACGGGTGCTGGTGGCATGCCGACCTGTTTGACCTCAATAAAAAGATCGACCTTAACGGGATATGTCCGATACGTAACAAGCCTTTTACCCAGATATACGAAGAGACCAGAGAGATCGCGGGCTATCTCAGAGCGGTGGGGTATACAGTTACAGAAATGTGGGAGTGCCAGTGGTTGGAGGCTCAAAAGAATGATCCGGAAGTGAAATTATTTATGACCACTTGGGAACCTAAACTCGCACGGGAGATGTCACACGAGAAAGTGCTCGATCAACTGAAAACCGGAGATCTCTTCGGGCTAGTGTTGTGTGATGTGGATACTCCGGACAGTTTGAAAGCCAAATTCAGCGAAATGACACCAGTTTTCAAAAATACCGAAATTACCATTGGTGATTTAAATGGGTGCATGAAAGAATTCGCCGAGGAAAACGAACTTCTCAAAAAACCCAGACGAACTCTGATCGGAAGTTATTTCGCCAAAAGACTCTTACTCGCTAGCCCCCAAGTGCAATGGTACTTGAACCACATCCTGCTCGTCAAGGTCTACGAAGTTATCCAATATAAACCGGAGAAGTGTTTTGAAAAATTTGCAGACACCATCACTAACGCGAGAAGAGAGGGTGATACACATCCTTCAAAAAGTATAATAGCTGATTCCTTCAAATTGGTCGGAAACTCGGCATACAGATAAAAGCCGACACACTGTTACGACATATGTTAATCAGCCCAGAGCTATCAAGGATGTAAATGATGTCAAATTGACCTCTGATTTGTACAAAATCGAGAAGTCTAAAAATCTAATAAAAGAAGATTTGCCGAGTCATATCGGGGCCTTCGTCTACGGGTACGCCAAGATTTGCATGCTGGATTTCAACTACGAATGTCTAGCCAAGTTTATCCATAAAAGCATATTCGAATTGGTACAAATGGATACTGACAGCAACTACCTAGTCCTAGCAGGTTCTGATTTAGACGCTGTCATCGACGCAGATAAGAAATCAGCTTTCTATAGAGAATATTCCAAATGGTTTCTACAACCCTACTGCGATAAACATCACGAAGAATTTATAGCTTGTAAAGTTCGCGGGGAGCTATGAGTTATGGATCGAGCTTGTTGCAAGGAAGCTTTCGCCTACAGCAAAAGGACCGGAGGTCTTTTCAAAAAAGAATGGTGTAGGAATGGAATTATCGCTCTTTCCAGCAAATGTTATATGTGTCTCGGTGATTCGACCAAAGTGACGTGCAAAGGTGTGAATAAAAAGCAGAACCAGTTAACGGCTAAAATGTATATGGATGTATTGAAACTGAAATGCCCAATTCCCACCGTTAACACGGGTTTTAAAATGTGGGGGAATTCTATGTATACATATTCCCAATTAAAAAACGGGCTGTCTTATTTTTATCCGAAAAGACACGTAATGGACGACGGAATCACGACGAGCCCTTTAAATATTTCGTCTGTTCTTTTTGTTGATATGTATATATATTTTTGTTCATCGTATGTTGATTGCTTATTGCTATATAAACTCGATACGTTCCTTTAAACATGCCTCTACAAGCGTTCGACCACCGAGGGCTCCCCAAAAATTCAATTATCGATATTGTTTACAGTTATTTGTTAATCAAACATGGACAAATATAAGATCAGATCTGACCTGTGTATTAAATAAGATTAAGTGTTTCATAACAGGGGTGTATGCATGGTTTTCAAAAATATATGTAGTTTATACAATTCAAAAGATTATCTATATAATGTTATACAGACATAATATGATGAGGATGCTTGCCCCTATGACCACTAAATTGTTCATATAAAAGAAAGTAAGTTAGCCCTCAATTAAATGGTTTCACACATTACAATGTTTTACAAGTAGCTTGGACACTAAAAGCCACAACCTTCAATGTTAATCTTCTAAGTGCTCTGTGGCCCCTAAAATTCAATTAACCATGACAATATGAACAAATGGGAAAATAAGGTTCCTGGAAACACTAACATCTACCATATTGATTTTCAAAACAATTCATAACTTACAATAGTCATGTATATTTATCTGCCTGATTCCCATTGCATAGATAAATCATATTGGCCATCAGCTGTTATTTTAATTTCAAATTGAAAGCACATGTCTGAAGGGTTAATATATTTTTCAAAAATCAATTAATCAGTCAAAACCAAAATTGATATAAGTGAATAGTGTGCAAAGATACCCAACAGATATTAAGAGATATGAGGAAGAGTCCATGTACATTATAGCATGTGTCTATGGATACCTTGGGAAGGGTTAATTATTTTTGAAGCAAATAATGGAATTTAGAAGACACTAAGTCTTATATAGGTGAGTGGGGGCTCTTATCTCACCCTGTAATGAAATTTCAAGAATAGGATAAACACCAGTCTTATGCTGCCATTAATCAATTTGACAGTTAGAATAAACAAATAGCCAGCCACCAGTGTTGTTTATCTTGACCATCAGAGCTCTGTATAATGTCATCACTCATTTCATAACAGATTTCACTTGGAATGACAACATCTATAAAATGTCCTCTCATATACTCTGGATGTTCACATGGTAATTTATTGATATCATTATATTACATGAAACTATTGCAATAAAATCTTCATATTTTCAAAACAGGATATCACACCTAATTAATCGCATAAAACTAAAATAAATGAAAGTGTCAATATTTTTTATGATTAAAATTTTTTTTTATTATACTTCCATGTTTTACATGGAAGTATATTGTTTTTGTGATTTTTATTTTTCTCTATTATTATTATTATTTGCCTTCTTCTTAGCAATTTTATAATGAGCATAGCTCAGTCAATACAAGAGTTAGAAAGCTAAAACTTTGTATGTATATATATGTATACAAACTCTAGTGCTTAGGCCTATTGAGAATCATGTCCTCACTTGATTTGCAGAGTTATCTCCCTTTATGTGAACAATTGGTGTTTTCAGATCTCCGAAAATATAAGGAGTACAGCACTGAAATTTGGTCGATACATACATCCTGATATCCACTGAATCATGAGTACATAAAAAACTGTGTCCGTCTTTCCTCTCCAGAGTTATCTCCCATAGATATGTCAACCTCGAAATCTTCTGATCGCCTGTTCTCACATAGCAAGAAAGATAGCTGGATTTAGTTTCTATAGTAGTGCTGGCCATTGTCAATATACTACACAGAAATAATTTGGACAGGATCGGGCTTACATTTTTTGGTTAGGGTGGGGGCGAAATTTTCGCATTTTTTTTTTGCGATGATTTCAACCATTTTTACTACCATGTATCTTTAGGACGTACTAATGAACCTCCTGAAAGAATTTTGTAAATCCGTTGAGAAATGTCCAAGTTACAGACCATCGAAAATTAAATAATTTGGCTAATGAAGGAGCATGGGAGAGGGTGAGACCATACCGGGGAGGCGATGAGACCATGCCGGTGGTGATACCATGTCGGGGTGGTGAGACCAGGCCGAGGGTGGTGAGACCAGGGTGACCTGTGGCGGATGTAAACGTCAGATTTAGCAAAAAAAAAAAAAAAAAAAAAAACAAAACAAAACAAGTCCAGCGGAATAATATTTTTATTGCGTGCTCCAGATGGGAAGAGTGATTCGGACCGGAGTATACCATTTATCAGTTTCTTGTCCCAACCGTTACCGATCTACAGCATGGACAAGAAAATGACCTATTTTTGGCGCCAAATCCAATGGGCTAATTGATGAGCAAGGTTAATTCAGGAGCGGGTATGCTGGTATCTCACAGGTAGGCCCCCGAAGTTTGATAGCTCTACTATAACAGCAACCTGCCCAACAGCGAGCGAGCTTCGGTGGGTTCAGACTTTTTGCAAATTCCAACAAAAATCAAAGGGGGGAAATTGTCTAAAAAATGAAACATCGAGCTAAAAAATTTCTGAGTAGTGCATATGGTAGATAGTATCCAAGCGCAACTTATTGATGTCGGCTTAATTTGCGCTAAGATCGAAGGTTTACTCGTGGCGAGGCTTTATAATGTAAATAAATTTTGTTAAGTGCTGTATCACTAACCTATTGTTGTCGCCAAATCCGACCGGGTTAATGAAGGAGCGAGCTAGTGCCGGAGCAGGTACGTCGATATACTTCTGGTAATATCCGAAAGTTTGAACGCTCTACTAACAAAGAAACCTGACCAACGGAGAGCTCGTGTTCAGGTGGGTTCAAATTGGCAAATTCCAACAAAAACCAAAAGTTGAAAAATACTTCAAAATATCAAATACGGAGATACAATTTTGCTGATGAGCGCGTGTGATAGCGGGTATCACCGCCCAACTCTGGTGCGATTTCTTAAGTTTCAGAGAAAAGGGTTTACTAGTGGCGACGCGATATAGCGTAATACGTACTACACAGCCTGCCATCGATATATAGCAAAACTCGAAATTCGCCAATATTCCCGTCAAATTCAAACAGGCTAATGAAGGAGCGAGTGAAATGTGCTAGCAGGTACATCGGTATACAATAGATACATCCTGGAAGTTTGACTGTCGTGGTTTAAAAGCAATCCGTTTAACAGAGAGCTTGCATCGCTGTGGGTCGAGGCTTTCGGCAAATTCGAGTAAATCTCACAAAGGAAAAAAAATTGAGAAATCGTGAATCGAGATAGAACAACTTTGACGAGTGGATGTGGTGGGTATTATCCACGCGCAAATTCCGTGAAATGTTCTAACTTTTAAAATAAATGCGCAATGAGTTAATCAGGATTAAGTGCCCGATATTACATGCATTCACATGTTAAAGGCACGTGCGGCCTTGGCGGTGGGTATCATGTGAAAATATATCCGCCCGTCAAAAACCGCAACAAACAGAAAGAACATCAAAATGTAGATAGACTTTGTCCGTATACAAATAAGAAATATAGCATAAATAGTATGTTATGGTCATATGTTTGACCATTGTTATGTAAACAACAGCATAAAAAGTTACTTTTCTGGTGTTTGTTTATATTATGATGGTAAACATAAAGAGCATAAAAATGTATATGGGTTGATGTAAAGTGTTAATACTTTCTGGACTTATTAGCCGATCAATACTAAAAACTATAAAGCGGAGTTATGTGTCATCATAAACATGCACATAAAATATGAACATTATATGATAAAAGAAAATGTCAGTAACACTGAAACTTAACTTGGAGAGGGGCTATTGTCAAATGTAAGTCAAGGGAGCAATTGAGAATGTTGGTATGTCAATGTATTACTAAATACGCAATGGATTGAGTCATACAAAGAGTAAATCCAAGATGCCGACTGGCAGCCATGTGTTTTAACAGAAATTGAGGGAAAATGGTAAGCTCCCATCTAGAGGTAACCCCGAAGATCCAGAGGAAGTTTGCTAATGATCAGATTGGAAATGTGGCCTGTCAGGTGTACCAAAGGAAATTGTTGACTGACACACACATGGATGAAGTGAAGAATGACCAACTCATGGCAATATCGCAAACTTTATAAAGTTGAGATAAAAATACTTGAGTTATTGCATTGAATAGTGTTTGTGGACAGACACACAGCAGAGGATGATCAATATATCTGCGTTATGTGAATCATACATGGTATGGTGTACATAAACAAACATCAAAATATTCTCACACAGCATTAGCAAATTGCAAGGCGTGAGAAGGGTTAAATAAGCTGTGATTGCATGCCAAGGGTATATAGCCCAAACAAATAACATTGTATGGTCGAATTAGCTGATTCATTTGATATTTTATATAGTGTTAATCAATTTACTCTAAAATGCTTACATTTATAATACAACATGCAGTTTGCTAAAACAATAAATATTTTCAAGCAACACAATCAAAATTAAAAATTACCAGCTAAACGTCCACAATCCGATTCGATGGTCCCCATATCATCAGATTCCAACAACTACAACATTTCTTGAAATGCTGCTTCAGTTATCAGAATCGATTAAAGGAAAAGGAAACTCTCAACATGCCATTAGTATATATAATATATCAACCATAGTGCGATAGAACCCCTATCATTTCTCATTTATACACAACGCATAACACAAAACTCACGCTAATTACATGTATCCATAATTATAAGATAATGACGTCACTTCGCATTATTCATCCTTACTACAGATATGTGCAAAGGCTATCACACTAAAATCAATTTCGTGTGTGCGTTTGTTATTCTGTGCATAATGAAAACCTATTAAGACTAATATATAGACAGAACACAACGCGCATCTTAATCGAGAATCTTTTATCGAATGAGTTGTGGATGGCGCAAGGATATATTTCGCGAGAGCATAGCTCGAGCGAAATATAACTTTGCGCCGTCCGCAACGAGTTCGATAAAAGATTCGAGATTATGATGCAAGTTGTGTTCTGTATTTATTCTACACCGTTCAGTCAGATAAGTTCAATCCATGAATGTCACCTTCATGGTTACTATAGCTACCTTTATTGTGATTTAGGTCTGACAAATAACCAGTAATTATGGGGGGGGGGATCACCGGAAGCGGATGATCGACGTAATGTACGTCATCTTTCTTGGCGACAACGTCAACAAGAATAGTTCCGGCTTGCATTCCACTAGAGGTATACACTAATATGTATTCAATGGCTGGGATTCCGTTGAATACATGTGACTCACGTCAATGGGTGTGGAATAAACATGTTTAATATAAAGCCAAAATGATTTACTTTATAATTTAGAACAATTAATTTATGGCCAGTTAATGGTCGTATAACATTTGAATGTGACAATCTCGGCCAAATTCAAACAAATTCTATATGTGCAAATACGAAAACCTAACAATCTCTCACAAATTAAACTACAATTTATTCAGATAATCATTTATTGTGTATAACAAACAGACATTGAATCTGCTGTTATATTTTTTTCATTATCTAAAAACAGACTATCATATACTGTTTATGGATACTGTTTAGCGTTAAACAACCAAGTGAGGCCGTGAGTTCAGAAACTTTAAAGGTGGCATCAATTTTCTCAAGCAATTGCTAGCGCAGGTTAGTTTGAGATGAAATATCTCCGATTGTGTGGAAATTTGAGCTGAAACTACACACAAACAGAGAACAGCTTGCTTAATACACGCCTTTTCGGTATGCAATAATTTCCATCTCCTTTAATTGCTTTAAAATAATGCTAACCACTGTCAACCATAGTATAATATTGCCCAAAAAGTGTTATATATCAACATTTTGTTTCTACCAAATTTGGTATCGAGAGTATGTAGGTCAGCTTTCACGAATATTTGCCAGGCCACCAAATAATTCCATGTGGTGAAAAATAACAAATTTTAAAAATCGCTATCTCATAATTGAGTTTTGATGGGTGGGTTCCTCGGCTCGAATCAAATATTTTTTGATTGCTTACACCCAAAGCCAAAGAAATAGTAATTTAGGAGAGTAATTTCGGATAGTTGATCTTTAAAATGAGTAAGATTAGGTGATAAAACAATACTTTCTGCATGATATTGTCGCTCACCAGACTGTAAGGACTGAGAAGACAGGGACTCTGAAGACTACAAGAGTCAGTACTTGACAGAATCACTTAAGTTCTAAACATGGACATAGCTGGATGTTCTCAAATGAGCAGGGCTCTTCACCTTGAAATTTCTAATTGCACATCACTGACAAATTTCCAACCTCTTACCTTTTAAAGAGGACAACCATACCACAGTACTAAGTTCACAAAAATCACTTTGTACATTCCTCTTATGTTGAATTTACGACTGGTACCAGTACTTCAAGCTTTCAAACGTTTGATAATTACCAACCTGACACCCCCATAAAGTTCAAATTTGTGGCCAATTCGGTCCAACAGTTTAACCTGAAGTAGAAACATATGGACTGATGGTTTAAAAACATACATGTTAGAAAATCAAACCAAACTACGAGAACAGTTCTAACTTATTTTTGGTGTGAACATCTAATCTACAAATGATTTAGTATTGGGCATGAATTTTTTTACTTTTGATCCAAATAGGGGGTCAAATCTCAACCCCTCTACACTCCCTCCCCATTGCCTCCAACATTGCCCCCACCCAGGCTGTCTAGAAATCAATATTATTATACCAGTACCAAACAGCATAGAGGAGAGTTAAATCTCTTATCTCTGCCCCTATTAGAACAAATGTGAATCCTCATCTATGAGATCCATTCATCTAGTAATATCAATATACCCCCCAATTTTCTTGGAAAAATCAGGGCATGATTTCACCTGGATAAGTGCTGGTTAAGAAACTAATATTGGAACAGCCGAGTCTGTATTTAGTGTCTGACCTTTCAGGTGAATTTAATGACAATATTCCGCAAGGTGGACTAACATCACCGAATTCACCCTCTGGGGACCTCATTTCCTAAAAATGACCCCATGAACAAATCTGAACCCCAGTCACCCAAGGCCCCTCAATACCAAATATAAGCTGTATAGGCCTAATGGTTCTTGAGAAAAAACTGTTTTAAGACTTACTATGGAGGGAAAGAGTTATGGCCCTGGCTTGGCACCTACATGTATTTTATGTGATGAACTTAATTGAACAAATCTGATTGTGAGACACCTAGGGAACATGCACACTGAACTATATAAACACATTCCGTCTTTAATATGGAGAAGAAATCAATTGTTGATAGATGGATGGATAGACATCTCAACAGGCAGACGGATGGAAGCCTGACAGATAGAAGACAAATTTAATCCAATATATACCCCCCCCATTTCTCTTTGAATATTAGTCGTATGTTTTCATCTGGATAAGTGGTGATTAAAACAATGTTATGAAATGGCCAAACCTGAATTTATTATGTCTGACATTTGCAGAATTAGGTCCCAAAAATGTGGATTTAATGACAATATTCTGTAAGGCAGGCTAGTATCACCAAATTCATCCTCAATCTGATTAGGCCTCAATGGCCAATAAAACCAAGGAACAGATTGAAGTCCTACAGTTGAAGTTGGTGATACACACCCATTGAGCACCTCAATTATGCATTTTATCTTCTGCAAATTAGGGGGACATTGAAACTGAACAGGTGGAAAAAAGTGACTAAATCAATGAAGTCCTACAGTCTAAGTTGGTGATACACACCCATTGAGCACCTCAATTATGCATGTTATCTTCTGCAAATTAGGGGGACATTGAAACTGAACAGGTGGAAAAAGTGACTAAATCAAACTGTCAATTTGATACTTAGGATACTTCCCAGAAGATGAGGACTAAGCAGAATTAGGTCCCTGGCAGGTGTATTTGGTGATGCTAGCATGCTGTATGGGGTAGCAACACTAAATTCACCATCTGGGGACCTCACTATGTAAATGTCAGACACACTATTTCCAGACTTGAAGAAATCAAAGCCATTCACAGTATCATTGAATGTCAGTCATCACCTAACCCTGGGAGCACCAGTTTGTTGTTAAATTGCTACAGATATGTTTAGATTAGATAATACATGTCATCTGGCCAGTTTATATAATTAATGACCTGTACCTTTACAGATATATATGCCTCTGTGGTGAGAAGAGTTATTAAATTGAGAGGTGATATGGCTTGGAAGGGATGTTGGTTGATGGCAGGGTTGGGTCTGTGCATGGCAGGGTTGGGTCTGGGCCATGTGGGAGGGGGTGGGTGGGGGAGGGTGGAATGTTTCCATAATTTCATTAAAGAGTAAAGTTTCATAACTCTGCAGATGTTATAATGCTGTCACTTTTTTCAAATTTTAAAACATGTTTAAAAAATAAAACTGTCCCAGAAGATGAGGCCTAAGCAGAATAAGGTTATTGAGGGTGTATTTGGTGATGCTAGCCTGCTGTATGGGGTAGCAACACTAAATTCACCATCTGGGGACTTCATTCTGCAAATGTCAGACACACTATGTCCAGGCTTGGAGAAATGAACAATGGACTATTCCTTGTAGACTCTGGTAGAATAGTTGTTTAGCTAATGTCATGTCGTGTAATGACAGATGGTAAACTGGTCTGAAGCAAGCAGTCTGAAGCAAGAGTATCGGGTGACCACACTATGATAAATTGGCTTTTTCAATAATATAGGCTTCAGTGTTCTCTTAAAAATTAATAGTGCATAGCAAAGAGGTGTGAATTATAAAGGGCCATAACTCTGTTAAAATATATCGGATCAAACCCATATTTTAACTTGATCTGTATATAAGTGTCAAAAATTCATATACCAAATTTGGTGTTGATCAGATGAAAAATGTTTGAGTAATCCTGTCTTGGATGAATTCTATATCAAAACAAGAGTGGAAGGGGTTAAATAAACAATACCAAAATCCATACAGATGAAGAACATGCTATGAAAAATCTAGGTAAGAAATATGAGGCTGTGATGTGTCCTAAACAAAAAAGGTCAAAATGCAAAAATTAATTTTTTTGTTTTTAAAGTTATGTCCCTGGCTCTGCCCCTATTTGACCCAGTGACCCCATTTGAACAAATCTGAACCCCAGTCACCCAAGGTATCTCTGTACCAAATATAAGCTAAATCGGCCAAATATTTTTTTAGAAGAAGTCATTGTAAGAATTACTGGGAGTTATGGCCCTGGTTTCTCAACTAATTGACCGGGTGACCTCATTTGAACAAATCTGAACACCAGTGACCCAAGGACCCTCCATACCAAATATTAGCTAAATCGGCCCAATGGTTCTGAACAAGAAGTCGTTGTAAGAATTACTATGGAGGAATAGAGTTATGGCCCTGGCTTCGCAAATATTTGACCCAGTGACCTCATTTGAACAAATCTGAATGAGAGTCACCTAGGGAACATCCACACCAAATATGAACCAATTTGGTCTTCCGGTTTCAGAGGAGAAGATGTTCAAAGAATTGTTGACGGACGGATGGACGGACATACCAACGAAGGGTACATTGTGTGGCTGCCTAAGTCCATAGCATTGTGTGGCTAGGGAACACTGTGTGCCTAGTGTCATTGTGTGGCTAGGGAACATTGTGTACCTAGTGTCATTGTGTGGCTAGGGAACATTGTGTGCCTAGTGTCATTGTGTGGCTGCCTAAGTCCATAGCATTGTGTGGCTAGGGAACACTGTGTGCCTAGTGTCATTGTGTGGCTAGGGAACACTGTGTGCCTAGTGTCATTGTGTGGCTAGGGAACACTGTGTGCCTAGTGTCATTGTGTGGCTGCCTAAGTCCATAGCATTGTGTGGCTAGGGAACACTGTGTGTCATTGTGTGGCTAATTATTTGTTATACGCTATGTGGCTGTCACTTTCTGTGGCTATGTTGTCCAAATTATATGTAGCTATTTATATAAATGAATATTTTCAACCATTATTAGTTAATTAGTATCCCAAATTGCTGCTGGCAGCCATGTTTTGAAAAAGAAATTTGACCTGATTAGATATTTCCCATCCAGACACCACCCCGAAGCTGCAAGTCTAATGAAAAGGGCATCAAATAATTTAGTGATACAAAGATCGAATTCCAAGATGGCCACTGTTGCGGCCATTATGGGCAGGCGACCGTGACGGATATATATTGTTGAATGTTCTCATCATACTGAGTCACCATATCATGGCTTTTCTGGTTGCATGAAACATAAGGACAGTGACCCCTTCAGGATTACTAATAGTGGTGGTAAATATTCATTAATACAAATAGCTACACTACATATAATTTGGAGAACATAGCCATAGGAAAAGCCATGGGTAGCAGAATGAAAATGATGGACATCCACTGTTGTCCATTGTGAAAGACAAAACGCTTGGTCCATCACTTGTGTTTAATTTAACGAACTGCTAAAGTACCGTAGATTTATATGCTTCGCTTGGCACGCACGCACGAAGAATGACGTCAACGTCAATTACGCGTGCTCGTCACAATGTCTATGGCGGCGCCCGAGTGGATTCCTGCCGTAGGGCAACATTTCGACAGTTTTTTCAAATTTAGAAGCGCGGACAGAGAGCTATTTGACGCATTCTCTCAGCTGTCCATGGAAATCAGATGAGCGGCTTTGTTCCATACAGCAAATACACTGCAATCATTCATTAGACACAGTAAACCTCATTTATTATTCAGTGACCTTCTCCTGTGTGTACGGAGGTGGGAAATATTCTGGACTCGCGGAACCGGCAAAAGAAAGTCATCGTAAGAAATTTTTATATGTATATAATCTAGCTACTATAATTTGGTCCAGTTCTGAACGAATTATCTGCATTTGACTTGCACGTTATATTAATCACCAAGGCAAGCTGTAGGCTTAGCATAATTAGTAAATAAAAAACTGACGACAGTATGACTATAAGTATCAGAATCAGATACTCTCAAGATATCGTACTGTTTCTGTTTTTCTAATTTCTTTCTAAAAATTCTGGTAATAGTAAGTATAGTCTTATCTGTATCGACTGAACAAAAATGGAGAATCCATTCAATCAAGTGCTTGAAGTGGCCCGGGGTGAGGGAATTATTAACATCATGTTTAGGTATATAAATTAATTTTCATTTATGTCATAATTATGTGAATAAATATGGGTTTACAAGTATGCTGTGATCAGTACCCTTCCTGTCACCTCCCCACCCCCCCCCCCCCCCCCCCATGAAATTATATCACATTGACATCAGGTCCAGGAGAGCAACAATTGTTTCATCAAATTGATTTACAGTATAATTAGTATAATGCACGTCGATTAAAGGCGTGAACACCCCCACCATCCATGGACCAATATACTAGTAAATGTACACATGTTTCATAATTCAGGGCTATTTAATGTCCATAAATTTAATAATTGGACAAACATTAGTTTGCCCCACATCCGAGACAAAATCTAATTTAATTCATTTTTTTGTCTTGAAATCAGTTGGAATTAAGTTAATTATTTATCTTTATATACTCACTAACTCAGCGTTATGGTTACCTTTGTAAACACAGAGATAAAACAACGAACTACTGATGCATGTATTAATTGACTTTGTCATGAATTTGATGTGTATATCAGTCATCAATGATTCACAAACTGATAATGTGATATATATATATTTATATAATTTGTTGAATTTAGTTTAAACTTTAAAGTTTAAGCAGAGCCTGGTTGAATATCTACCATATGGTGGGTCGTTCCCATCCTCAAGCTATATTGACGCCATTGAGACATATTCAATGGTATTTTGCTATTTTGCATGTGCTTGAGACTATGTGGTACTAGGTACTCAACATTTTGGATCTAAACTTGGACAATTTAGCCAAACATATTATTTTCATATCAGTTGGAATTAAGTTAATTATTTATCTTTATATACTCACTAACTCAGCGTTATGGTTACCTTTGTAAACACAGAGATAAAACAACGAACTACTGATGCATGTATTAATTGACTTTGTCATGAATTTGATGTGTATATCAGTCATCAATGATTCACAAACTGATAATGTGATATATATATATTTATATAATTTGTTGAATTTAGTTTAAACTTTAAAGTTTAAGCAGAGCCTGGTTGAATATCTACCATATGGTGGGTCGTTCCCATCCTCAAGCTATATTGACGCCATTGAGACATATTCAATGGTATTTTGCTATTTTGCATGTGCTTGAGACTATGTGGTACTAGGTACTCAACATTTTGGATCTAAACTTGGACAATTTAGCCAAACATATTATTTTCATATCAGTGATGAGTGATGTCAGATTATTTCTTACTGTTGACAGGTCGGTAGTAGAAATTAAAGACTTTAAAGAGCATGATAAAGAGCGTTTGTGATTATCAGCATAATGGTTATGTATTTCACTTTCAGAAAATTATTTTAGCTACTCGTTCCCATCTACATGTCAATATAATCATCCATGACATATTTCATGATGATCAGACTAACAGTACGACCTGTGGCCCGTGCTAATGGATTAAATTTTGAAATCCAAGATGGCCGCTGGCGGCCATGTTTTTTGTCCGAATGACCACAAAATGACTCGTTCCCATCTACATTCCAATTTCAATTATGATGATCGGACTAAAGGTACGACCTGTAGCCCGTGATAAAGGATTTAGTCATACAAAGAGTAAAATCAAAGATGCCTGCTGGCGGCCATGTTTTTTGGCCGAATGACCCCAAAATGACTCGTTCCCATCTACATGTCATTATTAACATTCTTGACAAATTTTATGATGATGAGACTAAAAGTACGACCTGTAGCCCGTGCTAAAGAATTTAGTCATACAAAGAGTAAAATCCAAGATGGCTGCTGGCGGCCATCTTTTTGGGCCAAATGACCCCAAAATAACTCTTTCCCATCTACATATCAATATTAACATCCATAATAAATTTGATGATGATCAGACTAAAGGTACGACCTGTAGCCCGTGCTAAAGAATTTATTCATACAAAGAGTAAAATCCAAGATGGCTGGTGGCCGCATGTTTTTAGGCCGAATGACCCCAAAATTACTCGTTCCCATCTACATGTCAATATTAACATCCATGACAAATTTCATGATGATCAGACGAACAGTACGACCTGTGGCTCGTGCTAATGGATTGAATTTTGAAATCCAAGATGGCCGCTGTCGGCCTTGTTTTTTGTCCGAATGACCCCAAAATGACTCGTTCCCATCTACATTCCAATTTCAACAGCCACAACAAATTTTATGATGATGAGACTAAAAGTACGACCTGTAACCCGTGCTAAAGAATTTAGTCATACAAAGAGTAAAATCCAAGATGGCTGCTGGCGGCCATGTTTTTGGGCCAAATGACCCCAAAATTACTCGTTACCATCTACATGTCAATATTAACATCCATGACAAATTTCATGACGATCAGGCAAACAGTACGCCCTGTAGCCCGTGCTAATGGATTGAATTTTGAAATGCAAGATGGCGGCCATGTTTTTTTACCGAATGACCCCAAAATTAATCATTCTGGTCTAAATGTTGATGTCAACAGCTATGACAAATTTCATAATGATCCGATCAAAGGTACGACCTGTAGACTGCATTGTTGACGCCTTACGCACACACACACCCCTGGACAACGGACGACAAAGCCATGGTAATAGCTCAAACTTTACAAAGTAAAGTTGAGCTAATAATGAATGTCTTGTCGTTGACTATGCCAAAATAGTGGTCCTCGAGGAGGAATAGTCCACTCGCAGACCACTATTTTGGCATAGTAAACTCCAAGTCATTTATCTCATATATATTTTGAAGACCTCTGGCTGTATGTATGTTTGTTTGTTTGTCTGTCATTTATACAAATCTACGATTCTCGACCGATCGGGACGAAACTTGGTACGTGTGTGTAGTTTGACCAGGCGGTGGACGTTGTCGTATTGGCGAGCCCGTGCGGCGCCCGCTTCGCGCATGCGCAGATGAGATCTCGGAAACGGGTGGAGCTATCGACTTGAAATTTGGTATGTGAATGTATCTTGCCCCGGATACGAATTTTATCGGGTCGCCGAGCCCGTGCGATGCCAGCTTCGCGCATGCGCAGACGAGATCTCGGAAACGGGTGAGCTATCGACTTGAAATTTGATATGTGAATGTATCTTGCCCCGGATACGAATTTTATCGGGTCGCCGAGTCTGTGCGACGCCAGCTTCGCGCATGCACAGACCAGATCTCGGAAACGGGTAGAGCTATCGACTTGAAATTTGGTTTTCAGACCAGATCTCGGAAACGGGTGGAGCTATCGACTTGAAATTTAGTTTTTGAATAGCCCGGACAACGTCGGGCTCATCGGCCAGTCTCATATATATTTTGAAGACCTCTGTTTGTCGGCATGTCTGTCTGTATGTCTATCTGTCATTGATACAAATCTACGATTCTCGACCGATCGGGATGAAACTTGGTATGTGTGTGTAGTTTGACCAGGCGGTCGTCGTTGTCGTATTGGCGAACCCGTGCGGCGCCCGCTTCGCGCATGCGCAGACGAGATCTCGGAAACGGGTGGAGCTATCGACTTGAAATTTGGTATGTGAATGTATCTTGCCCTGGATACGAATTTTATCGGGTCGCCGAGCCCGTGCGACGCCAGCTTCGCGCATGCGGCGACCAGATCTCGGAAACGCATGGAGCTATCGACTTGAAATTTGGTATGTGAATGTATCTTGCCCTGGATACGAATTTTGTCGGGTCGACGAGCCCGTGCGACGCCAGCTTCGCACATGCGCAGACGAGATCTTGGAAACGGGTGGAGCTATCGACTTGAAATTTGCTATGTGAATGTATCTTGCCCCAGATACGAATTGTATCGGGTCGCCGAGCCCGTGCGACGCCAGCTTCGCGCATGCGCAGACCAGATATCGGAAACGGGTGGAGCTATCGACTTGAAATTTGGTTTTTGAATAGCCCGGACAACGTCGGGCTCATCGGCTAGTCTCATATATATTTTGAAGACCTCCGTTTGTCTGTATGTTTGTATGTCTGTATGTCATTTATACAAATCTACGATTCTCGACCGATCGGGACGAAACTTGGTACGTGTGTGTAGTTTGATCAGGCGGTCGTCGTTGTCGTATTGGCGAGCCCGTGCGACGCCCGTGCAGCGCATGCGCAGAAGAGATCTCGGAAACGGGTGGAGCTATCGACTTGAAATTTGCTATGTGAATGTATCTTGCCCCGGATACGAATTTTATCGGGTCGCCGAGCCTGTGCGACGCCAGCTTCGGGCATGCGCAGACCAGATCTCGGAAACGGGTGGAGCTATCGACTTGAAATTTGGTTTTTGAATAGCCCGGACAACGTCGGGCTCATCGGCTAGTCTCTTATATATTTTGAAGACCTCTGTTTGTCTGTCTGTCTGTATGTCATTTATATAAATCTACGATTCTCGACTGATCGGGACGAAACTTGGTGCGTGTGTGTAGTTTGACCAGGCGGTCGTCGTTGTCATATTGGCGAGCCCGTGCTCATCTCGGATACTGCAAAAAAACGCATATCGAAAATATTTGTTTTAAGGAGCTTTGATATTCGACAACCCAGAAAAATGGTGACCCAAGTCACTTGAAAACTTTTATATCTTATCAACAATCATGTTTATTATGGCGTGAATCGCTGGATTCATAGTGAGCAAGCAAAATTCATGCACAGCTCATTTGCATTTTTTGTTTTGAGTTATTTATTTTTTTGGTGATATTGTAATGAATTTGGGCTTTGTAATTTTATGTCGTGGAAGCTAAAATTAACACTGAATGACCTCGTCTGAAGGCGGTCAAAATGTGTCACATTTGACCCAATAAACAACTGTGGGAGAGCCAATCATCGCATCTGGAACGTATTCCAATTCCGAGAAAGGTCAGCGAGAATCCCTGATTACGAAGAACAGAAACACTTGATCCACGACAGCAACAACATGAACTAAAAAGTAACTCTTCAATTAGATAAACTGTGTTTGATAATGATTCATTTTAAATGATGTTCACATGTTCCTGATATTATATTTATGTGAGTATAAATGTTGTTCCATAATATTCATTGTAGTTTATAAAACCCATTAATAACTTTACTACAATATGTGATGAAGAAAACGAAGAACACTCACTTCAATGTGAGACATCTTGCCACCATTTTCAGGAAATTTATGAAGTATGTTGAGGCTAGTTTCTGGCCCTGGATGGTGTTAAGGAATAAACACCATGTTGTGTTTATCTCCCATAAATTTGTCTCGATAAGAAAATATCTCAATTCAGAAAGAAAACATGACTGGTGCACTCTGGTAGAGATTGATTAGGGATGTGGAGCCAGGGGCACCAGAATTTCTACATGATACAAGAAATTTAATTATGTGGTTTGAAAATGCCAAAAGCAACCCCTCTCGGTCAGGGCAGGGTCTCCGCATCAAAATAGATAAAAACAAGAATTTGCAACGTGGGTGCTGGGATACCACCATCGTGCCAATTGAAGCATGAAAATATATATGAGCAGACGGAAAAAATTCAACATTTCCAGATGAACAAAGAGGGATAACTCTTGAATGGAATATGCAATCAACATAACTGAGCCGTCTTCGAAAACCCTCCTGTTCCAAACATGCATACCAAATTTCAACAGAATCCAATCCATGGCTGAGATATATATTAGCGGACAGACAGAAATCCAACTTTTTCAGATAAACAAAGAGGAATAACTCTTGAACGGAAATTGTGAACAATGAACCCTCTTTTAAAAGCCCTCCTGATGACAAACCTGCAGATGTAACAAAATTTCATTGAGATGTGATAACCAATGGTTAAGATATGTGAGTGGGGGTATAAAAACTAAATTGACAATAGAACATTTAACAAACTAAAATGTTTGGTTACATTTTAAAGGCAAACTGTGTGTTTAATTAGTGAATCAACTTTATGAATGAATTATCCAAACTGTGTGTTTAATTAGTGAATCAACTTTATGAATGAATTATCCAATCTAGAAGAATCAAGAGAATTCCAATCACATCGAATGTACAAAAAAATATAACATCTGAAGAATATGCAGTTGTAAATATTTAAACAGCACTATTTCTGTCAACGTGAGTCAATGCTTATGATAAATATGATATTATGTCAAATAATGGAGTTTTGTTATGCCCACTTGAATATAAAAATAAAATTTATAATATTGACTACTTTGAGAAAGAGAATTCTGTATTCCCATTAAATTTTCCCAAATAGAGTGTTCTGTAATGACCTTCGGGTCCATGATTTATTGATTATCAGGTCTGGCAATTCCCAATTATAGCTACAATAGCTATATGTAGCTACATGTATTGTAGCTACATTTGATTATCGTAAAACAATATTTTACCAATTTGCATTGCATGCAAGCATTACCGCGTGTCCGCGAGCTGTTGCAACTAAGAGTGAGGGGTATTATGTTGTTACAACTTATGAAACCACTACCTATGCCATTTCGGTTGCACCAGCTTGCGGAATATCTGAGAAGCATAGCTAAGCACATGCATATATTTGGATATTGGTTATGCTATGTGATATGGGACTCAGATCTATTCTTCTATTTAGGTACAGTTGTCAGGAAAAACTAACAATGTTGGAATATTTTTTTAATTATACATGAAAATGGCAAACAATATAATTGTGCTTCGTTATATCTGAAGAGCAAAGCATCCAGAGGAGCGGCGGCCAACTGATTGTGGAGAATTCTTTCGCCGTAATTCATCATTGATTCGTCATATTCACTCTTTATTCCGTTATATTCGTTCGTCGTATTTTTACATATTCATTCATGTTCATGTTATTATGTATAAATGTTCTTATGTTTTTATTCTTGTTATCATCAAAATAAATAATTATCACTACTACCCAACTATTCAATCTATCTCCCGACAACCCTTTGGCTTAGAGAGAGAGAGAAAGCAAGCAAAACGACCCCAAAACGACAACTTCAATAAGACATTATCCCTTGGGGCGAGCTGGCCCGGAGCGAGCTGGCTCGGGGCGAGCTGGCCCAGGTCGACTGGAGCAAGTGGGCCCGTTTCCGTCCTCGTACACTTTAATGATTGTTTGTTGGATTGGGTTATCTCTCTTCAACCAGATTCATCAATCATCAATAGCCATAATTATGTAGCTATATTTGGGAATTAATTGCCAGACCTGATTATTAGTTATAGCATTTGTTCAAATATGCGTAATGGTGTTATATCGCGAAGTTAGGAAACAGTAAAAATTCAGTCATCCGTTGTTTCATTCAAACTCCACCAAATATCATATTTTCATTTATTACATATTCTGTAACCTTCACTTCATCCTTCTCTAAAATCATACCTCGCCACACACAGTCATTCTTCTCAAATGTCATAAAATGCATTTGCGCACTTTTCATAATTCCGCTGTCACCGGAAATCACTCATCGCAGCTTGCTTGTAACAACTTTCATTTTCTCAAACTTCATTCCCATATTGCAGAAATATTACAAAAGTTCATATTCTCACATTACCATTTTTATGCCTCATATCACGCTTCAATTAAACAGTAAGGTCTCGTCTCATGACAATATCACATTTTCACGCAATTTGTTAACATTCATTTTGTCAATTCTCTTCACTCAAATTTGGAAGCAAGGTCACGTGATTACTATTTTGCAGCGGCGTACTAACTTCGTTTGGTAAAATAGCAGACGCCTAACAAATATCAA
This sequence comes from Siphonodentalium dalli, assembly GCA_032622095.1. Lineage (NCBI taxonomy): Eukaryota > Metazoa > Mollusca > Scaphopoda > Gadilida > Siphonodentaliidae > Siphonodentalium > Siphonodentalium dalli. The sequence continues at coordinate 2,940,952 of CP136063.1, read as the reverse complement.
TAACATTATTCATTTATCATATTAATGAGTTCATAAGATTGTGTTTATCATCATTGATAATTGTGCATTTGCATTCGTGTTGATTTATATTTTCAATATAATTGTTGTTAGGAACTATTTCGTCGCAGGTGCGCAGGGTATTTGTTTACTGCTTAATACGCGGTAAATCATCAATTATCGAAAGTTGTGTGTTGCAAATAGCTCGGGAGCGATTTTTGGCTACTTAAGTTTCTGCTGCCCTTTTAACATCCAGCCATAAAATAGAAATTGTTCTAAAGAACGCTCCCGTTGGATTTGCACCGCACCACTCTCATTTTGCACACTTTAGGTGCAAACTTAATACTTACAAATATTTAAATTACTTTTTCATATGCAAATTCCTGCTAATGTCCGATCCAAAGGAGCGATTTTTCATGCGAGGACCAATTTCGTCTTCACATATATCATTTTAAAGCTTATATCCTCACATCGAAAATGCTCCATTTATAGTTAGTCTGAGCTTAGTTTATTATTAAAGTTATCCTATATTTTCTAAAACTTTCAAATCCTCTTAAAGTTAAAGTTTTACTTTTCTCTAAATTTTGGGACTTAGAATTTTCTTATGCCGTAGTTATGGGAGGCCATTTTCACATTTATTATTTATTTACGCTTAAGCGCAAATATTTGCGCTTAAGCGCAAATAACCATCATCATTTGTGCTTAAGCGCAAATATTTACACTGAGGTGTAAATCATTTGCGCTTAAGTGCAAATAAAAATTAATGTGCATTGATCCCCCCTGAATTAATTTTAAATGGCACAGGCCTAAACAAATCACTCAAGTCTGTGTAGGCCCACCACGAGGGAAGCAATCCCCAGTAACCACTAGATACCTTTTATGACCATGGAAATGGTATAGATCTGTTCAGGATATGTCTCTTTTATAAAATATGCTAGATATCTGGGATGGAGACACAAATTCTTGGGGACAGGGATGCTGATAATATGAAAATAGGGTTCCCCCTATTTCAAGTCAATAATTACACCATATAAGGGAAGCAAGCCCCCAGTAACCCCTAATTCCCTTTTTATGACCATGGAAATGGTAGGCTATATATCTGCGGGAGATGTCCCTTTAATAAAATATAGGCCTACTAGATATCTGGGAGTGAGGCACCAATTCGTGAGACACCAGGGACAGAGATGCTGATATGCATATGGAAATATGTTTTTCTTCAACTTTCGAGTCTGTATGGGGCTACTACTAAGCTTGGCCCATAATAATATACTATGAGATGGACTCTATCTTCACAATCAGAGGAAAGTAAGGGAGTGTTAGGTATTTGCGCTTAAGATAAAATGATTTACACTTAAGCACAAATAAATTGATATACACATATTTGCGCTTAAGTGCAAATGATTTGCGCTTAATCGCAAATGATTTGCGCTTGATCACAAATGATTTGCGCTCAAGCACAAATGATTTACGCTTAAGCATAAATATTTGCGCTTAAGTGCAAATAAATAATAAATGTGAAAATGGCCTCCCATATTTTCTGGCCTTTTCATTGGTCAATTAGCGTCAAGTCCGGCCCGCTCCTCTTATATAAAAAGGACGCTGTCGCCATGCAGTGTCTCATTATCAATATTATCTATCAACATGATCAGACCTATCTAAATTATTTCTCAAATCACTAATCAAAAGATCTCAGATCTAAATAGCTTTAAATTCCACTATGGTGAGTGCAGGGAGCAGTATAGTAGCAGTTATAGGGATTAATGGGGATATGGTAGAATTTGATTTAGTGAGTTAGGCTGAATGTTGGAACTGGGGCTCGTGTGATAGGCCTACTATGAGTTATTGAGTATGAGAGAATTTGCTGAAATTATTGTATGTACATATAACTTTATGCCAGCTATTTAATGTCATATGCCGAATAAAGAATCTGCAGTTAAATGTGTTAGTGAGAGTTTTCAGTACGCATATGCCCAACCACGAGGACCGTCCTAGCTGTTACTCTTCCACATCAATTTAACCTGGGCAACGCTGGGTCAAACGGCTAGTAGAGTCAACATAAAGCAAATATAAATGAAAACACTGTGAACATACATTTGCCTAAAAATGATCAATGTCAAGATGGTGCTAAATAAAATTCCCTACCTGCCGTCTGGATATTTTCCCCAACAAATCGTAATCAATTAAATAATTTTATTTCTCCTGTCAACCCATTGTAGTTACAGTCTCAAAAATATTTCAGATTATCCTTCTTTTCTTCCATGCTCTGGGACAGCCTCAGTTCATACTGCTGAAGCAAATGAGAGTTTGGGTGGAATAACAGTAGAGCTCGCAAATTACGTTTACGTATGATCATATTAACATCTCAACACTAATTTGGATAGACAATGATTTGCTTACTCCAATCTGGTGAGTCTACACTACAAATTCAACTTGCTTCTGACAATAATTAATGAATAATAGTCATAGTGGGAGGAGCATAGATGTTGCTACTAGACGCAAACGTTTGTTCAAGTACGTATTAATTAATTTTACAGTGTGCGCCTATGTTGGAACATACACAAGTACATATTAATTAATTATACTGTGTGCGCCTATGTTGGAACATACACAAGAACATACATTGCTAAAAATATGAGTGTCATGCAAAATGGAAGATACAGTTATAATATACGATAAGTTCTGCCCATCTGTGAATACATCGCAAGTTTGGTGTAAGTTGATGAAACAAAAAACATGGTTTGAAATCAGACAATTTAACTTTGAAAGTGGGTGCAGATGTCCAAATTAGTGTGAACAAACTTCAACAAATATGATATCAGAATTGTCAATGCAGATAACAGCTCACTCGGTCACTCATTGGTACAATATATCTGCTAATGATTATTTTATTGACATCCATAGAAATGTGGATTCCTCACAAATTTTCCTGCTGAAATATTTGTTGAGGGTGAATGGTTAATGGGTTCATCAAGAAGAAGAGTGCACAAACATACTTTTACATAATTTGAGATAACAGTTTAATGGAAATAAAGTTATCTGCCAAGTGGGACAAGTAAAATGAGGATAGAATGTGTAACATACTCACTATAATATGTACAGCATCCACTGGTATCAAGAGATGTTATAGTCAACTCCCCAACGCCCAATATGATTGAGTTCTCATGGTGATCTCGTCATCCAAACAACAGGATGTAATTGTGAATTCCTACCACTTCACGTGTCACTGCTTAGCTATCAATATAAATAGGACGACATAAGAGCAACACTTGAATGTATATCAATGATCTTCTTGATACAAATGTGAAAATTAGCTAGATCAAGCCAGAATTAATTGTGACAAACAAAACACTTAAAGGGGTACTGTACACTAAATCCGGCCATTTATGGGACCATCTCCTTTTATACCTAACAGAATATATGCAACAAATGAATGATTTGAGCCATGTATTAGTGCAAAATACACTCGTGTGCTCTATGAACGATGCTCACAAAATGGTAATTATAATGAAAATGAATTTATGACTCCAGCCATTTATTCATTTTCATTATAATTAGCATGTTGTTTGCATCATTGTAATTTGCACTATTGCACTAATCCATGGCTAAAATTCATTCATATGTTGCATATATTCTGTTGAGTGTAAAATGAGATGGTCTCATAAATGTACGGATTTAGTATACAGTACCCCTTTAAATAAATGAAGCTGTAGCCCAAACAGGAAAGGGAATATGGGGATAATGTCATACATTACATTCAATGGAGCAATAAGTAATGCAGAAGTTGAAATAACAGAATATGCCCCACTTAGTTATCGCATTATATAAGAAAATATCGATATAAAATAAATATTAATGGATAGAAGCTTTTCTGGGCGACTGATATTATATCCCGGATAGGGCACGGTAATATATATATACTAGTGGATGTATCAGCCTTTGCACGGTATATTAAAGAGCATTTATTGTTGAAGTACTTTGTTCTGATAAGGTAGAAAATAAAGGCGATGTTGAGACCCAGCCCATGTTACCCGGAGGGCCGAAATACATGCCCACACCAAATTTCAGTGAGATCTACCAAATAGATTCTCAGAACCGCGATGACTGCGCGGACATTAATGTCAAAGCACAAGGTTAGGGAATCAGCACTCAATCCATGTTACCCAGAGGATTGAATTTCTGTGCAGATACTAGAGATGGGCCTGAGGTATACCCCCCCCCCCCCCCCCCCCCCCCCCCCCCCCCCCGTATTCAACATGTTATTTGAATGTAGTAGCCATTACTGTATATTGGGCACTGAAATTATGTGAACAGGTAACCCTAAATCCCCTAAGCCCTAACACTAATCTTGAAACCTATTGACAGAAAAATGTAGGAATAAAAGCTCGGACAAAATTATGCATTTTGAGAAGATTTTCTAAGTTGAAAAATGGGGCGAACTCCACAAATTAATATCGGACAGACCTCATAATCGCAGGTGCACAGATTCTCAAGGTACTAATTATCTGTGCCAAGTTTCAAAACAATTGACCTGAAAATGTAGGAATAAAAGATCGGATACAATTGTGTCCACGGACGGACGGCGTGACAGACGGACGGACAAGCTGATTCCAGTATACCCCCCCACAACTCTTTGCAGGCAGTATAATAAGTCATAAGTTGTCATAACATCAAAACATGATGTCAGGTGGAGTACGGACCAAGCTCATGCTACCCGAAGAGCCAAAATACATGGCTGTATCAAATTTCAGTGCGATCGGGCCAGTAGTTCCCAAGAAATTGTTTTGCCCATGCTGATATGATGTTGTAACATCAAAAGGCGATGTCGGGCGAGTCAGGACCAATCCCATGTTACCCGGATGGCCGAAATACACATAGTACCAAATTTCAGTGAGATCCGGCCATTAGTTCCAGAGAAACGGATTTGCCTGTGTGGATAAGACGTCAACAAGATGTCAGACAGATGGGCCCCGGACCATGTTACCTGGAGTGCTGAAAAGATTGACCATCTTTAAGGCATGAAAACTAATACTTCCACCCGAGACTTTAACCCTTTCTTTACAAAATGGATTCTTCCATCATTTATAAAAGTCTACATTGGAATGGTCTATTCTTCATCTGGAGGGGTGTTCAGGAATTATAGGCAGACAACTTATAATAAAAGTGCAGAAGGAATCCTATTTATTGGAAGGAAATGTTTAGATAATAAGTTATGGTCGTTTTTTGAACTTATTATCTGAACATTTCATAAGGGGTAACTACTCATCAATGAGTATTTTGTATAGAAATGGTTAACCCTGACAACATGTAATGTAACAGATTGCAACTAGAAAATTCAAGTAAAATTAATGCAACATTATCACTTTTAATTTAATTTATTTCAACATTTAAACATTTTTTGAAGTGGTTGAGTTGCAAAATTTGAACTGAAATGCAATGTGTGAAAATTCCATCAGTTTCTTTCAAGAATATTCATTCAAAATTAAATATTTTCACTCTTTATCACTATATAGAAAACACAAACCAATAGAGAGCCCCACATAGGCTGAGCAGATGACACTATGTAGTACATGCTTCCATCTGTGTGAGGCTCCCTGTCGGTTATTACACATTAACTCACTTGATATATATTGACCCATAGAGAGCCCCACCTAGATTAGAGTAGACAACATTCCATAGAACATGCTTCCATCTGTGTGAGGCTCCCTGTCGGTTATTACACATTAACTCACTTGATATATATTGACCCATAGAGAGCCCCACCTAGATTAGAGTAGACAACATTCCATAGAACATGCTTCCATCTGTGTGAAGCTCCCTGTGGGTTATTACACATTAACTCACTTGATAAATGTCGACCCATGAGAGCCCCACATAGATTAGAGTAGACAACACTCCATAGAACATGCTTCCATCTCTGGAGCTCCTTGTGGGTTATGACACATTAACTCACTTGATAAATGTCGACCCATAGAGAGCCCCACATAGACTGGAGCAGATGACACCCCATAGAGCATGCTTCCATCTGTGTGATGCTCCCTGTGGGAACTACATGTATAAGAAGAATATACACCAAGTTACACATACATACAGCCAAAGAGAGACCCACATAGACTGTGCAGACGAAACTCTGTATGTGTTTCCATCTCTGTGGGGCTCCATGTGGGTTACTAATTACAGTGCTCTTTTGTTCCTGTTTCGTTTTTGTAGATGGCAGAGCTCTGTAGCTTCATCACTCAAGTCGGATCTTCGTCCTAAAGATATTTCATCGCCATCGAGTTTATCTCCATGGACGAGTCTGTGTCCCAGTCGAACATAACAGAGTTGTAATTGATGTTCGGAATTACGGGGGAATTCATCGATGGATTGTCATACCTGTAAAATTAGGACATAAATGTTAACATAGGTCATACATAGGTAATGTTTAACATGGGTCATATATAGGTAATGATTTAACATGCTAAAGATGGCTCCTTTATAGGTAATGGGTAATGAGAAGGCCAATAAAAAAAGATACTAGGTTTGCGCACATCAACATCATTTGCATCTCAGCAGGGTCCCCCTGACTGACTGACTGAAGGCATACTCTGAGATTTGACACATGATCCATCTTGAAGTAAGATTTGAAGTACCTTTACAAACCGTGAGAAAAGCGTCCACAGAACATTCTCAAACAATCCATCTCCAGTTTACAAAACTCAGAGATATTTCTTTGCCAGAATCACTTCACTTCAGGAACTCAGGAGACTGAGGAGAATGGTCATGTAGATAGGAATAGAGTCATCTTCATAAATAGAAATGATTCTGTCTATTTTGTCTATTTATGAGTTCATGCAGTCCCAAATAAACTGCAATAATTAAAGGCCCACTTAAATTTTCATTGCTCAGATCACATTATACACAAGATATTCCATATTATATACCATCCGTAAGAGGGATCAGAAATATATATATATATATATTCCACCAGAATACGGAACAGCTGTGGCCTAGGAGCCTCCACCAAGTGATATAGATTATCAGATTCACCACAAGACTTCCCCCGTTATTCATTCCAGAATGCATCATAATTCACAACTAAGAGATAGAATTATTCCCCTTCCATAGAAAACAATAAACTGGCAGTACATACCAGATCAAAATTAAGCACAGAACAGTATCTTAACAAAAACAACATGTTCACACAGGTTCACAGTTTAATCGACAATATAATGTTTTGGAGATACCTCTTACAAATGATATATAATATCGAATAGGTTGTATATAATGTAATCTGGTGATTCGAAAATTAAGTGGGCCTTTAATGAATATATAACATTCATCAATGAAACATCCTAATAGCATGGATTTATAAGAACCTGCGAATACAGAAATCAGTTACGTGTATAAATTTTCAGACATCATGCTTAGGATTAAAAACAATGACAATTCATTATAATACTGAAGCATAAAATCAATTTAAAATCTCAGCAAAAGAATGGCATCCTTATTTCAAATGTGTATATCTAAATATTTACATAAAGCATATTAAATCAAGCTTTCATTAAATATCGACCAGTTACTTGCATGCACATTGAACTAGTTTGAAACAACCTTCTAGTTTCACAAGTTTAAGAACATATACAGTCCTCTTATCAAATTGACGGCCAACTGAAACACGGCTCCATTCTCCAAAGAATTCCCCAGCACTTTTCTCCAACGACATTGTTATAACCAACCTCCTACACACTAAAGAACAACGATCATAATCTTCAATTTCAAGTGTTAATGATAAAACACATGTGATTGTCGTTTGAAAGTGAACAAAGCATTTTGAATGACAGAAGTTTCTCCTCCCTTCATATTCATTATCTTACTCTGATAATATTCTCCTCAAATTTAAGTCTCATATTCGAATCTTGTATATTGATGAGGTACGTTTGAACATATTATTAGTAAACCACGAGACGATACTACGCTTACATGCAAATTTAGAATGAGAATGATGTAGTACATGAACGTCTTATGCAGACATTCCCAACATGCCCTGACGAAATCACTGATAAATTAATTTTGATAACAAATCAAGTGACAAATGTCACCGAGGCCAGATGCTGGAAGCCTGTTTATATAAACAAGCGTATACAGCTATGCTCTAATTAATCAACTCTTCTTAACAAGGGTGACCACCAGTTTTACCTCAGTACTCAACTGCATTCATGCGATCAATTGCGGTCAATTATACTGTGGACAAATGAGGAACCACCTTGTGTTCAGAGGTAGACCATTTACGTCATTGATAGTATACCAGAGACAAGGGGAACGATAGAATTCACCTGATTTACAATCATTCGGAAATCTGACAAATTTAGCCCATTTATCCGAACAATGTCATGGATGTTGCCATGTGTGTGTCGGCCAAGGAATCCACTTTCAATTAATACCATAACGCCCCATAATTCCATTTCTATCCATAGCATTTAATACATTTTTGACCACCGAATATTGTCTCCCAAGACATCAAATATCCAGGTTGATTCTGCTCAAACAATGTTGCCATCTTAGTTTTTCGAAAATCTACCCCCATTCAACTATTAAAAATCACTATACAATCAACTAAAACATCTAGTGCTCAATGCTGACTTGTTGGCTGATCTTTATCAATGCATAACGATCAACAATTTGTCATTATCTATTTTATAACTAAATCAGAGAGTAATTCTGAATTTTTTATTTTTTTTGCGCTCTCATTTGTGACCTCATTTACATATGGCTCGACTGGGATTATGAAGCCGATTGGCCAGAATAAGCATGGTGTCTAATATATTTATGTAAATGAGGATTTAACCTGATGTTTTCAAAGCAAAATTTACAGGTACCTTCCTATATCAAATTTGATATACCTTCCTACATGTATATCAAATTTATGCAGTGCCAAATGACAAAAAAACTCACATTACTCAGCTCATCAATTTGTTAAAATTAAAAGCTATTATGATTCCTTGACTTTATCGATTTATTAATGCATTCAAAACTTGGGCTTATATCGAATGATTTGCTAAATATTATATCGGTAGATATTAAGCGACCTGATTTCCATGTTGTTCTAAGTGTATATGCTTTATGTTTACACTCAGAATAATACGAAAATCAGGTATTGAATTCATTTAGTAGAAATTGAATGATTGTTGAGAAAATATCGTTTGCAGGTAGGAATTATTACAAACTAGAGGTGTGACTGTCCCAATGGGACTAAGGATACCCCCCGTTTTAAAATACTATGATGTTTCACATGTCAGTAAACATTTAGTTAAAATAATAAAATAACAGTTCCCATTGCAGGTGCACAACCCAAACCCTAATCTTAAACCTATTGACCGGAAAATGTAGGAATAAAAGCTCGGACAAAATTATGCATGTTGCAAAAATGTTCTAAGTCGAAAAAGGGGGAATAACTCCACCAAAAAAAGTCCGACAGACGTCATAATCGCAGGTGCACAGGTTCCCATGGTAGTTGATGTCTGTGCCAAGTTTCATGGAAATTTATCAAACAACGACTGAGAAAAACTCCGGACAAATTTGTGTCCACGGACAGACGACGGACGGACGGACGGACGAGCTGACTCCAGTATACCCCCCCCCCCTAACTTCGTTATAGACTTGAGCAGACGACACTGTGTAGTGCAGGCTTCCATCTGTGAGGCTCCCTGTGGGTTACTAACACATGAACTCACTTGATAAATGAGTGGATATTGTCGAGAAGATTAGCAGTTTCTTTGACAGGGATCGGTAATTCAGAAGAGATATCATGGGCCAGCTTGTGGGCGGAGTTTGTGGTTGTGATGAATCATGATGAGGCGGGGCTGGATGTCACCATCAGTGCTGTTGGACTGACGATTCAATAGTTCCTTTATATTTGTCTGAAAGGTTAATGGACGCGTGAGTAACATCATGGTGATCTAGGCAAATTGTGTCTGATATTTGCAGAATGAGGTCCCCAGAGGGTGAATTTAGTGATGCTACCCTACACAGTGGGTTAGCATAACTAAATTCACCCTCCAGGGACCTCATTGTGCTTAGGCCTCATCGTCTTGGAAGTATCTATAATCTCAAATTAATATTGTTTTTAGTTACGTTTTCCCTTCTGTTCAGTTTTTAAATCCCCTAATTTGCAGAATATAATGGCTTAATCATGTGATTAATGGGTGACAATGAGCAACCTTAAACTGGGGAACTTCAATCTGATCCTAGGTCTCCCATATCAGTTGAGGCCGAAGCCGAATGAGGTCTCCAGATGGTGAAGTTGGTGACGCTAGCCCACTATGCAGGATAGCATCACTAAATTAACCATCTGGGGACCTCATTCTGTAAATGTCAGACACTCTATTTCAAGGCTTGGCTCTGGGGCACATTTAGGGCTCTATAAATTTATATTTGGGATTTGATTTAATGTCGACATCACCGGTATGATTCGGACCCCAAATTCAAATATCTTTTAATGTCACATTTTTTAGATTTTTACTTTTGCTGGGGTAAATTGTACCAAACTAGCTGGGGTAGCCGGCGTTGCTTAGGTGAACAATGAGTAACTTATTAGGGCCCTTCAAGTCATATAAATTGAGAATTTTACTTTTGCTGGGGTAACCAGTGTTGCTCAGGCGAAGAAACGCTCTTTATTGTTAATTATTTAATGGTGCCTCTTCAATTCATCTGAGGTCAACAACACCTATCCAATGACTCTCCCTGTATCAAATTACTTCTGTGCGCCAATGTTCCCACATATCTTCTGAGCATATAATAAACGCTCTTCATTGATTATCTATGTTAATATAATTGATTACCCCTCCCCATTAAGTCAAAAGCATCTATCCCATGATATTCCCCTAAACCCTGCATACCAATTCTCCTACTCTTTATTGCTCATATATGATAATATAATTTTTAAATTCCACTTCAGAGTAAATGGCACCTATCTAATGGAACTTCCTGGGTCAATTTACCCATGTATTTTAAGCGACCAGGGTTTAACAATTTTGGGAACGTGATTAATTATTCAATTATAATTGTTTACTGTGTCCCTTCAAGTCATTTGATAACAACAGTACCTATCCCATGACCCTCATTGGGTCAATAATATTGACTCAATATACCCCTGTTAATAAATTTGCAATGACCATGCAGATTTCAACCATTTTGGGTATATAATAAATTAGTATGCTTTTAAGACATCTGATGTCAGTGGCAACCCACGACACTCCCCGGGTCAATTTATCTCTGTGTAAACATTTTCATCTCCGAGGGTCCAGCTGTTAGGGTCGCCCATAGCCGGACAGATAAACAAATAAAATAGAGTTTTATTAGTACAGATAAACTGACCCATAGAGAGCCCCACTTGACTGGAGCAAACAACACTCCATAGTGCATGCTTCCATCTGTGGAGAAAGACCATGAGTGATAACTCTATTTACTTAGATATTCACATACCAGGGAAAATAACTCTAGCTAGATTGAAATTAGATATTATAAGCCCAGATGGACAGCTAGATTGACAATAATAAATCGTTTTACAGTATTCTGTGGTTAAATGTGTGACAACCAATGGTTTATAGTATGCTGTGGCTAAATGTGTGACAACCAATGGTCTATTGTATTCCGTGTCTAAATGTATGACAACCAATGGTGTTATAGTATTCCATGGCTAAATGTGTGACAACAAATGGTTCTATAGTAATTCGTGGCTAAATGCGTGACAGCCAATAGTTTTATAGTATAATATAGTATTCCGTGTCTAAATGTATGACAACCAATGGTTTTATAGTATTCCGTGGCTAAATATGTGACAACCAATGGCCCCTTTGTGTGTTAGCAGCTTGCGGCCACCGTGTGCGCTTCATGCACATGACAGACAGATCCTATTCTTTTATATAATATTTATTGTTCTACTTCAATATATCCTTGTGCAAATAGGTTCATATTGAACCTAAATATTGACATTGCTTCATATTGGACTTATTTGATTCTGGAATAAGCCCATAGTTCAAGCTTGACTGGTTCCGGAATTCAAGGGGCTGAAAGATATATGGAAAATGGAGCATAATTAGAGAAAAAACTCACAGCATGCTCAAGATAGATGCTTACAAACCGACTGATTGGATAAAAATCCTCATTTCTCAATAAAACTGACCATACTTCCACAAAAATCACAAATTCATCTCATTTTCCGAGGCTGAACAATGAGTACTGACGGTACATGACGTATAGCAGGCACAAGTGACATAAATTGAATTTACCCTGATATAAATATAATTTACCTTTTGGGAGACATTAATTTGGTAAATCGACGATAATGTCCGATTGTGAACTATCAACTGTTTCACCCTGTGACATATCAACGTAGTCCGATTCATCTCGCTTAGTCGAGTTCAGTGGGAATGCATCTCGATGTCAGATATCTGTCGCAGTCTGATCACACCTTCCGCATACATTTTCTCGGACTCCTCTGCATGAGCGATACTGAATTATGAGAAGGTTTCTCAGGATAAAACAGCATTGTGTTTATTTCAATGGAACAAGTGTCAACGCCATGCTGCATCTCCGATGAATTACTCGAATTAGATTTCTGACCAATTGAATTATCATTGCGAGAATTGTCAGGTTGAGATACTAAGAGGTGGTGTATCTGAGACTGTAGTTTCTTTAACTGAGAGTCCTGCTGCATAAGAAGCTGATAAATCTCTGGGGGAACCTGATTCCAGTTAATGTTCGCGCTATCCAATGAGACAGCACCTAAAACAAGACACATATTAAATGACTGTACACATAAATATCCAGAGAAAACTGATTCCAGTTAATGTTCATGCTATCCAATGAGACAGAACCTAAAACAAGACAGATACTAACTTTACTGACAAATCTCCTGGGGAACCTGATTCCAGTTACTGTTCATGCTATCCAACAGGACATGAACGAGATGCATAATGACTGTACTGTTGTAATTAAATGTCTGGTTGGGGTCAGAAAAAAGTCGGTAGGCAGACTTACAATGTAATTCTTTGGTTGAGTTTTTCCAAAATACCTATAGTTTGGAGTGGTCGATTTGCGGACGTGTGGGCTTCAGACGTCTAAAAATGGTGTTAGTGCAATAACATGAACAAATATCAATTGAATATGTGCGTTCGCAAACTGGTCAGGTCCGTGTATTGTGGGTGGACAAATATTAACTGTATTGCTGATATTTGGTATATGACACTTGCAATGTCTTTATTGAGTTTGAAAACAGGCCAGGTTCACGTATTATAGGTGGAGTTACAGCTCTTAATTAGTTCATTTTCGTGATCATTGAGCAAATAACTTGAACACATATGTTAATATTTTTGTGAAATTTAATCACAATAACACTATACTTTGTTATGAATTTTTATCACGATAGCGCAATAACTCTGGCGGAGCAATTCGACCCGACAGCTCTGATGTGAATATGTGAATTCTTGTTTCAAAATATATTTTTTATTTTGACATGTTGATGTTCTTATTGGTTTCATCTCATATATTTTCTCTGCAAGATTAGCTAAGATTAATTTGTTTGTCTTCGTAAAACTGTATATAAACCTATAAACTGTAATAAACTCAGTGCTCTAACTGAGAAATCAATGCATTCTGTGACATTGAACACTTTAAATTTAACAGAAAATTTTACAAAAAATTCAAAGATTTTATTGAATGCAATGAACAAACTCCAGGGTATTTTTTCTCTGGACTAGAGGGAGTATACAGTCTCTATATTTACTACATACCCACACAGAAACAAAAGTGATATTATTCTCAGCTTTTTGAGTCAACATTCATTGTTTTGCAATGATTTTAATATCACAAACTGAAATTCTTGTTACATTGCCATAACAACATCGCATAACTAAATCATGCGCCACCACGGAGAATCAAGGATAACTTGAAGGTTCAAATGGGGCTATGTCCATTTAAATATATCATAACGATTAAGACATGTTATATACTACCCTGTTGAACTAGCGGCCAAATTCGGCACAGATGATTCAGAGATGTTATATACTGCCCTGCTGATCTAGCGGTCAGATTTGGTATATATGATTCACATATGTTATATACTAACCTGCTTAACTGGCAGTCAGATTCAGCACAGACGATTCAGAGATGTTAGCATTCAATATATTAGAACTGGGAGTCAGTCACTCAGGGGTCAAGCTCAGCCCACTATCCTCACTCGACCTTGACCTATTATCCTGTATGTCAGGGCCGTCAAACCGCTCTGAGGGCTCCTCAGATATATAGGAAAGGCCGGGTTTCTGTGTCGCATATGTCCCATATTAGGTTGAGTAAGAGTTGGTTGATGTCCTGGTTGAGTGGCAGTTTGAGTTGAAGGATGTGGCAACAGTTGTTGCTGGATTTGGTTTTGACGAGTCGCAGCTGCTTGACTCATGGGTTGAATCTTTGGTTGAGTCATCGGTTGACACATTATTTGCTGTGGATATCCATTCTGAATCAGGTTCTGCTGCGATGTTGATGGTTGAGAAGTGAATTGAGGTACTTGTTGTGAGATTGCTTGAGGTAGAAGTGCGTTCTGGGAGGGAACACCTCATGGATATCCTTTGAGTTTGCTGGTACATATTCATAGGATATGAAGCTTGTGGCGTTGGTGGAGGATGCATTCTAGGTTCAGCTGCAACAGACTGCGGAGCCCGGGGCACGAGAAGGAACTGAATCTGAATAAGTGTTCTGAGTAACATAGTTCAGCCGATGTCCAGTCGATCTCTGTGAACTGATCGGCGGATATATCACAGAGGTACGAGAAAGAGTGTCACCCCCGGGCATAGAACCGTCAATCATTTGTGAAGCTCTGCTAATCATCTGACTTTGTTGAGCAGCCATACCCATCTGTTGTGGGGCCATGCCCATATGTTGGCCAGCCACCCTCATAGGGTGATTCTGCTGTGAAGCCATGCCCATATGTTGCTTATACACGCCCATATGAAAATGCTGTTGAGATTGACTAAACATAGTCAAAGGATTATTAGTTTGATTATAGCCATTTGGCACACAGTTATGCTGCATTAATGGAAGAATCTGTCTGTGAACATTAGTTGAAGATGGTGTCTGGCTATTACCGTAGACAGATATCCTTGAGAAGACACTGGATTCACATTATGAAACGGATACTGTGGATACCCCTGGGAACCCGTCATTCCATGTTGGGGCTGAGAACCAGTCATTCCAGGTTGCGACAGCCTCATATTCTGATGCTGTACAGAGATTCAAGCGGGTGGGTTTGTAAAACTTGGTTGCATGAATCTACCATTCATGGGTTTCAGAGCAGTGTTCTGAACTGATGGGCCAGATTGTTTTTGAACTCCTTTCAGGATGCGGGTTCGTGTCGTTTATTATCAGTGAGATGTCAGGAACCATTGGCTGAATTCTGGTAAACTGTAATCAGAAGGTTAACATTAATTAATTAATTAAAGATGTATTCAGGGTTCCAGACCAATGTTTACGAAATCTATTTGACATTTTATTGTGGTCGCTGGGGCACATTGTGTGAATAGCGAAGCAGTTTTCACTAAATATGTCCCCCAAGGCTACAGTGCTGTATCCAATAACACACACCCACTACATTCATTTCTTTTTGATGATTTATTCCCATAACAAATCTGAATGTATTCTTATCTATTTTCACAAAATCTGCCAAAAAATTGAGACTAGCCTACACAGCACATTAATTCAGCCCAATATAAGATTTACAAGCACTTACCAACTAATCGATATAAATAACTGGCTTCAGATGAAACTCAGCTCAACTTTTAAAAGCATGCCAAATTATTTTGCTGACCACGTTTAGTGATTTAGGCTAGATTAGATCATTAATTTGTGATGTCATGTTCGTGTTAAGTCTATGTTATTGGGGTATGAAACTTGTGACCCAATTAGCAGTTGACCAATCACCAAACAGAATTTAGTGTAACACAGAGGGTATATGTAAATAGTTGCCTATAATGGCATTTAAAGTTGTTTATTTTTATCGAAATGAATTATCGTGGTGAAATATAAATTCAATTTTCTCGTGATTGAGAGCGACAACATCATAACAGTTCTCCTTCTTGGTATGCTCCAAATGTTTTTTGTGTGATTTCTGTTTCTAAAAATTGTCCGCTGATGTGATAAGAAATTCTAATTAAAATTGATATTAACTGATGAATACTTTTCCTGACAGGTGTCCTTGTTTCATATCTATTTTATACCCGGAATCTATATAAAACTTTCTGTGAAGAGATAGACCATCTTTATTTATTGAATCATGAGTTATTTCTTAAATTTTTAAACAGTCACTGATCAATTCAATTTTAATTTACGGTCAATTTAGATTCGTAATTTAATATTCCAGTAAATATTTAAAAATAAGATCCTTTGATGAGGCCTTCTTCAGTGATATCACAGACGTTTTCCATTATTCTCCAAAGGAAACAACATCACGGTCATCCTACTTGCGTACTTTTTAATTTCTGAATACCTTTCTGAATTAACCTTTTCATGACCGGAGCTGCGCTGGTGCAACATAGAAGACCCTGTGCCATGCATTCTCTTATATAACAAAATGTACTGGCTTACAAGGTCAAGGCAAATATTGTTAGGCCACTGCATTCTCTTATATATACGAGGCGCCCTATGGCAGGGTTTCTGCTAGAGGTCGGAGGAATGGGGCTGTTAGCTGCTGAGGGGGAAATCCAGTAAATAATTTCAATGTAGGAACCCCGATTTATCTACATATGCTTTCGCCACGGGTCTATAATCTAGATGTGTAAGATATTGTAAAGGGCAGATCGTTTCTCTTTCTATAATATTGTCTACTAAAGTTCTCAAGCTGTCAAACCCTCGAACTTCACAAGCAATATAAATATATGGTGATCGTAAACAAATATATATAATGGAGTCTATAAATAAATAAATCTCAGACGCTATATGTAGCCACTCAAACGATCAGAACTTATTTATGGATGCCTGACAACAAGATATTTCGAAATAACAGTTCATTTTAACACACCGGTAACCCACCCTGAGATCTGAATTTAAACTTAAATTATTAAAGGGTAGAACCTGTGCAAAAATGGAAAGTATTTTGCAACATAAAACATAGAGACAATCACCAGTGATTTTTCGTAACCTAACTGCAACGTAGCTATCTCAACTCCAGTGATATGTGTTCTAGTGATGCCGCCACCATGTCGGTTCGGGTATGCACTTTCGTTCAGCGTCTCTATTCTTGCAAAGATATCAAATAACGGTGTCCTCTAAAATTCCTTATTGATATCCCAACAAGATGGAGAAGTTTTATACATCTCTATACTTTTATACACATATGCATATATGTGTCCTGGGATATGGTAGCAGGGGAAATATGGGCTGGGGAAATAGGACCCTAAATATTAAAATCAACTGGTGGTTCAACGGGGAAAATTTGGCTAGTCGAACAGGGCCGTTGAGGGGATCCCATGCCGATATACAGCTATGCTCAAATTAAGCGACCTGTTTTAACGAGGTTGACATGCGGTATGACCGCGGTGTAATACCGCGGTCGGGCGGTGTAATACCGCCTGACCGCGGTGTAATACCGCATGACCGCTGTGTAATACCGCCTGACCGCGGTGTAATAACGCCTGACCGCGGTGTAATAACGCCTGACCGCGGTGTAATAACGCCTGACCGCGGTGTAATAACGCCTGACCGCGGTGTAATAACGCCTGACCGCGGTGTAATAACGCCTGACCGCGGTGTAATAACGCCTGACCGCAGTGTAATAACGCCTGACCGCGGTGTAATACCGCCTGACCGCGGTGTAATAACGCCTGACCGCGGTGTAATAACGCCTGACCGCGATGTAATAACGCCTGACCGCAGTGTAATAACGCCTGACCGCAGTGTAATAACGCCTGACCGCGGTGTAATAACGCCTGACCGCGGTGTAATAACGCCTGACCGCAGTGTAATACCGCCTGACCGCGGTGTAATAACGCCTGACCGCGGTGTAATAACGCCTGACCGCAGTGTAATAACGCCTGACCGCGGTGTAGTAACGCGGTCAGGCGGTCAGCCGCGGTATTGAAAACGCGGGCAACCGCGTGGTCGCGGTTGAGTTTTTGGTGCCGCGGTGGTATCGACCGCAGTCTCCTACGGTAAGGCATTTCATGACCGCGGTTGACGTACGCGGTAACGAATTTCATGACCGCGATGTCTTATAATAACTTTTGGTGGCACGCGGCGGCGATAGAAAACTGAAGTTTTATTTGCACCTAATCGTGATTTAACTATTATAAAATGACTTATCTGGTATGTCTGTTATATTTGTTCTGCGTGCGCCGTTAGAGTCGATCGGGTATTTTTCTCGGAAGTTGGCAATATATATGGTTTAATACTGTATTCATATTCTCGCCAAGTAATGTTGTTGTTTCGAGAATAACACGGGCGACGATTTGTTTTGTATCATTATTTTGCTGTTAATATGTGCGTGTCGGCTTGTGTTGTTCCAACGCATGGTATGTGTTTTGTTAGTGGTAAGTATTTATGAAAGGTAAGTGCCATCAGCAATGCATCCATAAAACAAACAATGTATTTATATGTTATTTAGTTTGTCTGTCTGACTATAGGCGGCCAGACGGGTGGACAGCTGAAATTTTGTTACGGGGGGGGTGGTGGTAATTTGACCCGGAATCTTAGATAAACTATGTTGTCATCAGATGCATTAGGCCAAATAAAAACATGCCTGTTTCCGATTGCTTGAGTAAAAAAAATCCGGGTAGGCAGGTCGGGAATTTTTTTATCGTACATACAATACATGACGTATCTCAATGACAGCACGTGCATGCCGCCAAATCTAAAACACGAGTACTCTACAAGGCACATGCATGTATACAATTATAATATAATTACGTTTCTCTGTTGAATATCTATTTTTGTAATACACCTAATATTAAGGCTTTTCGTTGGTAATGGAATGTGCATGTATGATTTATATAATGGCACAAGGTTTGTAAAAGACCCATTCCAAGTCCTAATTTAATCGCCGAATCGATTCCAAAACATAGGCCTCTGGCCTCCAATACAGGAGTTTTATAACGGGGCCTGCATAATCCGTGGAAGGAAATAGATGGTCGTTAATTATGCTTTTTAACGGCATTATTCCCGTCTAACTGCTGTACGTGTACCTGCCAAAACGGCAAAAATGTGAAAACACGCATACAAATTAAATTTCGATTAAATAATTGAGGCGCGTGCCAATTAATTGTTACAGGGTCAATGTTATACACCCTGATTTGAAAGTTAAAACCCCGCAGCGCGCGTTCTGATTGCATCGCAGTACAGTTAAACAGATCAAAGGGTGCCGCCGAATGAATTCATGTGACGTAATTGTTGCGTCTGTGACCAAGGTAGTCACTGATGAATAATTAGAGCGGCGTTTAACTGACTCGTCATTGTCGCTAATTTAGTCGAGTCGACAGGTTTCATTGTCAATATAGTGCAGCATTTTAGTTTTTTTTTTGGTCAGACGATCAGAAATATGTTCAAGTCGCACGAATATTTTCAGGTAGGTCGGGAAACCGGAACCAGACATGTTTCTTTTTTTGCCTCAATATTACTGCTTAATATAACTAAATAGTTAATGATATTGATATATCCAAAAATGGTTGCATTATGAACATTGAATATTGATACATATAAATTAACATATATGATCAATAAAGAGCGTTTATTCTCAGCTTGATACATAGGTGTAACTTGATACGGGACATGTGATATTAGTTAGTAAAAAACCCGCACATAATTTAAATGGACTCTAATAATTAGCAATACAGATCGTGTATTGTCAGCTTAAACGGCAGAGGTATAAATTTATCTGGCGAGTGTCCTGCAAAATGTGACTAATAATTACTTTAAATGAATCGATACAGCTCGATATGTAATTTTTCATCGTATTAAATTGGCTGTTTCATCGGACTTGGCCTATAACATTTTGACAACCAGCTCTTATGTTTAGGTATATTAATGTGTGGAATTTTATTACCACTTTACATTGCCTAAGGCCCGTTTCTCATGCCAAAACAAATTTGAATAAATGCAAAAATTAATTTACTCATTCTTTGAAATGCAAAAATTAATTTACTAATTGTTTCCGTGAGCAACGCCGGGTACCCCAGCTAGTATTTATACACAACGTTCCAGCCAATCACTTCAGATATATATGTATATACATACACGTCACGTAAGTATCACATTTGATCATCTTTGTATCCCCTTAGATCGTGTCCAGCACCCCAAATAATCGAACGCGGTCGTGGATTACTATATAATGGCTACTTTCGCATTTTAATATGTGATTCCACCTTGTTTTGTAACTTTGTGTTACAGATCACACCCGGAATGTACCTCCAAATTATTCTTACACAAAAGTTACATGGTTAGTGTTCACCCATTGGAGACTTTCTTTTGTTATCTATAATTGGATTGTTGTCTAGCCAACATATGTTTCTCCCGAACGATGTCTTTGGGTCATCTTTGATGTAGCCGCTGACAATTCTATGACGTCACGGGTTGCGTGAAATTGACATTCGATGTTGTGTAATTATTTATGATGTGACGAACGAGACATTTCAAGTGGCGGGTGTTTGAAAGTTAATATTTTTTCTTATGAAATGAATGAAAGCCTCTGACTGCCATTGGGAGTTGGGTCGCGGCTATAGTCGGTCTAACTTCAACATTTAATACCGATATTCTAAAAAAAAAGGAATAGCTTGGTCGATCTGTTTATTTCTCAAAATATCGCCATATAGTCTCTGCAGAACTGGTAAAAGCATGATAATTTTAACAAACGTCAACTGATACTTTCATATTTCGTGGATCTTCCACAACCCTATCTCGATCAAGTTTGAAAATTAGGTTTGTCTGGCATGTCTGCATCGTTTTACCCTTTGAACTGCATTTCTGACAGAAGACTCTTTTAGAAAAAAATTGATGCGCAACACTGGTTTCTCATTCGATATGTCATTTTTCATCGTATTAAATTGGCTGTTTCATCGGACTTGGCCTATAACATAGGAGTATTTTGACAACCAGCTCTTATGTTTAGGCCTATTAATGTATGGAATATTATTACCACTTTACATTGTCTAAGGCCCGTTTCCCATGCCAAAAACAAATTGAAAAGTCTGCACATAGATTTTAATTTAATTGTTTATTTGGGGGGGGGGGGGGGGGGGGGGGGGGCAACAGGGCATTATTTCTCTTTATCAGGCAGCTTTGTATGTATGGGGGTGGGGCGCTTATGAAATTGTCTTGACTTGGTGTTTAAATTATCTGTATTATGACAACTG